>JAJJWX010000420.1:600000-1196664 GCA_023529315.1 Papaver bracteatum | reverse complement strand
GGTAATTTCAAGGTTAAATCTATGTATAACAAAATCAACTCTACTGTTATAGATAACAAGGATTGAAATCAAATTTGGCATTAGAAAGCACCCCCCCCCCCGGTTAAAACTTTTGTTTTGGAAGAAGCTAATGCTGATCTCCCAAAATGTTTGAGGGTTGTTGCAGTCCTTCCCTATATAAATAAAACATGTACTCTCTGTAATAGTGGTGAATAATCTCTAACCCATTTATTTATGAATTGTAATTTCTCAAAACAGGTTTGGATGCACCTAAACTTTAGTATGGACTATGTGGTTGAAAACAACACTACTTTTCATGATTGGCTAAATTCTTGGTTTTCTAATAATAATAACAGAAATGGTTTCGTAATGTAGTGGCCAGAGTTTTGTAGTATCATTACCTGGCACATTTGGAAGTCGAGATGTAATTGGGTCTTCAGAAAGGAAAAACAAAATAGTGCAGTTACGGAAAATAAGATAGTGAAATACATAAATAGTATTTCCACTGTAACAACTCCAAGTTACAATATCATTCAAACTCTATATTACAATCCAATGAATGATGATTGTCTTAATATATGTACAACAACAAACAGTAATACTGAATCAAAAATGGCGTACAAATTCAGTATAGCCTGGACCATGATGAATCCCATATATTATTATGGTATTAACTCTTACTAATTTTACAAGCTACACCATTGAAGTCAGGGGAGATACCTGCAACTGAAATACTAGAGAAGAATGATGCATGTCGTATGCGTCAAAAATAATTCACTTCCTCACTCAACTAAATATAAATATAGTATTCGATAATAAAGAGTTCGTATCCACAGAGAGGCGATTGTTGTTATGTAATTTTCAGATTCTTAAGTAACCAAAATAACCAAGAGTGTGTTTTGTTTTTATCAAAGTAATAAAACTAAATAAATAAAATCAAATAATTGGAAAAATCAATAAGGAGAAGATATTGGTCACGGGATAGTATCATTCACAAACATGAATTTTTCATCAATAAATAGAATTGGTAATTTAATCTCGCAATTATCAAAAGTCCTAGAATATCTTGATCACAAGAATATCCCGTTTATTTCCTGATTTTATCACAAACAACATTAAAAGATGCTATTGTGAAACCTTCTTAAAAAGCAACCTAAAGTGTAAAAGCACAATTAGGTTTAACTCCCTAAGAGAAATAAGTTCTATGAAATAAGACTAATCAATGCAAACAAACGTGTAAAAACACTAATTCGTTTTAACAAAGGTTACTATTCATATGCGATTAAAAAAATGTATCACTACAAGTAATAACCACAAGATGCTACTAAAAATCAGAGAAAACAACTTTTACGTATTGAAACCCTAATATAGATTTAGAGATGAAAAAAAATCCAATTGATTCTGGACTCAACCAAACTAGCATTCAAATCATATGATAATAAAAACGATGAATCATAAACGATAGAATTGAGACAAAACTAATTCATAGAATCAAATAACATGCTTGAAGAAATCAACTTTTATCCCATAACCAATAATTGTATTTAGTTACTCATATTAATGGAGTTCATCATCATAATAATCAAAGAAATAAGATGAAACATAAAAGAAAACAAACCCTAGAAAATAGTTTTCCAAAACTCCAAGAAAAAGAATAATAAAATTGTGATGTCCCAAAAGTTGTAGAAAACTTCCTTTTTATATCTCTTCTTGTTCCAAAATTAGGTTTTGTCTTCAAAGTCCATTAGATAGAAATCCACCAAGCCCACAAGTGAGAAAACCCCGTGTAGAAAATATGTCCAAAAAACGCTCGCCGGAAAACTGGGTTTTGGCCGGAATCAGGCACCGGAAAAGCATCTCAGGTGACCGGAAAAGTCCACCCGGTCACCAGTCAAAGTAGTCAATGTAAAGTCAGGATCAGGAAGACTGAGTCAACTCGGGTCAAGCACCGAGTCAAAACCTAGTTAGATATGAGTCAACTTGGCCCGGGCCATTTGCAGTCTTGTACATGCCTTTTTTTATGCTGCACCATCATTGCAGCTTCATTGTTTCACTTCCAGCCATGATGGCCCTGCTTCATCTGTAACTTCTTTGTCCTGCACTCAGCTGCCATGCTTTGCAATTTAACTTCCTTCAGCAACTCCCACTGAAGCTAGCACCACCTTTGTAACCATATCATCTCAATTCCAGTATTGCAACAACACCACTCTTAATCTCCAAACCATTGATCTTTCAAATCCATCACCATTCAGTCAGTTCAAGCTCAACCACTCTAGTTCAGTTCAGCTGAGCAATCACAGCTCAAATAATCCATCATTTAATGAGCTCAAACACCTTCATCTAAGCTGCAAAAATCACACCAATGCTTCACTGTCACTAGCCAACCATTACTGTAATCCTAGGCATACACTTGCAAACACAGTAGCACCTACTTGCCCTTTCCATGTGCACTCAATACCGATAATCAACAGCAACAATTCTATGCCACAACACACAACTCGTTTTAGCACCACCACACAATATTTCAACTCCAACAGAAAATCTGCATTGCATTAAGCCATAGCACCACAAACCCATGAAAGTCATCATCTACAACTCATGTACCTGCCCTAGACATTCATCTAAACAGTTCCATACACACCCATTCTGCACATAACCCAGCCAAAACAACATCGCCAACTCATTCACCTGCAACCCATTTGAGTTCTCACTACAATATCATCTTACACTGCTCATTCCCTTAATTCATACTGCAATAACCATCACCTCAAGCACACTCCCCTGCAAAAGTTGCATCCCCACTTGCCATTTCTGCAATTCTAAACTACCTACTCCATCTCAGGCCAACCAACACTAACATTATTGCACATCACAGCAGCAAATTCATGCTTAGCTATTCTCTGCATCTCTGCCACTCACATCACCATCAGAACCCAATTGTACACACTCAACAGCTCAGATTCATCTTCATATCCAAACCACAAACCCATTAGCTCATAGAAGAATCTAATCAGAACCCACCGCTGCAATTTTATCCATTAATCACCAACACATAACCCCTTTCATCACAGATTCAGTTTTTCATTCTCACTTTTGTTAGCAGAAGCAGACTCAAATTTCTATGAACAGTCACCACCAAACAAACATCAGTTCATCTCATAATTCGTTCTTGGCATCAAACCCTAATTCTTTTTAGAAAATCACAACACCAACAACATCGACCACCTTCAATTAATAGCAGCAGAAACAATACCCATCTCTTATCTCCTCAGAACTCAGAAACCTCTTTAACCATTGATCTTGGCAACAAATTCTTCAAAACCCCTTGTAAAATTCTATCTTTGTTCATCACAGAAACCCTTTTCTCACTGTTAATCGATTGCAACAATATTCCTGTCTGATTTATCCTCTCCATTTGTGGATTAACAAAAACATCTTCAATTTACTCTCGGATTCAATCTCCTAATCCACTAAAATATCAACTCCTCATTAACCTCAATGTTCAATATCTGTTCTAAATCTTCTCTTCGAATTCGAGCCCCAACTGATACCCATCTTCAACTGATTAGAAACAGTAACCCTCGATTAACTGATTCATTCTTTTTTATGCTATTTCTCGATCCAGATTTCTCTCAACAGTAACAGCGGCAACTGTTGCTTTTCTTTCTTTCCTCAATTTCAGCTCACAATGATTGAGAATTGGTTTCTCGGATTTAGGGTTTTGTAAAAACAGGGGATCGATAACAACACCCATTTACATAGGCTAGGGGATACATCAGTGGATACCCTGTAACAGGTGGCCACCCCTTAACATCTGTTGGTTCTTTCTAATACTCCTCTTAGAGAGTTGCCCCTTAACCTTAACTGGTCTCGGTTCCCGAAAGTGTTCGCATAGGAAATGATAGCTTTGCCCTTTTCAGCTCAATTTGAATGACTTCTTCCTATTTTCTTCCGCATGACTCCAAAGTACCTAATAACTCAAAAACAAACGTAAAGTACGTAATTTACAAGAAAAATAGCAAAGAAAGCATAAACTCTAGATAGTAAATACGGTGTATTCTACACCTATCAAAGAATTAGAAAGAAGAGGATCGGAAATAGCTTTCCAGTGGGAAAGAGAATGGAGTGTTCATGAGGTGGCTTTTCAGAGTGATTCCATGTCTACTTTGATGTTGCTTAAAGAAATGTATATTGAAGCTAGGAAACATAGATACTCTATTAGTAATGACTTCTAAAGCACCAATTCGGAAGCCATAAACTTTAAAATCTCAGAACTTAACTTATCTACTAGAGGTGATGTAATGTGGGCAGCTAACACAACAGCCTATTGTAATACTTTTTATCTCCAAAATAGTTGGAAAGGAGAGGAGTTAGGAAACTTGTTGAACTTCTTTAATTCTTAGTACTTTAACAAAAATATATCATGGTCGAATCCTGTTCCGATCATGGTTAGTCACTTGGATTTGAAATGTTGGAGGTTTCTTCCTCTGCTTTTATGAAAAAAAAGAAAGAAATGTATATTTCATTGTCTTAATATCACCATCTTGACACAGTTGGTATCAAGCATCTGATTCGGCAAGTCTCTACCGAATTACTTCTACTAGCAATTAGCTTCATATACACGCAAACAATTTTGAAAAGTCAACATTTGTCAAATTTCTAAAAATATTGGACATAGATGGCCAAATAATTCAATCTTTTGGTTTCATCATCTATTGGTACATGCCTAACAAGTTGAAGACGGTGAAGGTGGTCCGATATTGGTGGTATGGATGAAAGAAAAGCTCCATATGGTGATGATAATGATGATAAAATTGATTCGGGAGGCGTTGATGGAGGCAGCGGCACAGGCGGTGGCGGAGTTAGCGGCGATGACGGCGGTGGAGTTGGTTGTAGTGGAGTCGATATAATGGTAACAGAAGATGAATGCCAATATGAAATAAATAAGAAAACTATAATCACAACAACAAAAATCACAACAACAATTATGATACCTAAGTGGTGGGGTGGTGATGATTATGGTGTTGATGGTTCGCTTGGGTATTTAATTGGTGGTGGTGGTGATAGGAAGATTGAAGGTGGGTAATATTGTAGTGGTGATGGCAATATTAAAGGTGGTGGCGGTGTCCATTCGTACTAATATTGCGGGGGCGGGGGTGATGCGTAGAAGGAAATTTCTGCAGAAGTAAGAGGGAAGATGAAGAAAAGGCACAAAACCAAGAAATAAACTGAAGCATATCTGTGAAAATGAAGATTCTTCTGAGTAATTTCTTTATCTTTCATCATTTTCTCAATTTTCTTCTCTTTCTATTCTAACCTAATCCCCATTGTCTCTTTTCTGAGCTCTCTTCTTGATTCAATCAGGTTTAATTTCTCTTATTCACTAACATTTGATAACTTCCCATCCCATTCTTTATGTTTTCTCTCACCTTCTTTTATTTTGATCAAAGTTTGGGTTTTTATAGAGCATCAGTTAAATTTAAAGTAGTTTTTTTTTCTTGACTTGAAAAGGTTAAAATATTATTGATAGAAAAAAAATGGAAAATAGACAAAGAAGCGCCTAGGAGATACAAAAAGGAGGGAAATTAAGCCAAACTCCACATAGCCAAAAAAAAAAACAAAGAAGAGGATATCTAGCAAGTCGACTTCAAACAACAAACACATAACCCAAAAGCCAAAGGTTACATCCTAACTCCCAAAATACATAAACTAAGAATATCTCTTCTTAACTTGAGATCTTTGTGAAAAGGCGAGGGTACCCAAATATACCCCTATTAATAGTGGATTTTAGTTCAGGGCTAAAGTTGTAAAACCAATTTTTGTGCCTCCATCCTGCAAAGGATACGGCTATTTTATAAGTGATGAATGCTTCTCCGCTTTATTAATTTACCTAGAATGGAGCATGTAGCAACAATCCCAAGTATTCTGTGAATTTTAACATTATTAATTAATGCATAAATCGCCTTGTATTTCCTGTGATGTACTCAGTAGATTTCTCATTGTTGGTGCGGTATGATGACTGATTGTTACTATACTGAGAGTAACAAGAATATCCAAGTATCAATAGTGAGGCATGCACGAAATACCCGTACATGCTACACCATTCTATGACAAAGAGAATCATCTCTTGGTGTGTTATACTATCCCAATCGAGCATATTTGAATCTGGACTGTACATATCAGTCTCAGAAATAATCACGACCACGCATTTTTGCCGCACAATATAACCAGCCTAGACGAACCCTAGCAGGAACAGGCTATCACCGCAATGACCACCAGCGGGCCCGTTTATGCCCTGGTCGATCGAATGGATACCAAGCCTACCAAACGACCACCGAACACCAGCCTAGAGTAGGGTGGTTGGGATGGTGTGGTGCAGCTTGGAAAACATGTACGCACAAGACAGCCAATGACGGTCTCAAATAGGTCACGTCCTTCCAACTTCACCGGCATAGTTGGACGGCATAGATCTTCCCATGGCCGGTTGGACAAGCGTTGTCCTGCACACTGGCGGATCCCCTTCACGCCTGCATGATCGATCTCCCATGGCCTAGCCACAAAACCACGTACGGTTGCCCGATGTTGGGCCGGCGTGAGGTATAAAGGGTCACAGGAGATTCCACTAAGGGTCTTAAATTGATCACGACCATCCAACTTCACTGGCATGATTGGATGGCTTAGATCAGGCATAGGACCGTCATTCAGGTATCAACATGTTCACCACCGACCCAATGTGGGTCCCACATGATCGGCCTCCCCAAACGAGAAGCATAGCCTGCCAAACCCGTAGGAGCGGAATATCACAACAAATGATAACTTACGAAATTGTGGAGAGAAAAGACATCTTGCGAACAAAGAACATTTTGCGAGCAAAGGAAATCACGAGGAAAGCAAAAGAAGTTTGCGAAGTGAACTTACGAAGGTTCGCAATATAATTCTCAAATCCGAAATGGCGGGACAACACAACTGTCATCTTTTCTAAGATCATATAAATAGACATTTAGGCATGAGAAGAAGGGGAGACACATTTGAGAGAGAGGATAATTTTAGGAGGAGAGATAAAATGTTAGGAGAGATTTATTTTCTTTATCATCTTCTTCCCCAAAAAATTAGAGCTCCAAATATTCATTAATGGAGTCTCAATTGTAAAATCATGTAATTACATACAATCACTAGTGAAGCACCGTGGATGTAGATCACATTGATCGAACCACATAAAAATCTTTGTGTCTCTTTTTATAATTTTAGTACTTTAATTCTTAGTTTCATATCAAATTAATTAGATCTAGGAATCATTTTAATGGATTCTTATGAGGGTGTAGTTGTGAGATAATCCGCAACTACATAATTGGCGCTAGAAACAGGGACTTAACCTTGTTGGTTCAAGAAAGTTAGAAAAATTGGTTACCATTGGTGATGAATTGTACCGAATCTATGAGTTTTGAAGACAGAAATGGAAGTTCTTTTATTTGCATCTTCAAACAACAAACACATTAGTAATAGTTCAGGAAGAGAGATGTGGATATGGGGAAATCGTCAAGCAAAATGAAATTTACACATGATACGTCAACAATCGCTTCCAAAAAGGACAAATTTCTTCTCACTTTTCTTATTCTTTGTTTCATTTTTCAAAGTTTGGGAATTTCAAAACACAAATTGAAAAATAAATTTTTTGAGATCTAAACTTTGCTTTTTGTAGAAAATTGATTTATTATGGAAATTTTGAATTTAAAAATGTTTTTGCTATAAATTTGTAGTAACTAAATATCATTTTACAAATTTGTTTAAAGAATTTCTGACAAAGTCAAATTTCAAGATTTTCTGTTGGTTAGAGATTTAGAGATTTACATTTCGCAAGAACAAAAAACAAGTAGAATATATGGAAAGTTTTCATTCTTCATAGGCAAACATTACTCATCTTAATGGTCTATAAACTGCTAACCAAATTTACTTGATCGTTTGCGCAAATTTTTTGCAAAGTTCTGCGTCACTGACGAAGAAATGTCATTCCTATGAAGAAACGGGATAAATGTCATTGTGGGTTCGAATCTTACGGACGTTCGTAAAGAAAACTTTTGTTAATCTTGATTGAAAACTGCGAGTAATCATACGAGAAAATGTCCAGGAGAAGAAGAAGAAATTCAGTGGGACGGGGGTGAAGTTCAAAAGTTCATTTTGCACAAGACAATTCGAGTTACATAAACTGTCGAGGATATATAAGTAAGCAAAAGAACAAAAGAAGATTTACGTATGCACGTTCATTTACGTACAAAACGTTCATTTACGTACTTACGAAAGAGATTATCCCCATTACGAACAAAAGAAGTGCGTTCTTTATTTCTTTTTTGTACTTTGCAAATGTTAAAATAAGAAGACGAAGAAACAAAGGAATATCACCATTCTGCGAAGAATTTTATCATCGTGGGTTCGAATCTTACGAACGTTCGCAACAATAAAGAAAAATCGTGGGTTCGAAATTCTGTAAAGAATTTTTCTTTACGAATGTTCGCAGCAAAGAAGAGTTGAATATTGCACATTTCTTCCCCTATACAATGTAAATATAAGCCAACACATTAACATGAAATGTAAGAGAGAGGGATACTGAAGAAATGAAGGAAATAGTGACATAACCGTATGGAAGTAGATGAATAATGGAGAATCATAACATCAAGCGACAATAAATCATCCAGGGTCTATTTATCATGGAACTAATAAGGGAATGGAGTTTTGAAAGGATCCGTAGCTGATAAAAAACAGGGTACCAAATGGAGAATAATCATCTTCGCAAGAAATAAAGATAGGTTACTCGCTGTTCAAAATACGAAGAGCACCTCCGATGAGATTTTGAACTCTAGTAACCAGCTAGGGAAAGCATTATTACACCTCTTTATCTGTTTCAGATTTAGTGACGCATCAGAAGACTTCAAGGCCGGATCACTGGTTCTTGATCTTAAATTTAGTGACACATCAGAAGACTTTTCAATAACACAAGCTCCTTCTCCGGGTCTTTAATGCCAACAGCATACCCACAGTCATAAGGTTCTAGATATCTATTCGAAAGCTTCTTCTGCTTTTCGACCTCCCCTCTTAGGGTCAACTAACAGTTCGAAAACATTTTCTTTTCTTTATTTATTAAATGTCCAGAGATCTCCGCTTCACCTTGATTTGATTGTGTAAGGAATTCTCGAGCACATACATGATTTTGAACAGCAGTTAACAGGTGCGGGTATCAAAGTCAGCGGATTATATAGTCCAATGCATTCTACCAACAAGATGAAAGCGTTGGCAACCTTCCAGCACGATGCCAGTTGTATAGTCCTTTTGATGGACGGAAGTGCAGCACTTGGTCTTGACTTGAGTTTTGTCACCCATGATTTTCTAATGGAACCTATTTGGGATGGAAGCATGGAAGAGCAACACAGTTGAAATGAATCCAACAAAGAGATAAATATCAGCAAAGTAATAATATATTCAAGAGAAAATAAATCACAAGCAACTATCATCAAGCAGTTATATACGAGCATGAACCGGCAAGATAGCTATCGGATGAAAAAACACAGTCCTAGCGAAGGAAGGGAAAAATGAAACAAAGAAGACTAGTCTGCAAAGTATACTTAAGAAACATCGTACATGCGTTTCTGCGAAGTTACCAGTTTCTACGAAGAAGAAAAACCGGCAAAGAAAAAAAGTTACCATTCTCGAAGAACATTTCATTTAAAAATTTTAGAGACGTCACTATACTTATATTCTTATTAAGATAAATTAACAGCGCAAAAATCTACAAAGAAAAGGAAACAAACGCAATCAAAGGGATGATGGGAAAAATGAGTATAACTTGCGAAGATAGCAACTCAGGAGAATAAGAAGAAACGACGAAGGGAAAAGTATACAAAGGATGATAACATCAGAATAAGTTATGTGAATTCAACAACATTTACATAAATAGGAGCTTGGACAGATGGTCGCAAGAAGAGCTGTTAAGATGATGGACGCAAATGTTCGTCTACTTCGTGTAAATCATTACTTCGCAGATGTTCGTTTACTTCGTGCAAATTATTACTTCGCAAGATTTTTGGATATTTCGCAAGAAGAAAATGGGAGATTATTTCACAGACATATTTCGCAAGAAATGGCTAGAACAGTTGGTATGGCACAACATTATACAAGAGGCAGATCAAGAGATAACAACAAGCCGAAAAAGGTAAGTACCATTTCCTTGAATATTTTATTTACGGAAGACAAAAGATTTTTGATTTTATTTACCAAAAGCGATATACTCGCAAGATTTCTACAATTTCTAAGATTTCAAAATATTTCAAAGATTTTTTAGATTGGTGGAAATCGATACAATCGCAAGATTCAAAAATAAATTCATCGCAAAAATTAAAAAATCTCAAAAAATTACAAAGACTTCAAAGTTACAAAAAATAGAGAAAATTAAATTTATATATTTCTATAGAATAATTTTGATTTAAGGACGTGATATGAATACTTCTCATTCTTCTTATACTAAAGATTTTATGAAAACATTCAACATTTTATGTACATGAAAAATTTACGATGAATTTTTACGAATAAAAAGAATTTGGATTCTACTTATAAGAAGACTAGTCTGCAAAGTATACTTAAGAAACATCGTACATGCGTTTCTGCGAAGTTACCAGTTTCTACGAAGAAGAAAAACCGGCAAAGAAAAAAAGTTACCATTCCTGCGAAGAACATTTCTGCGAAGTTCATTTCTGGGAATTTTAGAGACGTCACTACACTTATATTCTTATTAAGATAAATTAACAGCGCAAAAATCTACAAAGAAAATGAAACAAACGCAATCAAAGGGATGATGGGAAAAATGAGTATAACTTGCGAAGATAGCAACTCAGGAGAATAAGAAGAAAGGACGAAGGGAAAAAGTATACAAAGGACGATAAAATCAGAATAAGTTCTGTGAATTCAACAACATTTACATAAATAGGAGCTTGGACAGATGGTCGCAAGAAGAGCTGTTAAGATGATGGACGCAAATGTTCGTCTACTTCGTGTAAATCATTACTTCAGATGTTCGTTTACTTAGTGCAAATTATTACTTCAAAAGATTTTTGGATATTTCGCAAGAAGAAAATGGGAGATTATTTCACAGACATATTTCGCAAGAAATGGCTAGAACAGTTGGTATGACACAACATTATACAAGAGGCATATCAAGAGATAACAACAAGCCGAAAAAGGTAAGTACCATTTCCTTGAATATTTTATTTACGGAAGACAAAAGATTTTTTATTTTATTTACCAAAAGTGATATACTCGCAAGATTTCTACAATTTCTAAGATTTCAAAATATTTCAAAGATTTTTTAGATTGGTGGAAAATGATACAATCGCAAGATTCAAAAATAAATTCATCGCAAAAATTAAAAAATCTCAAAAAATTACAAAGACTTCAAAGTTACAAAAAATAGAGAAAATTAAATTTATATATTTCTATAGAATAATTTTGATTTAAGGACGTGATATGAATACTTCTCATTCTTCTTATACTAAAGATTTTATGAAAACATTCAACATTTTATGTACATGAAAAATTTACGATAAATTTTACGAATAAAAAGAATTTGGATTCTACTTATAAAAGGCAAAAAAATACCGCCAAAAATCAATTGCGATTAGCTTTCATTAAAGAAAGACGCAAAAATTTAATTGCGAACAAAAGACCGCAATCTGTGATCAACCTCCAAAAAAGAAAGAGAGCCGCAGAAAATTTTACACAGGCAAACCTTTGTAGCGTACACCCTAGTTCGCGAAGAAACATTTCGTAAGAGGCAAAGTCCTAAAGTGCGTCATTTAAGGGGGTACCTATAACCATGGCTAAGGGTAACCGGAACACCACCAAGGGCCCTTAGTACATGGCACACTTTACGAGGTAAAACCCAATAACGGGGTACCTATCCGGGTTAGACACCTTGGATTCTCAACTAATCTTGCGACATTACGCAATATTATGCGGTGTAACATGATTTAGGTTGGGCGACTAAGGCATACTGTCTTTCCCAAGAAGTGCATAAAATGATCAATGCGCCGAGGTACACGGTTGAGTCAAGAGTGCCGGGTGGGCTTGAAGGACATCTGCCATTTTTGACAAGTCTTGGCAAATGATGCACTTGGCCCAAAGATACCCCATAGGGTGCAACCTAGTAACTATACGCACTATAGGCAAAAAGGATAAGAGGTTGCGATCAAAAGCTGGTTGTTTATAGAACCGGATGGGAAGAGCTAACCTTGTATGGTCGATGTACGCTTCCTTGAAGGGGCAACCAATGGGAAGATAAAGGGCGGCACCCTCCATTAGGGAGCTGATACGTGCTATAAGACGTAAATGTCACGAGGCTTTTTGTTCGCAAGAACATAAAGGCTTGTCATATTTGTGCAACAACTAAACTTCTGTGAGCCTTCTAAAAAAAAAAAAAAAAAAAGAACTCGCGGAACATAACAAAGAAGTTAAGATGAGATCAATGGGTTTTTGCATGAAAGTGTAAAGACGTCCTGCGATTTCATCGCAAGACGGAAATGTCATGGGGCTTTATGTTCGTAAGAATATTTAAACCTGTCATATTGTCGCAACACTTCCTGAAGAGGCTAAAATACTATACAAAAAATAATAAGACCTTTACTTAGGAAGGCATGATAAGACCACATCAATTAATGAAATTAATTCCATCAATATTATTGAAGAATTTTTACAAGAATATATCATGAAGTCCTAACAAAGAAGACAATTCCATCAATATCATTGAAGAATTTTGAAGAGAATATATATCATGAAGTCCTAACAAAGAAGACAATTCCATCAATATCATTGAAGAATCTTTACAAGAATATATATCACGAAGTCATACCAGAAGAGGCGATTTCATTCGCGATCAAAGACGGATACATGTAAGAAAATACACAAATAAACTTGCGAAGATGATTATATGAATGGAGGCAACTCAAAGATATATCTATTTTACCGCAGCAAAATGAGCTAAGTAACACAAACATTAGCTATGCATCATAATAGATAAGCATTCTCATTATGATGCATCATACTTGCATCATAAAAGCATTGCATAAACATTTCATGGCATAAGCATTGCATACACATTTCATAACATAATCATTACATAAATATTATATTCGCACAAGTATTTTACAAAATTTTACAGGATAATACCGCGAAACTTCGCAGAAACATTCATAATTCGCAGGACTATTCATAATTCGCAACAGTATATTCGCAACACTATTCACATCACTATTCACAACACTATATTCACAACACTATTCACAACACTATTCGCATCACTATTCAGAAGTTCAGAAATTCGCAGAAATATTCAGAAGATAACAGGGTTACCACTTGAGGCAGAGGAAACATAAAAATATAGGCGCAATTTAATTATTCAACATTTTCTCAAGAATTTTCCTTCATAGATAAAGAACAGAGGCAACTATGGATACCCAAGAAAATATTTATGTTCTTTATCTTCTCAGCAAGAATCCTCACCAAAAATGGAATAATAATTTCACATGAACAGAGGAAATATTTATCACTCTCATCAAGGATACTTCATACTTATTATATATTTCGAGGATTAAATACTTCTTATACTTTTTAAAGATACTTCATACTTCTTATATATTTCGAGGATTGAATACTTCTTCAAGGATATTTTATATTTCTTATACTTCATATTTCTTCAAGATACTTCGCACACTTCATACTTCGCAAGATGATACTTCTAATTACTTCTTAAAAGCTTCAGAACTTCGCAAAAGAATAGAGGCAAGTATATAATTTTTGAGTTTAATATTCTTTCGATCGTTCCTTCATCAACAAAGATCAAAGACTACACCAACAACTACAACAACTAGTTTTTTCTTAAAGATCGCTCTTCAAGCAATATTCAAGAAAAAAGAGGCAAGATGTAGGAGCGGAATATCACAACAAATGATAACTTACGAAATTGTGGAGAGAAAAGACATCATGCGAACAAAGAACATTTTGCGAGCAAAGGAAATCACGAGGAAAGCAAAAGAAGTTCGCGAAGTGAACTTATGAAGGTTCGCAAGATAATTCTCAAATCCGAAATGGCGGGACAACACAACTGTCATCTTTTGTAAGATCATATAAATAGACATTTAGGCATGAGAAGAAGGGGAGACACATTTGAGAGAGAGGATAATTTTAGGAGGAGAGAGAAAATGTTAGGAGAGATTTATTTTCTTTATCATCTTCTTCCCCAAAAAATTAGAGCTCCAAATATTCATTAATGGAGTCTCAATTGTAAAATCATGTAATTACATACAATCACTAGTGAAGCACCATGGATGTAGACCACATTGATCGAACCACGTAAAAATCTTTGTGTCTCTTTTTATAATTTTAGTACTTTAATTCTTAGTTTCATATCAAATTAATTTGATCTAGGAATCATTTTAATGGATTCTTATGAGGGTGTAGTTGTGAGATAATCCGCAACTACAAAACCGTTAGGTTGAAATTGTGTACACACGACCGATCCAAAAACCTAATTAGGGTTTGCGGCATATTACATGTGTCGTTAATCGATCACGAGCGTTCATCTTCGCAAGCATGGATGGAAGGTGTAGATGTGGACTTAGCAGGTCATGAGCATGTCAATATAATCACCGTGGGCCCGTCTACATGCCTGACCAATCGTCCAAGACCGACCATGGCTAGACACCTCGATTCGTGCGCCCAAACTAGGCATGGTCGCACGGTTTTCTATTGCAAACTGATCTCGACCACTCAACTTTGTTGGACAAATTGTGTGGCTTAGATCACATCTCCATGGGACAGTGAGGTATAGACGCTTGCATCGGCATGCCGTCTACACGCATGCCCGATCGGCCCTGCTAAAAACGTCTCTCATGCTTGAATTCGACCTAGCTGAAAGAAGGTACTTGCACAACTCCTAAACCCTAATCCGACGATCGCAGATGTGGGTCGCAAGGAATCTCGTTCGTCCAACTTCACCAGCTTGGACGGACAGCCTAAGACATGATTTAGGCGACCAGTGAGGCATTATCACAATCACCGTCCACCACTCTTCCACATGGAGTGATCGACCAAGTCAGGGGTTTCTTGTATAGCCTCCAAAAGATCACTCGAATATGGCTGAACGTGATGCTATTTTAAGATGCATAAATTCGTGACTTACTCTGTTAAGCCTTAAAACAGCGATGCTTCATACATGCAGAATATATTCGATGCATTACATGCATAGAATACACACGATATTTCATGAATATCGACTTTCTAAATAACTTAGTTATTTAATCCAGCATCACATGCTACTTTCTGTGGGTCCCACGATCCACACATTCAAGACATCAAACATGTCACAAACTGGGAGATACATACTGGGGTATTGGTTTGGCGGTTTACAGCGTGCAGTGCGTAACGCGCCATCACAATAATGTGTCAGGAAGTCATGGATGGTTAGTGATGACGGAAGAAGTGGGAAAGACTGATCGTGTGGCACTAACACACGACTCCACCACTCCATAACTCAATTTTATCCACTTCCCACTAGATACGAGAGTTAGGCTTAATGACTTGTATAAATAGGTTCTCCTACCTATTTCTAACAAGACAAGACAGACAGAAACCAAGTGTTGATACAACGTATTCAAACACCTAGAGATGATTGCTTACATTATTGAAATCTAGTTCGGTATTCTGATACAAGTCATAAACAACCTACACCTTCACAATCTCAACACTTTCTACGATTTCCTCCCTAAGATCAACCCCATCTCCTTCACTTTGTGACCGAAGCAAGTATGGAACGACCATTTCTTTGTTTAGGCCAGAATTATATAAATTGATCTCTCGAATCAAAAGCACTCCCGTGCAGTGAATTTGTTTAGGGTTTAGATTCATTTCTCATCCACACACCCCAAATTACCAAAACTGGCAGAAATAGTTTTCACCATTGAAGTCTGCCTCAATGTCATCATGAGTCACCACTGCTTCTTCCTCCGGGTCTACCTCAGCTTCCACTTCGGGTATTTGTGCAGCAACATTCTCCATAACGTCCTCAGTAGGGGCAACTTCCATATCTTCCTCAAGAGCCGCTACAACATTGGATATCGTGCTGACAACTTTTGGGAGCTCAGGCTCGTTCGATCAGAATCAAGAATGATCACACCATCGCGGATCGGATAATCACTCTTATCTTCCCGTGGAGGCCGTTCATGTTCGACCCTTTGCCTTTTCAGCCGTGCAGCAAATCTCGCAGCTCTTGCACTTACCGGTGGTTGCGACGCTTCCTCAAGCCTCCATTTTTCTTCCCTGTCGATTAAATCCAGAAGATATCAAATACATTCTCGAGCGACACGCAGATACAGAATTGGCATGCCCCGTATGGCGCGATCATCCTCGCGAAGAGGAACATCAATTTTAGCCATCACCTCCTCGAACGAACCATCAATCTCAGGTTTATTCACTTCAAAGCTTCTCTCAAGAGAGATACCAGAGAATTCCTTGCCAGCCTCCTCCATTATAAGAGAAGAGATTATAAATATGTTAACAAAAAAAAATCATCACCAAGAAGATCAAGTTATGTAACAGATGTAGAGCAATACCTAGGAAAAATAAAGAAACAATTCTGCGATGGAAGAAGACTTAGTGTCTTATTTATATTTCACGAGCTAACAAGGTCCCGAAGAAAAAAGGAGTCTTCACTTACCATCTACAAAGGCTGCAAATGCGGGATAACAATCAGTGGATGTTTATCGAATAATTGAGGGAAACTGCCGTGTAATGGAAGGAAACACATCCAGTCCAAGAAATGGGTCAAATTCTATCTTGGGGACTTGATTATGCCAATGTTCCGCTAATGGGAGAATACGAGCACACAGCGGGCCCATGTTCGAATAAAGCATGCATTACAAGGCCGACACTTGATCATAGAGAGCGCAGTAACCATTTCCCTCGACCGGAGCAGACACAACAGGATCGACGTTCAATCAAGCATGCAAGGTGGGCCCATGTTTATTCAGGTTTACACGTATCATGACATGGTTTTCTATGAGCAAGGGGTTTATCTCTGGGAGTCGTGTCTACAATGTTTTCCAAGTTATAACCAAAGGCTAGGCTTTACATGCAACGATGGAAAAATGATTTCTATTTGGTTCGAATACCTAGGGAAGGAAACCGGTCCCGCTCACGATTCCATGCTTGCGCCGGCATGTTCACATGTGCAATTGATAGCGGTCGATCAATACTTTCCCGGGTAAGCTCCCTCCATCTCGTTTTTCTCCCATGTATTTGTCACCATCTCATGCCTACCCCGCAATAGTGTAACCATCATGTGCTAGGAAGGGGACTTAATGTTGATAGTGGATTTTAGTTCAGGGCTAAAGTTGTAAAACCAATTTTTGTGCCGCTATCCTGCAAAGGATAAGGCTATTTGATAAGTGATAAATGCTTCTCTGCATTATTAATTCACCTAGAATGGAGCATGTAGTAACAATCCCAAGTATTCTGTGAATTTTAGCATTATTAATTAATGCATAAATCGCCTTGTATTTCTAGTGATGTTCTCAACAGAACTCTCATTGTTGGCGCGGCATGATGACTGATTGTTACTCTCAGCAGAGTAACATGAATATCCAAGTATCAACAATAAGGCATGCATGAAATACCCGTACAGACTACACCATTCTCTGACATATAGAATCATCTCTCGGTGTGTTATACTAGCCCGATCGAGCATATTTAAATCTGGACTGTCCATATCAGTCTCAGAAATAATCACGACCACGAAATTTGGCCACACAATTTAACCAGCCTAGATGAACCGTATCATGAGCAGGCTATCACCGCAATGGCCACCAGAGGGGCCGTTTACGCCCTAGTCGGTCGAATGCATACCACGCCTCCCAAACGACCACCGAACACCAGACTAAAGTAGGGTGGTTGGGCTGGTGTGGAGCATCTTGGAAAACATGTACGCACAAGACTTCCAATGACTATCTCAAACAGATCGCGTCCGTCCAACTTCACCGGCATAATTGGACGGCATATATCGTCCCATGGCCGGTTATACAAGCGTTGTCCTGCACACTGGAGGATCCACTTCACGCATACATGATCAATCCCCCTGGCCTAGCCACAAAACCATGTACGGTTACCCGAAGTTGGGCCGGCGTGTGGTCTAAAGGGTCGCAGGAGATACTACGAAGGGTCTTAAATTAATCACGACCATCTAACTTCACCGGCATGATTGGATGGCTTAGACCAGGCCTAGGACCATCAGTCAGGTATCACCATGTTCACCGATGACCCAATGTGGGTCCCACATGGTCGGCCTCCCCAAAGGAAAAACATAGCCTACCAAACCGTTAGGTTGAAGTCGTGTACACTCGGCCAATCCAAAACCCTAATTAGGGTCTGCAGCATATTACATGTGTCGCTAATCGATCACGACCATCCATCTTCGCAAGCATAGATGGAAGGTGTAGATGTGAACTTAGCAGGTCCTGAGCATGTCAATACGATCACCGTGGGACCATCTACACGCCTGACCAATCGTCCAAGACCGACCATGGCTAGACACCTCGCTTTGTGTGCCAAGACTAGACCTGGTCGTGCGGTTTTCTATTGCAAACTGATCTCGACCACTCCACTTTGCCGGAAAAATTGAGTGGCTAAGATCGCATTTCCATGGGACAGTGAGGTACAGACGCCTACATCGGCATGGCGTCTACACGCATGTGATAGGTGTAGAATACACCGTATTTACTATCTAGTATTTATACTTACTTTGTTATTTTTCGTGTGAATTATGTATCTTATGTTCGCTTTTGAGTTTCATAGGTACTTTGGAGTCATTATGAGCAAAAGAAGGAGAAATCATCCATTTGGAGCGAAAAGAACAAGGATCGTCCAATTTTCCAAAAGAGGGACGGAATTATCATTGCATGAAATCTACTACTGGCGATCGCGTGAGTAGGCGTATCGAATGCTAGAATCAACAGTTATGAAGTTATTGGGTAAATGGAGTTATGTGAGCTGCTTAGCCCATAAGGTGAATTGGGCCTAAAGAAGAAGGATTAATTTTGTTACTATCAGGGCTTGAAAAGATGGGCTTAAGCTGGGCTTCAATTAACTTATTGCTATTGTTATCTGGGGCAGTTGATTAAGTTTGAGGGAAGATACCAGATGGAGAAAAGCTTGCTGAGGCACTTCACACAAAGGGGATTCTCTATGTGATATACCGGAAAAGTGGATTCTCTTGTTATGTAGCTTGCCATTTTCGCGAGGCATTACTCTATGTAGTACAAAGTTCGTGCAGTCATACATGGGACGCATTCCAACATGCCCATGCATCATTTAGGCTATATTGTGGACGAAATAGATTGGTGCAGGTGAGGGCGAAGAAGAAAATGAAGAAAGACAAGGAGAAGATTCTCTTCCTGCAATAAAGATATATGATGATGAAGTTAACGTGAGATTTCTTGTTTGTGGACTTCCACGCACTTTGGACACATGCTTACTCGGGTCACTGGAGGATGAACTGGGAAGAATATCGATGGTTTGTGCTAGTGATGATTACCTGTGATGAAAGACGGTGATTGGATGAGGTAGTGAAGCTGTTAGTAATAGTGATCAGGATGTTGGCAGTTGACGAAGGCATGGAATTGACGCTGGTGATTCTCATGCATCAGCTGAAGGATGGAGAGCTGCAGGTCTTATGCAAGGTAGCTGGGAAGTAATGGAGAACGGTTGAGAGCAGCATGGGAAATGGGTATTTGCTTTGATAGCAATGGCATTGGTGCTGAGCTTTGGTGACGTTGTTAGACGGTGAAAAGATGGATCGATTGAGCTGCTGGAGTTGAATATACCGAGAAGAAGGTGAGTTAGCTGGTGAAATGGAAATGGGGATTGTGTACAGGGAAGACAAAATAAGTTGCTGCCATTGGCAGTCGAGTTGGAGTTCGCTGTGGCTGTCGCAAGTCGGAGTTGGAGGTTGGATGCCAGTGTAGTGCATGAGGCGCTTGGAAGTGATGATGATGGAGTCTGCAGCTGAGTTTGAGGGCAATGATCGATAGGTGTAGCTGCAGACCGTCATGGATGTTCTCGGCATGTATACCATGATTACTGGCAAGACATGGGTCGTTGAGTTCAGACGACAAAGTAGAGATGCATGGAGGCTTGGCAATTGAGTGACGCTGTTGGCTGTAAGAGAAATAGTGAATGACGATGGAGTTGGGCAGAGTTTAGCTATTGTTCCAGTGATTGTGGAGATATTTCTAGTCATCAAACGTTAGTAAGTGCTGTGGAGAATGACCACAAAATTAGAGTGCAAGATCTAGGACATCTTATTAGCTGCTGCCACGGATGATGGAGGAGCTGGTTGTTGGACAGGGAGTCAAGGAAAGATGAAGTTGATTCAGTGACGATCTAAATAGGGAATGAATCGTATGCAAACAATAGACTCAGGCGTTTGGGCTGAGATGAAATTTAATGGGCCGGCTAGATCATCTATAGTGTGAGCCCAATAGGCTTAGCCAAAGTTACATAATCTAAAGGGCGCAACTAGTCCAGCATTGGCCGTGACTTATTACGTGAGTTTTTGGCCAGAATTTGGAACCTGCTTTGGTCCGGTTTGATGCACGGGACACAATTCTAAGGAGGTGCACTTTCCTATTTTTGCTAGGTTTTCTAGTTTCTTCAAGAGGAGGTTACAAAACTCTATATATAGGGAAGCCTAGGCACAAATAAATATATCTTCTTCTATTTTTGTTTCTAGGGTTTAGAACAGGATAGGGTTTCTCTTTCTTCTTGTTATGAACTCCATGAACATGAGCTAGAGTTTTATTATTGGTTAAAGATGTAGTTTGATTTTGAAAACCAAGTTATGGATTTTATGAAATAGTTTTCTCTCAATATTATCGTTTGATTTCTGCTGGGTTGTAATAATTGCATGATTGATGTATTGCAATATGATTGAATGTTTGTTTGGTTGAGTCTAGAATTGATTGAACATACATCCATATCTATAGCTATTTTAGGGTTTTCATCGAGCGATGACCTTGAATACGAGTAGCATGATATGATTATAGTTTGTAGTGATACATCCTTGTAATCATATGTAGAAGTTGACCTTTGTCCGAATTGTCATGCGCAATGTGTGATAGTTGCATTGATTAGCCTATTTATGGAATTTAATGCTCCTAGGAATTGAACTTGATTAGCGTAAGGCATTAGGTTATTCTTTAGGTAGAATTCACATACGCATCTCTAATGTGTGTGTTGGTGACTTTGGAAATTTACGGAGTATTCTTGCAATAAGGTATTCTAGGGCTTTTGATGATAGAGAGATTAAATACGAATTCTATTCATATATTCAAAAACTTGTTTACAATTGAAGATGAAATCTGCAACCAATATTTTCACATCCTTGATTTATTTGTTTACTTTTCTTTTATTTGCTTTTATTTTACTTTTACTATACAAAAATCGAAAACCCCTAGGTGTTTAATATAGGAAACCAAAACATATTGACAACCTAGACCTCTCTCAGGGATCGATCCTTTCTTGCCCTTGCTATATTTATATTTTTAGTAGTAAGAAAGTGTAATTATTTTTGACGACATACGACAACGATCAAATTTTGGCGCCCGTTGTTTCTTAGAGGCAACGGTTGTCACTTGTTTGGTTTCTTATTTTTGTTTTGTTTTTGTTTTTGTTTTTAGTCTTATTTTTGTTTTTCTTATTTTCTGGTTTTTAACCTTGGTTTGAGAATCGTATTTCAGGTACCTATTATGGACGGAGCATATTGGAGCAATCAATACGGTTATCAACCTCAACAACATAACAACTATCACCCTTATGGGGAGTACAATCAAAACCAATCCTTTGGTTATGGTCAATACTCCACGTACCCTATGAGTTATTCTCATACATATCAACCCTCTTATGGTGGTTATGTAAGTGAGCAACCACAAGGAGGGGAGAATAATTGTTTTCCTTTTAATATATCCTCTAGTTTGGTAGATGAGATGCAACAATTTATGGCCAGCATGGAGTCTATTTGTAGACAACCAAGAATGGAACAACTTTCATAGACCGAATGTGCTAATAGTATGTTTAGCCCAATTTGTGATCGTAGTTATGATCATTCACCCATTCAAAGGGAAGATAATTGGCCTAGCAATACTGAGGTAAGTGATTCTACTTTGTCTATGTCTAATGAGTTTTACCAACAAATGGAATGCTATTTTCAGAACTTGGATGGATCACTCCAAGAGCTTCAACAAAGTGTTTCATATTTAAGACAAGGCATTGAAGAATACAAAGAGGACATGCACAATTCTGCGAAATACCAATCTTTGGGAAGTGGTAGCCAATCTTATGATACTTATGATAGTGACGATGATTATGAAAATACATTGCTTGAACCCATTTATGGTGACATCCTCGAAGAGTATACAATGGAGTCTTTTTGCAATCAAGGTGAAGTTGAAAAGGAATATGATGACACTAGTGTAGCTTACTCAAGCATTGATCTTTCTAACGATCAAGAGCTTGAGGATGATGCAATGAGTGTTCTAAAGAAATTCCTTATGGACAGAATTGCATCCGCAGTGGAGTATGTGCCTATTAATAAAGAGGAGTGTGTTGAGAATGATACTGTTATGACCAATATTATGGAAGACCCAATTGAACTTGTGAATGATTGTAATGATGATGTTTATGTCGAGACTTTGGTTACGGAAGAAACAGATGAAGAATGGTTGCAAGGTTTGATAGAGGACCATGATATACAAGAGGTGAATAATTCACTTGAGTTTTTCAAGGATGAAGAGGATTCCGTAATAAAAGATATTGTGCGAGGTTTGTCTAACCCTTTGCATATTGTTTCTTCTCCTTTACCTCTTATTGGTTTGAATATATGTGCTTCGAGAATATTGTTGAATGATTTTATTATATCTCGATTTCCTCCATTAGAGATACTTGATTCTCATACTATGTAGGTTTGTGAACATGAAACCGTGGAAGTCCCTGATTTCTATATTCTTTACCCACTTCCATGTGTGGACAAGAATAAGTGTGGGGGAAACTTTTATCGGTTCATAGCTTCGTTTATGATTTATATTACTAATATTTGTGCGAAGCTAGTGTTTTCAAAACAGGTTCTATGGGTGGATCCCCAAATTTTCAGATTGCTAATATATGGGGAATGAATCTTTCAAGAAGCTAAGTCGGGCCGTCGACTTTAACACAAGCGCTAAATGGGAGGCAACCCACCGGTTTTGTATCTCTTATCCTTTTGCTTTTTATTTTTATTTTTGTTTCGTTTGTTTATTTTTTATTGTTTTCATATCATATTTGCATCCCCATGTTTAATTTCATTAAGTCCGTAATTTATCTTAGAAGAGAATTATGACGAATACCTTTTCGTCAGAAAATTTCAGACTGCGCGTAGTTCAGTCCAGAGACCATAACTGTCAGACCGTTTATCAAAACACTGTGAAATTTTGACACTGTGTAGAAAACACGTAGGTGAACAACTTTTGTGAAATGGAGTTTTTCCAAATTCCTTACCAATTTGCACAGTTTTTTCGTTTTATCTGCTGTTACGTCAGAATTCAGAACTTTCGGTTTTACACATTGAGGACAATGTGAAGTTTAAGTGTGGGGGAGCATTTATATATTTGTATAGTTTATTTATGCCTTTAAAAAAAATAGAAAAACCAAGAAAAAAATTGTGCTTTTTGAACTCCGAAATCTAGAAACTTGTGCCTTTAGAATGACACCATTAGTGGATGGAACCATTTTGAATGCAGGAGTTGAGGAACCAATTAACTAAAAGGGACGAACATAGCTCAGAAATCACAATTAACATGATAGTTGTTACCATATCTCGGAATATCACCATATCACATTCTATTTTTACTTTTCCATATTTATCTATTGTTCTCTAAGTGCTTTGGTGGGTCACTAAAAATCGACGTGTTATTACTGCTAGGATGAAATAGAGTGATTGAGTTACTAGAAAAGAAAAAAAAAATGAAAAAATATATGAAAAGAAAAAGAAAAAAAAAAGACCGACCAATTAGACCAAAACGGAATAAAGAATGACACTTGGGAATAGCAGTATGTGTGAAACGTAGTCCCTGTCTCCGTCGCCTAAACAAGCGTGGAATGCAGGATCCAAGGCAACTATCACGTACTTGCTGACAAGAAGCATGCGCTTGGATCCAAAAGATTTAATCATGCTGTCACAAAAAAGAAAAAAAAAGAAAAAAAAGTGAAAAAATGAAAATGAAAAAGAAAAAGAAAAGAAAATATTATTATATTTGTTGAATAAAGTCACTCCTGGTTCCCTTGTATATGCCAGTGAGTTGATGTAGAAATAAGTTTGTTGACCACTGGTTCCCTTGTATATGCCAATGTGTTGACACTATAATTGACCAAGTAGCTCAATCCAATAGGAATAGGTTCATCTTGGCAGTGACCTTCAGACAGATATGGGAAACATCGAACACTTGTGAACATTCGCCAACATCTACATCTATATCCATCTTCTTAATCTTTTCATTGTGATTGTGGTTTGTTAGTTTCCGAGTATTGTGGCTTGTTCGACTATCTAATTAGAGTTTATTACTAATATATGAATTGAATTTGCACAAGGTACCTCCTCCTGTAGTCATTTTGGATTCGTTCATTGATTTGTCACGAATAGACGGAGTTGGAAATATAGGTTTTGTAGGTATATCTCTAGTAAACCTTCACGAGACTATAACTCGTCCACTAGGGACACCTAGGGGTTTAAAGGCTTGTTATTTATGCTAAAAGTGACCGTAGAATCGACGAGATGGATTTGTTGTATTTTTGTTTTGTTTGATTTGCTCGAGGACTAGCAAAGTCTAAGTGTGGGGGAATCTGATAGGTGTAGAATACACCGTATTTACTATCTAGTATTTATACTTACTTTGCTATTTTTCGTGTGAATTATGTATCTTATGTTCGCTTTTGAGTTTCATAGGTACTTTGGAGTCATTATGAGCAAAAGAATGAGAAATCATCCATTTGGAGCGAAAAGAACAAGGATCGTCCAATTTTCCAAAAGAGGGACGGAATTATCATTGCATGAAATCTACTACGGGCAGTCGCGTAGGCGTATCGAATGCTAGAATCAACAGTTATGAAGTTATTGGGTAAATGGAGTTATGTGAGCTGCTTAGCCCATAAGGTGAATTGGGCCTAAAGAAGAAGGATTAATTTTGTTACTATCAGGGCTTGAAAAGATGGGCTTAAGATGGGCTTCAATTAACTTATTGTTGTTGTTATCTGGGGCAGTTGATTGAGTTTGAGGGAAGATACCAGATGGCGAAAAGCTTGCTGAGGAACTTCACACAAAGGGGATTCTCTATGTGATATACCGGAAAAGTGGGTTCTCTTGTTATGCAGCTTGCCATTTTCGCGAGGCATTACTCTCAGTAGTACAAAGTTCGTGCAGTCATACATGGGATGCATTCCAACATGCCCATGCATCATTTAGGCTATATTTTGGACGAAATAGATTGGTGCAGGTGAGGGCGAAGAAGAAAATGAAGAAAGACAAGGAGAAGATTCTCTTCCTATAATAAAGATATATGATGATGAAGTTAACGTGAGATTTCTTGTTTGTGGACTTCCATGCACTTTGGACACATGCTTACTCGGGTCACTGGAGGATGAACTGGGGAGAATATCGATGGTTGGTGCTAGTGCTGATTACCTGTGATGAAAGACGGTGATTGGATGAGGTAGTGAAGATGTTAGTAATAGTGATCAGGATGTTGGCAGTTGACGAAGGCATGGAACTGACGCTGGTGATTCTCATGCATCAGCTGAAGGATGGAGAGCTGCAGGTCTTATGCAAGGTAGCTGGGAAGTAATGGAGAACGGTTGAGCGCATCATGGGAAATGGGTATTTTCTTTGATAGCAATGGCATTGGTGCTGAGCTTTGGTGACGTTGTTAGACGGTGAAAAGATGGATCGATTGAGCTGCTGGAGTTGAATATACCGAGAAGAAGGTGAGTTAGCTGGTGAAATGGAAATGGGGATTGTGTACAGGGAAGAAAAAACAAGTTGCTTCCATTGGCAGTCGAGTTGGAGTTCGTTGTGGCTGTCGCAAGTCGGAGTTGGAGGTTGGATGCCAGTGTAGTGCATGAGGCGCTTGGAAGTGATGATGATGGAGTCTGCAGCTGAGTTTGATGGCAATGATCGATAGGTGTAGCTGCAGACCGTCATGGATGTTCTCGGCATGTATACCATGATTACTGGAAAGACATGGGTCGTTGAGTTCAGACGACAAAGTAGAGATGCATGGAGGCTTGGAAATTGAGTGACGTTGTTGGCTGTAAGAGAAATAGTGAATGACGATGGAGTTGGGCAGAGTTTAGTTGTTGTTCCAGTGATTGTGGAGATATTTCTAGTCATCAAACGTTAGCAAGTGCTGTGGAGAATGACCACAAAATTAGAGTGCAAGATCTAGGACATCTTATTAGCTGCTTCCACGGATGATGGAGGAGCTGGTTGTTGGAAAGGGAGTCAAGGAAAGATGAAGTTGATTCAGTGACGAGCTAAATAGGGAATGAATCGTATGAAAACAATAGACTCAAGAGTTTGGGATGAGATGAAATTTAATGGGCCGGCTAGATCAGCTATAGTGTGAGCCCAATAGGCTTAGCCAAAGTTACATAATCTAAAGGGCGCAACTAGTCCAGCATTGGCCGTGACTTATTACGTGAGTTTTTGGCCAGAATTTGGAACCTTCTTTGGTCCGGTTTGATGCACGTGACACAATTCTAAGGAGGTGCACTTTCCTATTTTTGCTAGGTTTTCTAGTTTCTTCAAGAGGAGGTTACAAAACTCTATATATAGGGAAGCCTAGGCACAAATAAATATATCTTCTTCTATTTTTGTTTCTAGGGTTTAGAACAGGATAGGGTTTCTCTTTCTTCTTGTTATGAACTCCATGAACATGAGCTAGAGTTTTATTATTGGTTAAAGATGTAGTTTGATTTTGAAAACCAAGTTATGGATTTTATGAAATAGTTTTCTCTCAATATTATCGTTTGATTTCTGCTGGGTTGTAATAATTGCATGATTGATGTATTGCAATATGATTGAATGTTTGTTTGGTTGAGTCTAGAATTGATTGAACATACATCCATATCTATAGCTATTTTAGGGTTTTCATCGAGCGATGACCTTGAATACGAGTAGCATGATATGATTATAGTTTGTAGTGATACATCCTTGTAATCATATGTAGAATTTGACCTTTGTCCGAATTGTCATGCACAATGTGTGATAGTTGCATTGATTAGCCTATTTCTGGAATTTAATGCTCCTAGGAATTGAACTTGATTAGCGCAAGGCGTTAGGTTATTCTTTAGGTAGAATTCACATACGCAGCTCTAATGTGTGTGTTGGTGACTTTGGAAATTTACGGAGTATTCTTGCAATAAGGTATTCTAGGGCTTTTGATGATAGAGAGATTAAATATGAATTCTATTCATATATTCAAAAACTTGTTTACAATTGAAGATGAAATCTGCAACCAATATTTTCACATCCTTGATTTATTTGTTTACTTTTCTTTTATTTGCTTTTATTTTACTTTTACTATACAAAAATCAGAAAACCCCCGGTGTTTAATATAGGAAACCAAAACATATTGACAACCTAGACCTCTCTGTGGGATCGATCTTTTCTTGCCCTTGCTATATTTATATTTTGAGTAGTAAGAAAGTGTAATTATTTTTGATGCATACGACAGCGATCAGCATGCCCGATCGGCCCTGCCAAAAACGTCTCTCATGCTTGAATTCGACCAAGCTGAAAAAAGGTACTTGCACACCTCCTAAATCCTAATCCGATGGTCGCAGATGTGGGTCGTAAGTCATTTCGTCCGTCCAACTTCGCCAGCTTCGACAGACAGCCTAAGACAGGAGTTAGGCGACCAGTGAGGCATCGTCACAATCACCGTCCACCACTCTTCCCATTGAGTGATCGACCAAGTCAGGGGTTTCCTGTATAGCCTCCAAAAGATCACTCAAAGATGGCTGAACGTGATGTTATTTTAAGACGCATAAATCCGTGACTTATTCTGTTAAGCCTTAAAACAGCGATGCTTCATACATGTAGAATATATTCAATGCATTACATGCATAGAATACTCACGATATTTCCTAAATATCGGCTTTCTAAATAACTTAGTTATTTAATCCATCATCACATGCTACTTTCTGTGGGTCCCACGATCCACACATTCAAGACATCAAACATGTCACAAACTGGGGGATACATATTGGGGTATTAGTCTGGCGGTTTACAGCGTGCAGCGTGCAACGCGCTATTACAAGAACGTGTCAGGAAGTCATGGACGGTTAGTGATGACGGGAGAAGTGGGAAAGACTGATCGTGTGGCACTAACACACGACTCCACGACTCCATAACTCCACTTTCTCCACTTCCCACGAGATACGAGGGTTAGGCTTAATGACTTGTATAAATAGGTTCTCCTACCTATTTCCAACAAGACAAGACAGACAGAAACCAAGTGTTGATACAACGTATTCAAACACCAGAGCTGATTGCTTACATTATTGCAAGCCATTTCGGTATTCTGATACAAGTCATAAACAACCTACACCTTCACAATCTCAACACCTTCTTCGCTTCCCTCCCTAAGATCAACACTATCTCCTTCACTTTGTGACCGAAGCAAGTCTGGAACGACCATTTCTTGGTTTAGGCCAGAATTGTATAGATTGATCTCTCGAATTAAAATCACTCCCGTGCAGTGCATTTGTTTAGGGTTTAGATTCATTTCTCATCCACACACCCCAAATTACCAAAACCAGCAGAAATAGTTTTCACCCATAAACAACCTCAAGCTAAAACTTTTCCACATATAAGTCATTTCTCCTAAAGTGATTGTCTATGGATTAAGTCGAGACAATACAACTAATCGTTTCACACTTCGTGTGATCATCTATGGATATGATATTGAGACAATACATAACCGAAGTATGTTTACTTGATAAGAGAGGTTCAGACTTATGAGCATAACTATACCTTGGATCAGTGTGAGATTGATTGGGGTTCAACTACAGTCCAGACGGAAGTTATTTTGGAGTAGGATAGTCTCTGTAGCGGCTTAATACAGTGCATGTTTAATCTGGACTAGGTCCCTAGGTTTTTCTTTATTTTTGGTTTTCTCGTTAACAAAATTCTGGTGTTTGTGTTATTTCTTTTCCGCATTATAGTTGTTATATAATTAAAATAATACAAGTTGTGCGTTGTTCAATTAATTAGAATATCCGACCTTTTGGTTGTTGATTTACATTGATTGACACTTGGATATTGGTCTTTAGTACCATCCAAGTTATCTCTCTTGTATTTAAATTGAGACTCGCAGTTTGCTTGAGTAATATTTAAATCGAGAGATATAGATATAAACTCTTTGATATACTTTTCTATTGATTGAGTCTGACTGTCTAGTTGATTCTCATAAAAAGTATATTGGAGTTTTCCCATACAGATTGCTAATCGAAATATTGGGTGTGGTTTTTAGACCCCCGCTATTTTAAATATATAAAATCAAACCAACTTCGTATAGTTGAGACCAAGCAACTAAACCTATGGTTCACCTAGTTTCGTCTGTATTCCCACACCTCCGACCTGTAACAAGTCACGTACTTGGAACAATTCCTTTGGTTCGTATTCCAAACAGTAAAGGAACAACAAATCTGTTCGGTATTAACTATTTTCAACCAAGTGGTGTGAGTTTGACAAAGGCTCTTATATTCATCTCAATAAACTCCTTCGTCAGGTTCTTAGATCTGTCTTATATTCTACTACCAAAGTAAATGTTAAGATTTTGCAATCAATACTTTTAATCAAAAAGAATTTTATTGATGTTGATCTACATAACTAATTAATCTAATCTACCACAAGGATAAACCGATTATAGTTGGATCCTCTTTTACCGAAAAAAGTATTGTGCACACCAAAGATTATGAACTCAAATCAGAAATCTTAAAAGTTTTCTTTGTCTTCAAATCTTCTTAGATCTTCAATAAACACTTGTGCACAACAACTTGAATCTCTTGTGATCAATCACGCACAAAACAGAGTCTGTTAACAATGGATTATCACAGGACATCTTTAGATCTACAAATAGTCTAAAGATCCCTGTCGAAACTTCTATCTAGTTTGAGTGAATCTTATATCAGAAGAGAAGATTCTCAAGCATAAAAAAACTAGGTGAAATCAAATTTCAACCACTGTTAGTCAATCAAATAAATCGAAAACACAAGATAAACCGCAATTATCTAGTTTCCCACCAACGGTACTAATAGAGCTTCTCAATCCCAAAGAACACTTTAAACTGAGCGGACGTAAGAGATTTTTCCTAATTAGGTTACTCTCCTCTCCGAATAGGCGGCTTCACCAGTAACAACACAACTGAGGAAGTTTGCTATCACGAAGGATTAGTTTGCCTGAAATGCAAACTTCAAGTATTTATAGATAGGGAAGTTTAGACACCAAGGAATTTCCAAAACCGAAAATATTCTCAAGATATGCAATATATTCCAAATTCAGTTTCCATAATTCCTGGAAATGCTCTGTCCAAAATATTGACCGAAAATATCTTTGGAAAATCTCCAACTAGTAAATGCGCTATACTAATTCTCATTTTCCTAAAATAAAATTAAAAACCTAAAATAAAAGATTATTAAATTATTTAATTTTCGATCCGGGGTTTTCTTCCTTTATCTATTAAGAAATAACTTAGAACAATAAAAGATAAGCCTTACTACATGTGTTCAAAGTATATCAACATCCTTACTTTGTAAATCCTCTTTCATACTTATGAAGCATGTCCTATGCGACAAAAATAATTTACACTTTCTTACTACTCAAAATATAAATATAGCAAGGGCAAGAAAGGATCGATCCCACAGAGAGGTCTAGATTGTCAAGTTGTTTCGATTTCCTATATAAATACACCGGGGTTTTCTGATTTTTATATACTAAAAGTAAAATAAAATAAAAGTAAACAAAGAAAAGTAAACAAATCAAGGTATTGAGAATATTGGTTAAGGATTCATCTTCATTCACTAACATGCTTTCAAAACAACAAGTAGAATTGATATTTAATCTCAACTTTTATCAAAAGCCCTAGGATACCTTGATCGCAAGAATATCCCGCAAATCTCCTTTTGTCATCAACAAACACATTAAAAGATGCGAGTATGAGTTCTATCTAAGAGTACAACCTAACGTGTAAAAGCACTAATCAAGTTTAATTCCCTAGATGCATTAATTTCTATGAAATCAGGCAAATCAAAGCAATCGAACGTGGAAAACGCACTAATTCAATTTAACAAAGATCACGATTCACATATGATCATAAGAATATATCACTACAAACTATAATCATATTTATGCTACTTGTATTCAAGGATTATCACTTTTACGTATAATAAACCCTAAACTAGCAATAGATGTGATTAGAAGATCTACAAATTTGCAACTTGACAAAACAATCAATCAAATCATACAACTAAATTTTCAGAGAATCGTAAACGATAAATATGAGACAAAACTAATATATTGAATCAAAGAATCATGCTTTATGAAATCCAACTATTTCATAACAAATAATAAAAACTAGGTACTCATGTTAATGGAGTTCATAACAAGAAGAAAGTGAAACCCTATCATGTTGTAAACCCTAGAAACAAAATTAGAAGATATAAGATAAAAATATAAGATAAAAGATATTGAGAAAAGACTTCTCTTTTATAGTTCTTCTTGTTCCAAAATTAGGTCTAGCCTTCAAAATCTTCAAGTCCACTTCCATCTACTAGTCCACCAAGCCCATGTGTGAGAAATATGTCTCTGGAATTTTTGGGTCCAAAACAGGGTCGCCGGATTGCTGACGCCATCACCGGAATCCGGTCACCGGAAAATTGTCTCTGGCCGCCTTTGTCATCAGAAACTGTCACCAGCAAGTATGTACTTCCAGCAACTCATCTTTCCTTCTCTGCATTTCAAACATTTACAAAAATCATCCAAACCAATTCTTTCTCTCTTGCGAAAACGCGCCCAAAAGCGTGACTCGTAGCTCATATATCCGTCCGCCAACTTCCGCATCCGACTCATACCCCCTTCATTATTCACTGAAACATTGTTATCCATGCTTCAAACTCCAAAATTCGGCAACCGGAACTAGTACCACCGGCTCGCCATTCTTCTCTGTTTCCGCACAGTCGCTGCAATTTCAAAACTATCACAGGCCATACTTTCAGTTCATTGCCATACTGCAGCAACTCTAGCCTTCCATTCCATCTCAGTACACAATCACCAGCTCTAACTTCTTGCAATTCCGCTTCATACCCTCAGCTGCATCATGTTTGGAAGCAACCCAGTTCATGTGCCACCAGCTTAACTTCAGTTATAGCCATCAAGCACACCAGATTCACCCAAGGCAATCACCATCTGCTATCTAACACAGCCATACCTCCTTGCATTTCAAATCAACATCAGCAGCTTAGCTTCCTTTTTGTAACTCACTCCATCCCATTGCAGCATCAGTGCCTCATTCCTCTTACATCATCTTTACAGTATCACCACTACTACTGCATCTCTCAATCTAACTGCAACAACTTCTCTGACTTCTCGGATAAACTCAATGCAGCAGCACATGACCAACAACATCGATATCCAGCTCCAATTACAGTGCCATTCTGTCACCATCTCTATCACGGCTTCATAATCTGTTCTTCAACTGAATCCAAACACAACAGATCCTATTTTCTTCCATATCCATCATCCTGCCATCACTAGCACTGTGAAATATCAATTAACACCCTTGTAAACAATCCACTTATCTGAACCAAATGTCATTAGCTACCAAATCAATGGCAACAACTTGGTTATGCGGCAGTAACATCCATTTCTTTTCCCTCTATTTTTAGCCTTAAGATCGAGCTCTTGTCTGCATATTCGAATCTGAGATCAACCCATCCCCCTAAATCTTCTCAAGCACTCACTAGAACCATGTCAGACTTGGATAAGAAAACTGGTTACATCCCAACTTGAAATGTGAAGTACTGCTCGTTCAGGAAATTATACGAACACTCTGTCTGCATTCTTCTAATGATGGAGATATAACATCGATGTTGATCTCCAAGACATTCTATACCTCCTTCCCTATAACATTTCATTCGAATATATATTCAAACAAACCCATTGCTCGTAATCATTCAGAATTGTAAACACGCATCAATTACATCCATTAATAATCACAAATCAATCGGCAACAGCTGCACTGTGTTGTTGGACAAATCTTCACTTAATCTCCTTATGAATCTCTGAAAAATCAAATCCAAAAAGAACACATCAGCTCATTCATTTCAACCTTGTTTATCGGCATCAAAATCAATCAAAACCCTTCCGAAAACAACTTAAACAATGGCAGAAACTTCAATGCTTCTTCTCTGTATTTCTCAGGTTTGAACTCAGCTTGAACCTTTCTTACAACTCAACAAATATTGCATTGCAGACTTGTTTTACCCTGAAGGAACAACTATCGACCCACCGGATCTGAGCTTTCCAGCACTGAGAACTTGCAGCAGCGTCTAGGAACAAAGGGTTGGAGAGCCTGAAGTTTATAAACTGTGGTTGTAGCCGTGACCTAGTCCTAGTATTATAAGATGAAAGAGGTGTCCCCTTATCTGCATTGTTATCTACCCTTAACAGTTATGAATAGTTGTTCGTAGGCAGACCCGAGTACTGGTTCTCTGCTGTTCCAGTAATTCTTGAGACTATGAAGCCACAGTACAATGCCTCAACTCCTCCAACGCCTAATGTCTCCCAGCAACAAAATAAACTCATATTTGTCTTCTTTCGCATCGCATGACTCCAAAGCACCTGATAACTCAAATTCACACATAAGATACATAATTCACATGAAAAATAGGAAAGAAAGCATAAATACTAAATATACAATAAGGTGTTTTAGACACCTATCAAATTCCCCCACACTTAGACTTTGCTAGTCCTCGAGCAAATCAAACAAAACAATTCTAAAACATACATACAACTCTGTGTCATCGAGGATACGGTTAATTTTAGCATAAATAACAAGCCTTTAAACCCCTAGGTGTCCCTAGTGGACGAGTTATAGTCTTGTGAAGGTTTACTAGAGATATACCTACAAAACCTTTTACTCCAAATTCCAACTACTTGTGACAAATCTATGAATGAATCCAAAATGGCTATTGGAAGAGGTACCTTGCTGCAATTTCAATTCAAATATATGTAAATTAAACTCTATTCAGAAAGTTGAACAAACCACAATACTCGGAATCTAACAAACCACAATCACAATGAAAAGATAAAGAACATGGATATAGATGTAGATGTTGGCGAATGTTCACAAGTGATCGATGTTTCCCATATCTGTCTGAAGGTCACTGCCAAGATGAACTATGCATCCTATTAGATTGAGCTACTGGTTTGAATTCTACATCAACTCACTGGCATATACAAGGGAACCAGGAGTGACTTTATTCAACCAATATAATACTTTTTTTAGACAACATGATTAGATCTTTTGGATCCAAGCGCATGCTTCTTGTCAGCAAGAATGTGATAGTTTCCTTGGATCCTGCATTCCACGCTTGTTTAGGCGACGGAGACAGGGACAACATTTCACACATACTGCTATCCAAGTGTCTTTTTATTCCGTTTGGTCTAATTGGTAGGTCTTTTTATTTTTTCTAGCAACTCAATCACTCTATCTCATCCTAGCAGTAATAGCAAGTCGATGTTTAGTGACCCACCAAAGCACATAGAAAACAATAGATAAATATTGAAAAATAAAAATAGAACGTGATATGGTGATATTCCGAGATATGGTAACAACTATCACATTATTTCTAACATTTGGATAATTAAGTCCTTTTTAGTTAATGGGTTCCTCAACTCCTCCAGCCAAGATGGTTCCATCCATTTAGATTGATAGTGTCATCCTAAAGGAACATGTTTCTAGGTTTCGGAGTGTATAAAGAAACTTTTTTCTAGTTTTTTTTTATTAGGGAAAAATAACAAGGCTAAAAACTCTATATGAGAACACTCCCCCACACTTAAACTTTACATTGTCCTCAATGTAAATTTAGTCATTCAAAGTAAAGTTCAAGATGGGAAATTCATAACATGATATATATACACAATAAGAAAATAAAATGCATGATAAAAACCCATTACTCCAACTCATAGTTATTTCTGAACAATAGAGGATAAACACTAAACAAGCTATTTAGTTGGCATCTAATCCCAACTCAGCCAATATATACACCTCACCGCCAAGAAAAAATTCCATCTACTTAGAAAGGCTAGTGTGTATTCTAGATTGTTCACAAATCTCTAAAAGTTGGAGTTTTGATATGCAAATATCCAAAATAAGAAAATAAAGATAAAAGACTTAAAAAACAAAAAGATAGAGATAGATACACAAAACCAGTGTGTTGCCTCCCATTAGCGCTTGTTTTAAAGTTGTCAGCCCGACATGCAAGTTGAATTCCCCATACACCGATAATCGGAAAAGTTGGGGATCCACCCATAGCACCTGTTTTTCAAACACTAGCTTCGCACAAATATTAGTAATATAAAACATAAACAAAGCTATTAACCGATAAAAGTTTCCCCCACACTTATTCTTGTCCACACTTGGAAGTGCATAAAGAATATAGAAGTCGGGTACTTCCACAGTGTCTTGTTCACAAACCTGCATAGTATGAGAATCTAATGTTTTTAATGGCGGATATCGAGAAACAAAGTCATTCAACAATATTCCCGAAGCACATACATTCAAATCAATAAGAGGTAAAGGAGAAGAATCAATATGCAAAGGGTTAGACAAACCTCGCACAATCTCTTGTAGCACGGAATCCTCTTCATCCTTGAAAAATTCAAGTGAACTATTCACCTCTTGTATATCATGGTCCTCTATCAAACCTTGAAACCATTCTTCATCCATTTCTGCCTTAACCAAATTCTCGACATAAACATCTTCATTACAATCATATGCAAGCTCAATTGGGTCTTCCACAATATTGGTCATAACGGTTTCATTCTCAACATACTCCTCTTCATTAGACTCAAACCTTGTTGCAAAGTTCTGTAAAACACTAGTTTCATCATACTCATGTACCTTTTGAATAGGTACTTGATCATTATAAAGATCAAGAGTTGAGTCGACTACACTAACATCATCAAATATCTCCAAAGGTTGGTCCTTTTCAACACAATCATCTTCGTTTTCATCTTCAGACTCACCATAATAAGAATCGTCGTTGGTTTCCCAACCTTTATCACGACGCCGTTTGAGTTCCATTAGAATGGTCCTACTAATTTCATCGACAAGCTCTTCCGAGTATCCAACGTCTTCCAACTTGTATAATTTCTGCGCAAGTTTCCTAACGTTCACACGCTTACCACCATTTGATACAATAGGTTTTCTTTCCCATGACTCTTCCCTTTGAATGGGTGAATGATCATAACTACGATCCGGAGTCGGGTAAGAAACAATGTTCCAGAAATTGGTTTGTGCGACGTTCTCTCTATTACGGTCAAGTTGGTCTAGCCTTTGTTGCATATCTTGCAATCCATGCATAATCTGCATACAACTCGAATGAAGCCAATTAAAAGTAGAATTATCCCACCTAGGTGCTTGACTTACATACCCACTACAAGGTTGTTATTGGTATGTATGAAAATCACCATAAGGTTCTCTAGGATATGCATCATAGCCAATAAATTGGTTTTGATTGCATTCCATAGATGGTGGGAAATTGTCATAGTGTTGAGGAGGTTGAAAGTCGTATCCATTGTTCCAATATGCTCCTTCCATAATAAGTACCTGAAACAAGAGTTCTCAAAACTATGTCAAAACCAGAAAATAAGAAAAACTAAGAACAAAAAAAAATAAGAAACCAAAAACAAGTGACAAACGTTGCCTCCCCGGCAACGACGCCAAAATTTGATCGGTTGTCAGTCGACACAAATATAATTCACACTTTCTTACTACTCAAAATATAAATATAGTAAGGGAAAGAAAGGATCGATCCCACAGTGAGGTCTAGATTGTCAAGTTGTTTCGATTTCCTATTGTAGGATCGGAATATTGTCACAACAATATTCCTGCGAAATAAACAACAGTTCTGCGATACACCAATGATATTCTGCGACACATCTCAAAATGACGTAAGGAATGACATATCAGATGAAAACGACAGAAACATGAGTAAAGTGTGACATTTCTGCGATGAACCAATAAAACCCGCGAATGATTAAGGCGGTGCTAATTGCGATTTATCGCAAGAACTCAGATCCGAAATAAAAGGGAATCTTAACTGTAAATGAGTTGTCATGAGCTGTAATCCATTATGTAAATGCCTATATAAAGGAAATGAATAGTTCCAGAGAGAGAGATGAATTTTTGAGTGCTAAGAAAGTTTTTAGGAGAGAGAAAATCTTATTAAGTGAATTGTATTCTTGATTACTGTAATTCTTTTAAGATCATATCAATAAAAAAGGTTCTTAATCTTCAAATTGTGTCATAAATTCTTGAGTTGGGTGTAGTGTGGGAATTCCTGCAACTACATTTTGGCGTCCAGAAACAGGGAGAATCAATTTGAGAAATTTCAAATTATAATCTGAATATTTGAAAAAATTATTAGAATTGAAGAAATGGCTAGGAGAATAAGAAATACATCAGAACCACCAACAACAGTGAGAAGAAGTAAAAGAATTGCAGGAGAATGAATAGGTGAATTGGAAGGATCTTTAAGGATTAGATCAGGAAGAAGTAGAATGAGAAATGGAGCAGAAAATTCAATTCAACCACCAAATCAACAAACACAAGCACAAGATAGAAATGAGGATTATGATAGAGTAAGTGTGCATACTTGGAGGTCGAATTCGATAGAAGAGGCAGAAAATCAAGAAGAGGAAAGAAACAAAGAAGTGGATGGAGGAGCAATTCATGAAGGGCATGAAGTAGTAGATGATTTGAGACAAAGGATACAGGAAAAAAGAAGATTAGAGGCAGAAGAATGTGAAAATCTTACAAGGCAAAATCATGAACTAAGAATGGAAAATTTGAGGTTGCAAAACAGAAGATCAAGAAGCAGCATGAGATCAAGTTCAAGATCATATAGAGAAGAAACAAGACAAAATCACCCTATACAAAATATTGGCGAGAATTTGATAAATGATCGTTATATTACACGCGGTAAAACTTTGGACATCATACATAATCAAGATGAGGGAGAAAATCAAGAAGAGATAAGGAGAATGTTACGTGATGAGGAGATTCGAAGAAATCGCAGAATAATTGAAGATGATATTGAGAGGCATTATATTGAGCAAGTATATTTAGCGGGAGAGGGAGAGAGAGATTGCGAGCGGAAGTAGAAGAACAAGAAATTCAAGCGAAGATTGCGTCAGAATAATCATGATAATCGAGAAAGACGACGTGCACAAAATCGTAATAATGGTAATCTCAATGAGGAATATGAGAGAATTCGCAGAGACATAGAAAGGCAACGAAGAGAAACAATAAGGGATGAGGAAATTGGCAGAGAAGATAATGAAAGACAAATTAACTTGCAAGTTCAAGAAGAAGAAAATCGTAGAAGAAGGCAAAATCAAGATGTTGGAGAAGAAGCGCGAAATATCGCAAGACAAGAAAGGCATGAACGCAGACAAAGAGAGGCTGCGTTGAAAAGGCCAATGGAGAAAAATTCTGATAGGAATGAACAAATCTTTCAGGAATTAGAAGAAATGAGAGGAATGATAAGTAACAGAAGAGAAGGAGGAAGAAGACAACTTGATGAGGCAATCGAAGAAGCTGCGAAAACTCCATTTACTCAAGAGGTACAATTAGGAGGGATACCTCCAAAATGAAATTTACCGGTGTTGACTAGTATTTTTGATGGGACTACATGTGTCTTCCAACATATCAAAGCCTATATTCGATGCATGCTACAATGGGAGAATCATGATGTCGTTCTGTGCAAATACTTTGCGTCAAGTTTAACTGGCGAAGCATTGAAGTGGTTTGAAAGTCTCCCCAAGAATACAATAACTTCGTTCAAGCACTTGCAAACTACCTTCTTAGGAGCATACATAAGTAATAACTCTACACGACCTGGAATTGAAGATGTGTTTGGATTGAAGCAGAGAGTTGGAGAGAGTTTAAAGCACTTAACGATAAGATGGAGGACAATGTGTAGCGAAATGGCAGGAAGAGTAGATGAAAGATGTCTCATTTTGTCTTTCATAAATGCTATATTTGCGACAAATATATTATACATCCAGGTATTCAGAGTAAAAAACACAATCACTATGACAGAACTGCGAGAACTGCAAGAAGAGTATATCTCTTTGGATGAAAAACAAAATGAGATGGAGTCATATCCAATTCTCGCAGGCATAAGTTCAGCCGCAGCAAATGGAAGTTTATTACCAAGGATGATTAATACAGTAGCAAGTACCTCCCAAAATCAGCGAGAGAAAATGGAGATTGATAATCAACGTAAGATAGTAGCAATGGGGAGTAGAGATCAGGAGGAATTGGAAAAGGAGAGAAATTTCTATAATCGCAATAACAATAATAAGGTACCAAGGTTTGATCAACCGCATGAGACTTATGGTGGACAGAGGCAGAATTATTCAAGAGAGCAAAGAGGTCAAAAGATTATATGGGAAGATGTCAAATTGCCACCTCTAAATACCAGTATAGAAAAGATTTGGGAAGCGATTATTTTGATGGAGAATATACCCTCACCCTGGAACATGGGGAAAGAACCACATCCTAACAACCAAAATAAAGAGTTATGTCCTTATCATTATTTTCATGGTCATTCTGTGAATAACTATATAAATGTAAAAAGAATTATTCCGCGAATGATTGAACAGGGGAAGTTAAATCATTTTCTAGCGAGATATCCACAACCCCAGCAATTGACGCAAGCACCAGAAATTCGTAGAGTCAATGTTGCGAAAGACGCAGAAACATTTGTCATTGAAGTAGGAGCTACAGCAAAAAATCTATTTTGCAATTCAATTGTACATTCGCAGAAAACAATAGAAGATTTCCATGATAATGTGCTAAGTAGAGTATTTGCGAGGGATATAGAGGGAAGAAAGGTGATGAATATTGCGAAAATTTCTCCGTTAGAAGAATGGCAGAAACAAGTTATTTCTTTTACTACACAAGAAATAACAAAGCCAGGGAAGATGCATGACAACCCGTTGGTGGTAAAGTTAGAGATAAATCCAAAGTACAGAGAGGGAGAAGAAGATGATGGTGACGCAACAAGTGATTCTTGGGCAATAGATAAGGTTTTAATTGATACTGGCAGCTCATTAGACATCTTATTTTATCATACCTACCGTACAATGGGTGGAAGAGATGATGAATTAATCCCCTCAACTTACAAGATCTATGGTTTTAATGGCACTGCGAATAAGCCAAAGGGAGAAATCACTATGGAAATCCCATTGAACAAGATATATTCAAAAATTAAGTTTTGTGTAGTGGATATAGAATCTCCTTATAATGCCTTAATTGGAAGACCATGGCTCCATGGAATCTTGGGCATAGCATCCACATATCATCAATGCATAAAGTTTCCACATCCTCATGGTATTGGGATAATTAAAGGTGATTGGTTTGAAGGGAAAAAGTGTTATGAAGTTGACATTAATACTTGCGAAGAAAGGAACGCCAGAAATCGTAATTGGAAACATAACAGGAAGCAAACTCAGAGAGCGAGAGAAATTAATGGTGGACAAATAGAGTTGTGGGAAAAGATATATTATAAGAATAGTTTGTGCCCAAAGAATCAATGGTGATTAATTGCGCAAAGAGGGGAAAAAGTTGAAATCTTTGCAGGAAAATAAACAAGTGCAAGGAGCTGGGAAAGGTTTAAATCTTCATTTCTCGCAAGAAGATAAAAAATAGCAAGATATTGCGAATAATCATTCGTTACAGAAGAAAAGAAGTGCAACAATATCATGTTGCGAAAAATAAAAAAAATAAAAAAACATCAAGAAGTATGCAGACAGAATATTAAAAGAAAAACTTTATTCAAAAATAAGAATTTTTCTATTAAGATAAAAAGATGATGATTTCAAATCATATAAGAATTTTTAAATGCAAATGCATAAGACGGGCGCAAATCGCCTAAAAACATATAAGAATGGGACGAACTTTTATGACGTACACCTTAGTTCGCGGATTCTATTCCGTAAGAGGCAATGTCCTTAAAGTGCGTCATAAGGGGGGTATCTCTTTGCATGACTATGGGAAAGGATATACTGCTGATGGAACCTAATCATGGAGATTTTGGATTATAGAAAATCCATCCAAGAGAGATAACTTGGATTCCCAACTATATAAGGTTATACCCTGGTTGGGCGCCCGAGAGTTTCTCCTAAGGAATGCAAAGTATGATCAAGGCGCCAAGGTACACGGTTGAGCTGTGGGTGCCCGGGACGGATGAACCTACCCTGGCCATCCACGGAAAGTCTTGGCTTACGATGTGTTCGGCCCGAATAAAACCCCACTAGGGTGTAGTCTCGTAACTATAAGCCATATAGGCATAAAGTATAAGAGGCTACGAAAACAACTGGTTGTTTCTAGAACTGGATGGGAGGAGCTAGTCTTGTATGGCAGAAGTACGTCTCCTTGAAGGGGCAACCAGGTGGAGAGATAAGGGTGATACCCTCCATTAGGGAGATGTGTATCAAAAAAGACGGAAATGTCATGGGACTTTATATTCGCAAGAATATTTAGACCCGTCATATTGTCGCGTGACAAAGACGGCAATGTCATGGGACTTTATATTCGCAAGAATATTTAGGCCGGTCATATTGTCGCGTGACAGGCCAAAAAGCCTCAAGAGAAATGTTAAGATGAGATCAATAGGTTTTTGCGATAAGAATAAAAGACGAGATAAATGAAATCAATGATAAGAGGATATAAATCGCAAAAACGTCCTGCGATTTCATCGAAAAGACGCCAATGTCATGAGTCTTAAAAAGCAAAGAGATATTAATCTTGCAAGATGGCTTAGACTTATCATATTGTCGCAGAGATCAAAATAAACGATAAGACAAGATCAATGGATTATTACATGTAAAAGTAAGAATGTCATGTGATCTTGTCGCATAAAAGTGGCATAATAATACCTTTAACTAGGAAGGCGAAATAAGACCACAAGAGAGGTTATATCTGCGAAGCATATAACGGATTTTTCGCACTATTATTTGCGATACTTCATTTATCACATTGCAGATTAATAACAAGGGGCAAGTATGGGAATAATGCATAGAATGGTAAATATTGTTATTCATCATTATATGATAAATTCATATAAATAACAAACAGATAGAAGCAAAAAAGAATTTATATATTGAAATACATCAGGAGTTGCAGATAATTCACAGAATATTACAATTTGTCGCAGATAATTATCGCAAGAAAGAAAGGGAGAAATACAGGAGAAGATCAAAAATAAAAAAATAAAACAATTGGGATTTATCTCCATCATTATTTTCATCTTCATCTTCACCATCTTCATCATTAGTTCGTTCCTCATCTTCGCTCTCACTTTCGTTTGCATCAGCCTCACCGCGTCAAAATAACTGGTACTTCAGAATCAATCGATATTATCCATAAGACAAGGATATAGACTAAGATGAAGATCATTATCTTTGAAAACTTTCTCAATATCATTATTGCGAATGGTGAGAAGATTATTACGCAAGTTTGAGTTGGATATCTTTATTTTCTCTCGCAGTCTTGAGATTTTTTCATTACGAGAAGCAAGATTTTTCACAAGACCACTTTTTTATTCTTCAAGTTCTGCTACCCTTTTGGAATATCTTCCTTCAGATTCTGCGATGATACAACAATAAATTATAAACTGGTTGGGAATCTACAAGAAATACAAAAATATTAGAGGAACAATAAATAACCTTCTCTTTCATGGATCATTTCTTGTATCAATGTTGCTTGATCGGTATGAAGACTGACATCTATCGCTAAGTTTTTCCTAGCATTATCGAGAATTGTCGCAGCCCATGCGAATTCATCATCATTTTGAATGAGAAGATGGGAACGGATTTGTTTTTATCTTTTAAGAAGTTTAATGTTTTCATCCTTAAGTCTATCTCTCTCAAGTTCAGTATCAATAAGGGTATTGCGAAATTTTGATAGAGCTTCAGCGCCTTGAAGAGTAATGCGTTCTTTATCCTTCTCATGTTCACTCTTCTTGGCTTTTAAGACTTTGATTTTTTTCTCTAAATTCATCTCTGCAAGTCTTTAAACTATTGGATGTACTCAAGACAGATCTATAATCCATTCTCATTAGGGATATATGATATTTAAGCTCATCAATGGACAAAGTATTAATTTTTTTCATCTGAATAATTATTTAAAGCGTCATTAAGATGCTCAAGAAGAGTGGTTTCATCTATGGGTTCATCAAAAGAATTAAGAATGATGGATTCATCTGTAAGATTATAGGCATCTGCAAAATGGTTGCCCAAATAAGCTCAAAAAAAAAGGGGGGGGGGGGAACTTATACCAATAACTTGTTTGCATAATTTCTCCTTATCAACTAATTTCTGTTGAAGAACTTGAATTTCTACTTCAAGCGATTTGTTTTTATTAAGAAGCTCAAAGATTTTCAGCTACTTCAACTGTTTACATTTTTCGCGAAGAATGGAGATTTCAAATTCAGTATTGCTTATTTTTCTCGAGAAGTTTCGCATTTTAGATTGTGAAATCAATAAGCCTTTTCTGTGATGATGATCATCTATTTTCTAATTTTGAAGCAACATAAAAAGAAGCTCTGGAAGTCTGTGACAGAAAATAGAAAATAAGTAAAGATAAGTAAAAGATTTTTGATACTCATGACAAATTTAAAGTTTACTACAAGAAAAATGAAGAAAAAGGGAATACCAACGAAGCTAACGCATGAAGAAAACCTGGGTTAATAAATCTTGAGACTCCTTTAAGATCTTTATTATTAGTCAAGATTGAAGCGTCGTAGATCTTTGAGAGATAGTCGCAAGTACGAGTAATATCATCATCTCCAATACCTTGTAAGCGATTTCTAAAAATATTTGACAATTGATCCATTGGAGTCTCGGGTTGAGAAAGACCCATCACAGACCTAATTCTTGTGGAAGAGATATGCATTGAAGTTCCCACAGAGGCATCATTATTAATTCCACTATTTTTTTCGATTTCATTATCTTTTTCAGCGATAGTAGAAGTTTCTTTGAGTTGAGAATTATCAGAAGGAAGTGGTTGAGTTTTTCTTATTTTCTTTGGAGGACCGTCAGTGGTTTGATTTTTATTGCGGCGAGGAGAAGCACCGGAACTTTCATTTGGAATTGCTACTCTTTTGCATTTATCTTTGGCTTCAACCACCGCGACAAATGGTATTTCCTTGAAAACAATCACATATAAAGATAAGAAACAGGGGCAACAATATATTGTTAAAGGTTATAGAAGATTGTTTCTTACTTCATCTGTGAAGGTTTTTAAAATTTGAAGGAGATTGGGATTCCCAGTGTTGGCATAGTTAAGCTTCATTCTTTCAATCTGATAAAAGATATCTCAATATAATCAATAAGAATGATACATTTATCCAAATTTGCAAATAATGATAAATTTTGCGAGATATACCTCAGAATTCCTTTCAGGCCAGTTAAAAACCCAAGGACAATACGCTGCAGGATTTGCAGGAAGATCGAGAGCGCCAGAAATATATGAACCTTCAAGGAGGAGAGGAAATCTACACCACTTATCATCTTTTGAGAAGCGTGGACCTTGGTTTTTATTTGAATGATAATCTATATCTTGCATAAGAAGTTTATCCTTCGCAACCTTTTTATTCCTATTTAAACGAACAGCCCAACACGTGTTATCTTTCTTCATGGGAATCACTTGATAATTCGCAAAGAAATTCTCCACGGTATATTTCGCTGGAATAATTGGGATATCTTTAAAATCAGGATGTTTCGCAGATTCAGGATAGCGAGATCCTTTACCAGCTCCACGAAAGGCATATTCGAGAATGAGACGAATACAATCTCCACTTAATTGGAAGATTGCTCGTGAAAATTTAGTGTGAGAAATAATCTCATAAAAAAGAGGGAGATCTGGGTTTATAAAGAGGGATAGGAAGGCCAGCTTCTAGTTGACCTAGCGAAATAAGGATTTTCCCATTGGAAGAAGGAAATCCTGAAACTAGATCAATGGAGAGATCAGAATCTGAAGATTGACCAGGAATCTCAGAAAGTGTGAAACCTAAAGTTTTGAGTTTCTCTTGGTGTTTTTGGAAAGTGGGTTGACCTAATTTTTTAGCAGGAGCTATTTTTTAGTATGGGAATGATGATTAAGAAGAATAAAGAAACGAAATTGAAACAGTAATAGATTCGGAATTTGCGGAAGAAGATGAAGAACAGTAGAGTTGCAGAGAAAAAAGTAAAAAGAGAAAGTAAAAAGAAGAGGAGAGAGTAGCGAAGATGATATTTATAAGAGAAAAAGATTCTCGAGAACATCAATGCATTCAATGAAGAAAAGACGTGAATGGTCAGAATTCAACGGTTGAAAAGAGATGTGTCAAGGAATAAATGAGAGAAGAAACATGCGTAGAATATCTAGCGATGTGAATGCAGAGACGTGTTAAAGTGAAGGAAGCGCGAAAAGATAAGGAGTTGCGGCAAATTAAGAGATTTAAATTCTCATGATCTTTATCTTCTTCGCAGAAAAGATATGAAAAGAGGCAAGATATAGGATCAGAATATTGTCACAGCAATATTCATGCGAAATAAACAACAGTTCTGTGATACACCAATGATATTCTGCGACACATCTCAAAGTGACGTAAGGAATGACATATCAGATGAAAACGACAGAAACATGAGTAAAGTGTGACATTTCTGCGACGAACCAATAAAACCCGCGAATGATTAAGGTGGTGCTAATCTGCGATTTATCGCAAGAACTCAGATCCAAAATAAAAGGGAATCTTAATCGTAAATGAGTGTCATGAGTCAGTAATCCATTATGTAAATGCCTATATAAAGGAAATGAATAGTTCCAGAGAGAGAGATGAATTTTTGAGTGCTAAGAAAGTTTTTAGGAGAGAAAATCTTATTAAGTGAATTGTATTCTTGATTACTGTAATTCTTTTAAGATCATATCAATAAAAAAGGTTCTTAATCTTCAAATTGTGTCATAAATTCTTGAGTTGGGTGTAGTGTGGGAATTCCTGCAACTACACCTATATAAATACACCGGGGGTTTTCTGATTTTTATATACTAAAAGTAAAATAAAATAAAAGCAAACAAAGAAAAGTAAACAAATCAAGGTATTGAGAATATTGGTTAAGGATTCATCTTCATTCACTAACATGCTTTCAAAATAACAAGTAGAATTGATATTTAATCTCAAATTTTATCAAAAACCCTAGGATACCTTGATCGCAAGAATATCCCGAAAATCTCCTTTTGTCATCAACAAACACATTAAAAGATGCGAGTATGAGTTCTATCTAAGAGAACAACCTAACGTGTAAAAGCACTAATCAAGTTTAATTCCCTAGATGCATTAAGTTCTATGAAATCAGGCCAATCAAAGCAATCGAACATGGAAAACGCACTAATTCAATTTAACAAAGGTCACGATTCACATATGATCATAAGAATATATCACTACAAACTATAATCATATTTATGCTACTTGTATTCAAGGATTATCACTTTTACGTATAATAAACCCTAAACTAGCAATAGATGTGATTAGAAGTTCTACCAATTTGCAACTTGACAAAACAATCAATCAAATCATACAACTATATTTTCAGAGAATCGTAAACGATAAATATGAGACAAAATTAATATATTGAATCAAAGAATCATGCTTTATGAAATCCAACTATTCCATAACCAATAATAAAAACTAGGTACTCATGTTAATGGAGTTCATAACAAGAAGAAAGAGAAACCTTATCATGTTGTAAACCCTAGAAACAAAAGTAGAAGATATAAGATAAAAATATAAGATAAAAGATATTGAGAAAAGACTTCTCTTTTATAGTTCTTCTTGTTCCAAAATTAGGTCTAGCCTTCAAAATCTTCAAGTCCACGTCCATCTACTAGTCCACCAAGACCATGTGTGAGAAATATGTCTCTGGAATTTTTGGGTCCAAAACCGGGTTGCCGAATTGCTGATGTCATCACTCGAATCCGGTCATCGGCGCCGGAATCCGGTCGCCGGAAAATTGTCTCTGGCCGCATTTGTCATCAGAAACTGTCACCAACAAGTATGTACTTACAGCAACTTATATTTCCTTCTCTGCATTTCAAACATTTACAAAAATCATCCAAACCAATTCTTTCCCTCTTGCGAAAACGCTCCCAAAAGCGTGACTCGTAGCTCATATATTCGTCCGCCAAATTCCGCATCCGACTCATACCCCCTTCATGATTCACTGAAACATTGCTATCCATGCTTCAAACTCCAAAATCCGGCAACCGGAACTAATACCACCGTCTCGCCATTCTTCTCCGTTTCCGCACAGTCGCTGCAATTTCAAAACTATCTCAGGCCAAACTTTCAGTTCATTGCCATACTGCAGCAACTCTAGCCTTCCATTCCATCTCAGTACACAATCACCAGCCCTAACTTCTTGCTATTCAGCTTCATACCCTCATCTGCATCATGTTTGGAAGCAACCCAGTTCATGTGCCACCAGCTTAACTTCAGTTACAGCCATCAAGCACACCAGATTCAGCCAAGGCAATCACCAGCTGCTAGCTAACTCAGCCATACCTCCTTGAATTTTAAATCAACAGCAGTAGCTTAGCTTCCTTTTTGTAACTCAGTCCATCCCATTGCAGCATCAGTGCCTCACTCCTCTTGCATCATCTTTACAGCATCACCACTACTACTGTATCTCTCAAGATGACTGCAACAACTTCTCTGACTTCACGGATAAACTCAATGCAGCAGCACATGACCAACAACATCGATATCCAGCTCCAATTGCAGCGTCATTCTGTCACCATCTCTATCACGGCTTCATAATCTGTTCTTAAACTAAATCCAAACACAGATCCTGCCATCACTAGCACTGTGAAATATCAATTAACACCCTTGTAAACAATCCACTTCTCTGAACCAGACTCCATTAGCTACCAAATCAATGGCAACAACTTGGTTATGCGGCACTAACAGCCATTTCTTTTCCCTCTATTTCCGGCCTTAAGCTCGAGCTCTTGTCTGCATATTCGAATCTGAGATCAACCCATCCTCCTAAATCTTCTCAAGCACTCACCAGAACCATGTCATACTTGGATAAGCAAACTGGTCACAACCCAACTTGAAATGTGAAGTACTGCTCGTTCAGGCAATTATACGAACACTCTGTCTGCATTCTGCTAATGATGGAGATATAACATCGATGTTGATCTCCAAGCCATTCTATACCTCCTTCCATGTAACATTTCATTCGAATACATATTCAAACAAACCCATTGCTCGTAATCATTCAGAATTGTAAACACGTATCAATTACAGCCATTAATAATCACAAATCAATCGTCAACAGCTGCACTGTATTGTTGGACAAATCTTCACTTAATCTCCTCATGAATCGCTAGAAAATCAAATCCAACAAGAACCCATCAGCTCATTCATTTCAACCTTGTTTCTCGGCATCAAAATCAATCAAAACCCTTCCGAAAAGAACTTAAACAATGGCAGAAACTTCAATGCTTCTTCTCTGTATTTCTCAGGTTTGAACTCTGCTTGAACCTCTCTTACAACTCAATAAATATTGCATTGCAGACTTGTTTTACCCTGAAGGAACAACTATCGACCCACCGGATCTGAGCTTTCCAGCACTGAGAACTTGCAGCAGCGTCTAGGAACAAATGGTTTGAGAGCCTGAAGTTTATGAACTGTGGTTGTATCCGTGACCTAGTCCTGGTATTATAAGCTGAAAGAGGTGGCCCCTTATCTGCATTGTTATCTACCATTAACAGTTATGAATAGTTGTTCGTAGGCAGACCCGAGTAATGGTTCTCTTCTGTTCCAGTAATTCTCGAGACTATGAAGCCACAGTACAATACCTCAACTCCGCCAACGCCTAATGTCTCCCAGCAACGAAATAAACTCATATTTGTCTTCTTTCGCATCGCATGACTCCAAAGCACCTGATAACTCAAATTCACACATAAGATACATAATTCACACGAAAAATAGGTTAGAAAGCATAAATACTAAATATAAAATAAGGTGTTTTAGACACCTATCAACTTACAACCTTGAAACCGATTTTCCACACTTCCAAACAAGTTTAGAATTAGTTCATCTGACTTTCAAGAACTATGTGATTTATCAAGAACACTCAATCACAAATCATGGGTTTAACGGTTCTACCAAAATAAGTTTCGGTTCTACCTCCATGTGAGTACTGTGTATAGTCACACTAGCTTTCCAAAAATTCGGTTAACTAGGTACTAGGATTGGTTCCCCACATATATATGGCATCTAACTTGTATGTGTTGCACATGTCCATAGGATCGGTTCCCCTTTTCCTAAAAATGTGTTTCACATGTCCATAGGATCAGTTCTCCTTTATGTTAAAAACTTGTTGCACCTCATACAATGATCGATTCCCCTTTGTGATATGATGCACCTCTTACTAGGATCGGTTCCCCTTTACCCAGAGTCGGTCTTACCAATACCATAAAATCGATCATACCATCTCAGGTGATTACTTAAGATCGGTTTCACTAATAAAAGTCATACCAATACAAAAGTCAGGCCTTTGTGAATAGTTTTACCAAGAACACAAACAAGTCATGAGCGGTTATACTAATTACACATATTGGTAGTTCAAAAGATATGCAATGAATAACAATACCAATAATGCCTGGCGATTTTCTTTTCGACAAAACAAGTTCATGAATTTACTTCCTTAAAACACATGTAAAACATTATTTCCTAGGATGAAATCCTCACCTTATACCCATACATAATCACAATAGCATTTAAACAATTATGTCGATGTCATATGTACAAAGTTTAATGGTTAAGCAATAAACCTCGTATTGTATTCCTTAATACTATGTCTAACTAGAGTGTTCATGCTTCATAGTTTTTTTTTCAATATGCATGACTTGAAAGATACGTTAAGGAATGAAACAGTTCAAGTCAAATATCACTAACCTCAAGTGGAAGGATGATGTTGTCGTTGTATCTCCTTACTTCTTCACTTCTTCAAGTCTTCACAATACTTGTAATGTCTCATATCCTAATACTTTCAAGCCAACCTATATGAAGTTGACTCTAGTACATAATCAAGTGACTCTTAAATGAGTTTTGATTCACAAAAATATGACAACCAAACTTGACATACCAACGCTTGGTGAGTTCAACCGAGCAATGCTCTAACACTTTTCCCCCTTCCTAGAAACTCCTTATCATCCTTATTTTTGATACCATTCCATTTGATCCAGTGAAGTTCTCTTTCTATTCTCTTCGAGTCACCCTCATCATCACAAACTCTTTCAATTTTTATTGCAACTGGAGCCTTAACAACCCTGTCACTGGATCCCGCATTTGTTTGATTGATAGGAAAGCTGTTTTCCTCAGTGAAATCACTGTAAACCATGAAAGGGTTCCTTTTAGGAGATTGTTGCGGCATTTCTTTATTGAGTGGTGAGTTCTTTTTCCCTTTAACCACAGTCTAATCACCCATTGAACCATCTTCCTTCCCATCTGCACTATCTACGAACTCAGAAATATTTGAAGTACCATCATTTTTTCCTTTTTCTACACCAACAGAAGTTGGATTAACAGTAGAAATTAAGCTTGAGCTGAATGTGCTACTCCCTTCCTTTTTGTAAGCACCACAAATTGCATCTCCTTAGCACCAGGAGAAATCAAATCATTACCTTCACTAACATTCTTCTCCCCTTTCTTGTTTATCACTTCCCTTTCATTACCAATTACAATGTTCCCCATAGTTTGTGACTTAAGTGCCTCTTTTTATGTGACTTTGTTATCTCTTATGTCATCTTTATCCTTTGTCAAATCTTTCCATTGACAAGGAAGTCACTTTCCAAATGGAGAGGGACATGAACATGTACCCAAGTTAACTTAGAAGCAAAATCAATCTTAGATCCATTACTTACAGGTAGGGGTGCATAACGGTCGGGGTTGGTTCAATTTTTGTCCCTACCGACCAGTGCACTGTATTGATTGGCTTTCCAATAGACATCCCCAAATAGGAAAAAGTTTACATACGGGTTGGTTTACTAATTGATTTTCTGTCGGCGGTGTCGGTCGGTGGTAGGATTATTGAGAAATGAAAAATTTATCGCAAGGATGAACAATTGGTATTTAGAGAAGGACTTACAAATTTAAGTAATGTTTAAATATGTGTGGGTATAAAAATAGATGAATCCATCAAACGAAGCGAAAAGGATTCAAATAAATATTGATAAATAATCCAAAGACACTAATGGTGGGTTTGGTTGCAGAATTCACAATTTCCAAGAATTTGTAATCCCACTGGATTAGAAATTCGGGGATTCATGTAAATCCCTAATATGTTTGGCAACTCAGTTGAGATTTCTAGGATTCATAAAATTTTATTGTGTTAAAGACCATGTACTAAAATTGTACATATATACGGTATTTGGACTAAAAAAATAGTGGGTCCATAAATTTCCTGATAAGTTTCCCAGCAAATCTTGGGGGGGGGGGGTCGGACTCCATATGGAGGATTTGGTGGAAAAATGAATCCCATCGGAAACGTAATTCCAGGAATTTGGGAAACCAAATATAGTGAGGGAAACGTAATTCCACCAAATCCCCTGGACCCATGAATCCCATCTTTAAAATTCTACATCCAAACCCACCATAAGGGAAAAAAAACGAATCCAACTTCTACTTCTTTCGTATATGGTTTCTCCTCTATAGAGACCTAGAAAGATAGAAAACTACTTCAACAAGAACCATGAATAAAAAAAATAGGGTTATGAAACTCCAAAAATTAAATAGTTAAGTTAACAAATATGAAAATCAAATAAAACCCATTCATAACACAATTTCCATTATCCCAATTTAACTCATTGGATCGGAATCCCCAAATCCCTTAACTTTAAGTTTCTAAAGAAAATAACTAAAAAGACGAGGGTACCCAAATACACCACAATCTTTTTATTTGATCACAACTTATCCAAGATTTACCATGTATAAACCTCTTGAAGCCACAATCACTAAAGGAATATTTCAACACGGTGTCCACTTGAAACAAGGTTAGTCCGGACTGGCCTAACAATGTGATAATATCAAAGTTAAGTGGAGAAATTCAATACACTTTGTGTGATTATCTATGGATATGAAATTGAGACAATACAACAACAAAGTGTTCACTTGATAATAGGTACAGTACGTAATAACTGAAACCTTATAGGATCAATATCAAGTGCCTAGTTAACATTCAAATGCATTTACTTTAAATTATAATAAATACAATTATAATCGCGGAAATAATAAAGTAAATGACACAACAAGAATTTGTTAACGAGGAAACCGCAAATGCATAAAAACCCAGAGACCTAGTCCAGTTTTGAATACTCTCATAATTAAACCGCTACACAAAATATAATACCAACTTCCTATAGTTGAGACCAAGTAGACTACCCCTAGCTACTTAGTTTCCTCATTATCCATGCGCCTTCGACTTCTAGAGTCACGCATGTGATTAACAAGTCCTTTGGATCGTATTCCAAACAGCAAAGGAAGAATTTGTTTGGTAACCACTCTAATCAATCTTGCTAGAAGATATGTTGAGTTTTTGACAAAGGCTCTTCCGTTTAAACTAATAAACTCCTTTGTTTGGTTAGATCAATCCAAACTTTGGTTACCGAAATAATCAATTTTTAGATTCGTATACAATCAATATAGAACTCAAAGAGTAACTATAAGGTGATGTCGATCTCACGTAACTAATTAATCAAGTATATCAAAGATAAACACGATTCTAGTTGGATCCCAGCCGATCAAGGTTTGTGCACTAAATCCACAAGATAAGAAAACTAAATAAGAATTATTCTTCGGCTTCAAATCTTCTATTACCTTCAATAACCTGCACAACACCACTTGAATCCTCTTCTGATCAATCACATACAAAACGGAGTCTGTTAACAATAGATTATCACAAGATATCTTTAGATCCATAAATGGTTCTAAATATCCCGTCAATACTTTGATATAGTTTGAGTGGCCCTTATGTCAAAAGATAAGGCTCTCAAGAATAATCAAACTAGGTGCAATCAAAGTTTCAACAACCGTTAGTCAATCAAATCAATAATCGAAAACTATAATAACAATGCAATTATCTAGTTTCCCACCAACGGTACTCGTATATCTTCTTGATCCCACATAAGTCTTTAAACGAGCTCTCGTAAGAGATTACTCCTAATTAGGGTACTTTCCTCTCTGGATAGATGGCTCCACCAGAAACAACAAGAGTGAAGTTTGCCTGGCTCTTAGGATAGTTTACAATAAATGCAAACTCAAGTATTTGTAGAACAATGTTGTTTGGACAACAAGGAAATTCCAAAACCGAAAATATTCTCAAGGTATGCAATAAGTACCTAATTTCAGTTTTATTATTTCTAATTAATGTTAACTAATATTTTCTAAAAATCTCATAGAAAACTCCCATTTATAGTTTAGCATATTAACTAATAATATTTTCCAGAGGATATGTTTTAGGTAATTTAAAAAACATATATGATGACAATCATAATTAAATGCTTTTCAATATTTCTGTTCTGGATCGCCTTGAGCATCAAGGAATATCATTGAACAATAAATGATAAGAGTTATGTACATGTTCAAATATGTCGACATCTATAAGTTTATCTCTGCAAACCCTAATTCCAAGTTCATACAAAACATAAAGACATATGTTAAAATTGGAAACTCAGTTTTTCTCATATTGGGATCGGTTCTACCAAACTCATAATGTAAGTTGTGACCAGTTATACCATGCTTCCCAAACTAGGTTTTTGCTGGTTAGACCATGCTTCCAAAAGTAGAATGTGATCGGTTACACCTTACTTCCCATATTAGCTTTTGATCGGTTTCACCTTGATTTCCAAAGTAGTTTGTGACCGATTACAACTAACTTCCTAATGTAGCTTGTGACCGATTACAACTTGCTACATATCATAGGTTATGAACGGTTATACCTCGAGTCCCAACATAAGTTAAGATAGGTTCTACCATTTTCATCTTCCATTGGTCATCCAAAATATATTCAATAAAGAATAAGACCAACCATGATTTCCCTTTCGATTATGAAAATAATTTTATACATCTACTTCCATAAACCAATGTGATAATACAAGGTACCCTAGGATGAAATCATCACCTATGTCATATACATAATAAAGTAACTAAATACACAGATTATGTCCATGTCATATTTACGAAGTTCCAAAAGATAAGCGTTTATACTTCGTAATATGTTTCCTTGATACTTTGATCATAATTTTGTTAGAGCATAGTTCGGTTGAACTCACCAAGCGTTAGTATGTCAAGTTTGGTTGTCATATTTTAGTGTGTCAAAACTCATCTAAAGTCGCTTGATTAAATACTAGAGTCAACTTCATTTAGGTTAGACTAGAAAGTCTAGGAATGTTGAGACATACAAGTATTACTTCGAAGACTTGAAGAATATGAAGAAGTAGTGAACTATAGCGGCGATATCATCCTTCCACTTGAGGTTAGTAATATTGACTTGAACTGTTTCATTCCAAACCTATCTTTCAAGTCGTGATATATTGAAAACATAACTGCGAAGCTGTATATACTATACATATTGTATAATACTCTAGTGATGTAACATGATCATAATAGTATGATCAAAGTATAAGGGAATTAGACTACGAAGTATAACGCTAGTCTTTTGAACCTCATCGATATGACATCGGCATAATCTTGTATATATTGTTATGGTCATGTGAATGGGTTATGGTGAAGATTTCATCCTAGGAAATAATGTTTTACATTCGTTTAAAGGAAGTACATTCATGAATTTGTTTTATGAATCGAAAGGGAAATCATTGCAAATATTTGGATGGCCAATGTGTATCTGGGTATAACTAATCACAATGCTGACTTATGATTTGGTATGACTGGTACTTATTAATTAATGTAACTGATCCTAAGTAATCACCATGTGTTGGTATGATTGATCCTGGTAATTGGTGTGACCGATCCTAGTAATTGGTGTGACCGATCACGAGTGTTGTGTAATAGATCCTTGTAATTGGTAACCGGTTCTAGTAATTGGTATATGTAGTAGCAGGATTTCCCACACTACACCCCTATTAAGATCCTATAAAAATCTAAGTGAAACTAGTTGAAGATTAAAGAATTAAACGACACTTTTATTATTTAGATCTCAGAAATGTTTACAGAAAATATTCAAACTCAAAATTACAACTTTCTTTTCTGGAGTTTCTCTCTCCTCAAGATTTTCTCAACTCTAAAAAATACATCATCCTCCTCTGGACTTACCTGATCTCCTTATATAGGAAATTACATAATGGAAGACAGCTAAGCTTTCCCCTTCTTTCGGATCTATTCTGCGATCTCATCGTGGCAGTTACATTGTTTATTTTCGTCATCTTTCGTAATCCTCGTGAAACAACATTCTTTTATCATGCTTCTTCAATTGTCAACTATCTTGATGCTTTCTCATGTTGCTCACCAAATTTCGTTGGAGAATTCTCACGACGCTCTCGTGAAAGATGTCATTCTTTTAGCGGGAGTATTCAACCTTCTCGTGGAAATGTCGTTCTTATCACGAGAATATCATTGTGGATATATTATGGTACTACATCTTGCCTCTTCTCATGTCTTTTCTGCGAAGAAGAAACGATCATGAGAATCCTTAACTATCGCAAGAATATCTGAACTTTTTTCTCCGGCAATATTCCGCTAATCCAGCTTTCCTTGTTAACACGTGTTGTAAATCTGTCCTTTTGTATTGACACGTCTCACATAATTTGCTCCCTTCTTTGCCTATAAAAGGAAGAGTCGAATTTCATTTCTAGTTTTCTTCTCTTAACTCTCTTTCTTCTTTACTTAGTTTCTTTGCTTTTTGTTCTGCAACTTCTTCTCCTTCTCATTCTTCTGCTATTGTATTAATGGAGTCCTCGAGGTATATTTTTGATCATGGTATTTTCTTAATCAAACTTTTTATTTATATTCTTCGATCTTCTCTTACTTAATTCTTTATGACCCCATATTATGTACTCTTCAGCGGAGCTGCATCTATTTCCCAATCCTCGACTCAAAAACCTATTATTCATAAGAGGCCGACTGAAAAAAGGAAAGAAAATTCTGCGAGCAATAAGGTAGTAAGAAACACATTCTATTTCTTAATAACAATATTGTTGCCTCTGTTTCTTATCTAGATTATTGTTTGCAGAATGACGAGGGTAATGCTAATCCTCCTAAAAGATCTCGCCAATTAAATAAGACCTTTGGAAGTAATTTCGTCATTCCTCCCTTAATATCTCATGAAAGCTTCACCTACACACTCATGCAATCTGATCTTCCTCCTTCTTCTGGAGAGAAGATCGCTTTCACTACCACTGCCTCTACTGGTCCTTCACCAATTCAAATTGCATAACCCATCATACCTGAAACTCCCTCTAGCCCTTTACTTCCTCCAAATGTTACTTTCTCGAAAACTCCTCCTTCTGATGATACAACCATTGCTAATGACTCAAATCATCAACTTGTCCTCACTTCCTCTATTTCACATTCTACATCCCTTCCTTCATCAAACGAGACCATCGCAGGAATTGATGTTGCTTTCAAAATTTTATCTAAGATTCTAAATAATGCTAGAGATTCTTCTACTGATTCTCTCCAAAGCGGAGTTTGCGAAACTATGCTCAAATATTTTGGCTCAGACAATTCTGTTTCACGAGCTTCTCTAGAGAATGAAAATGCTGCTTTGAGAAAAAGTCTTCAAGATAAGACTTCTGAATGTGAAACTCTAAACCACAAGCTCAATAACTCTGTACTGGATCGCGAGAATCTCGCTAGAAATATTGATGAGCTAAAAAGTAAGCTTCTTTTTGCCTCTGTCCTTTTATCTTTTTATTCTATTTCCATATTCTTCGTACTTAATCCTCCCTTTAAATTCTTGGTTTATATATTAGTTTCCAACCGAAATCGTTTCATCGAAAAACTTAAATCTGAAACCATAGCCGATGAAGCTCGCATTGAAAGAGATTCTTGGATGGACCAGCATAGTAGATTAGATAATCTTTATACGTATTCATTTGATCAAATAAGAAATCTCACAAATAAGAATAATCAATTATTGCAAAATCACAGTTTTCTAAACAACGAGGTTACTCGCCTCTCATATTCGTTATCCAAGACTAATTTGTCTATAGAATCTTTGTCAGACAAGAATAGAACTTTATCTCAAGAGAAACACAAATTATCAAGCTTGTTGGCGATCTCCTCGCAGAAAGTAAACAATCTTCAAGGGATATGTGATGACCAAAAGCAGTCTCTCCGCTCTCTTAAAAATAAACTTGACGAAGTAATCAATCATCTCACAATAAATAGACAAACTTATCAAGGGTAGACTAACTCTTAGTTTGAATGCCAGCAAGCTTCGAGATGAATATTCCCAACTAAAGGAATCTCATTCCTCATTGTCAAAATAAAATTCATATTTACGCACCAAAGAAGAGAACATGAAATCTCGTATAAAAGGCATAGTTGGCGACAAATTTGATGATGCTATGAACCAATGGGAGAACTGCCTCTTTTCATTAATCCAAAACTTAACTTCGCAAAAAGAATGTAGTCAATTATGACTGCCTCACTTGTTGATTTCCCTTGTCACAATTTATGTTATATTTCACTTGTTGATATTCTCACGATATATTTATTTCTATAACCTTTCATTATTTTGTTGCTCGCAGATCCGAAAAAAGCCTTCATTCTACTATCACCAATCTTACTAAGGAGCTAGACAAGAGTCGCAAAGAAAACAAGACTCTTCTTCTCAACCTTTTAGAAATTCGTGATAAATCAGAAAGAAAACTTGATTATCTTGAGTATTTCAAGAATATAGAGATCAGAAATCGTGACAAAAGTTTCCTTCGCTAAGTTCATCTTAGTGCTGAAGTTCTCGTGAACGAAATTTTGATCTCCAACTCTCTTTCTCCTGTATCCGTTCTACCTTTGAAAGTTGACGATGATGAAGTCCCTCTTCCTATGGATAAAGATTTAGAATATCCGTCTTCTGAAGGAGATGTTGAAGAAGACGCTGAAGAAGAAGATGATCAAGGAAAAGAAGAAAACCCTCTAAAAGAAGGAGAAGATCGTAACAAAAAGAACTCTGGCGATGATGTTCGCGATGAAAGAAATATTGGTGATGATAACAATCCTGACAATTCTAAATCTGGCGAGACTACCGCTTGAAGCTTGAGTTCTATTTTTAATTTCTTTTTTCTTCTTCTTTCTCGCAAATGATATAACCTTTTTTGAACTATAATATTCTCAAGAAACTTAATGAAATCCTACATATTTATTCCCTTGCTTGCCTCCTCATTAAATTTCTTGAGACTTGTTGAATTCAACTTGTTTCTTGTGATAAAGAAATCTTCCCTGCATGCTTAACAAAGAAGAATTAATTTTTGAGAATATTCTATTGGTCTTATTTTGCCTTCCTAATTAAAGGTCTTATTTTGCCAATTTTTTCTTTTTGCGACAAAATCGCAGGACGTCTTTACACTTTCATGTATTGACCCATTGATCTTGCCTTATCTATATTTCATTATTATATTGTGACAATATGACGAGTCTAAGTTTTCTCGCGAAAACAAAGCCTCGTGACATTGCCGCCTTGCGATGAAATCGCAGGACGTCTTCACATTTTCATGTAAAAACCCCTTGACCTCATCTTAACTTTTTTCTCTTATGGCTTTTTGCCTCTCAGATAATTTACGCGACAATATGACAGGCCTAAATGATCTTGCGATCTTAGAGCCCCATGACATTGCCATCTTAAGACACTTATCACTCCCTAATGGAGGGTGCCGCCATTGTCTTCCCCCTGGCTTCCCCTTCAAGGAGGGCACATCGGCCATACAAGACTAGATCCTCCCATCCAGATTTACCAACAACCAGTTGTTTTCGAAGCCTCTTGTCCTTTATGCCTATATGGCTTATAGTTACAAGACTGCACCCTAGGTGGGGTTTTCTTCAGGCCAAATGCATTGTAGCCAAGACTTACCAAAGATGTCCAGGGTAGGTTCGTCCTCATCCCGGCATCCTTGGATAAACCGTGTACCTCCTCGGCGCCTTGATCATACTCTGACTTCTTGGAAGAGACTCTCATCGTCCAACCAGGGTATATAACCTTATAAAGTTGGAAATCCAAGATCTCTCTCCCGGATAGGTTTTCTTTAACCCTACATATGTATGACTCAGTTCCAAAGAGAGTATAACCTTATCCCTGAATCATATAAAGAGATACCCCTTTATAACGTGCTTGTAGGTCTTACATTTTCCTCTTACGAAATTGTACTCGCGAACTAAGTTGCACGCCATAAAGGTTTGTCCCATTCTCTTAATCTCTGCGAAATTTCATTCGCGTTTCTCGCGATATTGCTCGCGTAATCTTTAAAATAAAAATAGTCATTGATAATAACCTTTAATTATGCCAATATTTCTTACCTTACAGTTTTGTCACTGATAATACCTTTTCAAAAATAGTCTATTCCATGGTCTATCAAGTCGTTGGCCAACATCTCTTCCTTCAAGATCCATTAATTTGTATGCCCCATTTCCAATTATTTCTTTAATTAAGTAAGGTCCGTCCCATTTTTTCGCCAATTTTCCACCATTCTCTCGCTGATATCTCGGTGTCTCTCGCAGAACTAAATCACCAATTTGGAATTCTCGTTTTTTGACACGTTTGTTGTATTCACGAGCTAACCTTCGCTGGTAGTTTTCCATATGCTTTAGAGTCTTCTCCCTTTTTTTCTTCCAATTCATCTAGTTTATGTAAAATCATACCAAAGACTTAAATTCCTTTCCCACGCTTCTCTTTTGTTGTAGGAATAGCAACTTCGTTGGTAATACAGCTTCAACCCCATATGTTAAACAAAAGGGTGACATTCCAAAGTAGCCTCTCTTCTAGTGGTGTTGTAGGCCCATATTGCATTATGTACTTTCTCACACCATGATTTGTGATACCCTTCTAATTTCTTTTTCTAATATCTGCGATCGTTTTATTAGTTGCCTCAGCTTGACCATTTGCTTGTGGGTATAAAGGAGTAGATTTTCCACACTTTATCTTAAATGCATTGAGTAGTAATTCTATGTTATGTCCTTCAAACTGATTTCCATTATCGACATCAATCATCTGGTATTCCAAATCTGCAGATGATATTCTCAAATATGAATGTGAAAATATCTTTATCACGAATATGTTGTACTGCTTTTACTTCTCCCCATTTTGTGAAATAATCTGTAGCCACAATGAGGTATCTCCTTTGTCCATAGCCAGGCAAAAATGGTCCCACAATATCTAATCCCCATTTTCCAAAGGGCCATACACTTGTTGAGGATGATAGTGGTGCTCCTGGTGCATGTATCTTTTTTCAAAATCGCTGACATTCTTCACAACGCCTTGAATGTTGTTTCGCATCTTCATGCATGTAAGGCCAGTAATACCCTTGCATCTTCGTTCTATATGCCAAAGATCTACCTCCGCTATGATTACCAGCATCTCCACTCATGCAAAGATTTTTAACACCTTTTCTCCTTCCTCCTTGTCAAACATCTTAGCGATGGTCCATTAAAAGATCTCGATATAACACTCCGTCTCTTAACTCATAATTAGTTTCCCCGCTTCTTAGCTTGTGTGCCTCCAGTCTATTTCTTGAGTTTCTCCTTTCTCCAAATAAGCAAGAAGTTCCGCTCGCCAATCTTTGTTTCTCTCTTTTGCTTCTATTTCGCCATTTTCTACAATCATCACATCTTTCTCTCCTTCTTCGTCAATTTCGACGCAATTCCCATCCACATCTTCGTCTTCTTTATTTACTGAAGGTAATAAGAGCGTTTGAATTTTTATGCATCTCTCAAGTGGGTTTGTCATCATGCTAGATATGAAGGCAAAAGCGTCCGTAAGCCGGTTATCTTTCCTTGATATGTGCCTCCATTTTATCTTTGGAATTCTCGCAGATAATTCTTCCACGAGTCTCTTGTATTTCTTTAAAGAAGGTTCATTTGTTATATATTCTCCAGTTATTTGACGAATAACCAATTGAGAATCTCTTGTAATTCTAGCATTTTCCAACTTCATTTCTATTGCAAATTTCAAAGCGTGGATAACAGCCTCATATTCTGTCTCATTATTAGTGGATGTAAATTCTAACCTGAATGAGAAAGTCGTTTTTTATCCTTCTGGTGAAATAAAAACAACTCCAATCCCATTTCCTTCTCCATTAGATGATCCATCCACTAATATCTCCCATCTATTGGGTTATGTCAATAATTATTTTGGATCTCCATGTTCTTCTTCTGCCTCCATCATTTCTTCTACAGCTTCGTCATTTTCCAAAGGAAATTCAGCTAAGAAATTTGCGATGACTTGGGATTTTGGCGAGGATATAATTTCATATTTGATATCGAAATGTCCCACTTGTGCATTCCATCTTTCTACTCTTCCCCGATCTTTTTGAATTCTTCATTACCGATTCAATTGGCACTTTTGTTAACACCTTGACCTTATGTGCTTGAAAGTAAATGCGAAGCTTGAAAGTTGCATGTACCAATGCTAGGATTAATTTCTCAATCTTTGAATAATTTTTCTATGATGAATTGAATGTTTTACTAATATAGTAAATTGGTTTCTCTATCCCAGCATCTACTCGCAGCAATACCGCACTTAGCGCATATGTCGTTGTCGCGAGATAAATTAATAACTCTTCTCCTGGTTCACTTTTCAGAAAATGGTTATATCCATTAAATGATCTTTTATTCCATGAAAGGCCTTCTCACATTCATCGGTCCATTTGAATTTTGTTCCCTTTTTGAGTATATCGAAAAATGCTTGCATTTATCGAGGATCGCGAGATGAATCTTCCTAACGAGGCTAACATCCCATTCAATTTTTGCACATATTTTATCAGAAATGGGTGTGGGCATATCGCGAATCGCTTGCACTTTTTCTCGATCAACTTGTATTCCTTCCTTTGATACAATATACCCCAGAAACTTTCCCCGAAGTCACTCCAAAAGTACACTTGTCGGGATTTACTTTGATATTAAATTGCCGCATTTGTTCAAAAATCTCCTTCAAGTCTTGTACATGATCTTCATCTTCCTTGCTCTTGATTAACATATCATCTACATATACCTCCAGTGTTTTGTGGATCCACTTTGCAAATACCTTCTCCACCATTATTTGGTATGTTGCACCAAAGATTTCGTAATCCAAAGGGCATTTTTGTATAACAATATAACCCTCTTGGAGCAAAAAATGCAGTATGTTCTTGATCTTCTTCAGCGAGAGGGATTTGGTTGTATCCTTTATATCCATCTAAATAAGATATTCTTGCATTTCCCGCTGCTGACTCAACCATTTGAGGAATATCTGGTAGTGGAAAACTATCTTTAGGAGAAGCTTTATTTAAATCGGTAAAATCTATGCAAATTCTTATTCCTTTATTCTTCTTTGGGACCACCACCATATTTGCAATCCACTCTGGATACTTTGCTTGCCTTATTATTCCTGCATCAAGCATCTTCTGTAATTCTTCTTCTATCTGAGAATGGTATGTTATTGCCATTTTTCTTATTCTTTGCTTGAACGACCTTACATTTTTGTTGATTTCTAATTTATGACATGCTACCGATGGATCTATCCCTGGCATTTCATCCATGCTCCACGCGAAAATGTCTTTGTATTCTCGCAAAAGATTTATAGTTCTTTCTTCCTCGTCTATCTCCATTCTAGTCCCAATTTTCAATATTTTAGGTTCTTCTTCACTCCCAACATTTACTTCTTTTGTTGGTTCAAATTGCATGTAATCGCTTCGTGCTGGTGTTTTTATGACTCCCGCACGTTCATCTCCTTCTCGCGAAAATTTATTGGGTATCCCTTTTCCCTCTTTTGCTCTTATCATGTAAATTTTAAATTCTTCTTCTTTTCTTGTTTTTCTCATCAATTTTCTGCGAGCTTTTCGCTGCTTAGGACATTCTTCACAATTTTTTACTTCAATTTGATAGCATGTCTTCGCAAGATCTATATCTCATTTAATTTCCCCAATTCCGCTAGGCATAGGGAATTTGATGCGTTGATGTAAGGTTGACGCTACAGCTTTAATCGCGTGTATCCACGGTCTTCCCAATATCATGTTGTATGGTGATTCCATATCTACCACGCATAGTGTTACTTGTGTTTCAATTTCTCCAAGTGGTAATCGTACTATTATTTCTCCTCTTGGTTTTGTTATAGATTTTCCGAAACCATGAATATGATATGATGAAATATACATTTCTTCATCCTTATACCCCATTTTCTTAAAAGCATGATAGAACATTATATCCACAGAACTTCTTGTGTCAACTAGAATTCTATTTATAGCCCATTTTTCTACAGATTTTATTGACTTTTCCTTCCTTATTGGTATCATGGGTACCGTAATCACCAAAGGAGATGTATGATCTAGATTTTCTTCTAAAACTTCTGTTGTTGTAAATGTAATTTCCTTCTTTTCCCAATTCTTTAATAATGTCGTTTTCTCTACCATCATAATTTTTCTCCCTTCAAAATCACGTTTATGTATCCTCCCCTTAATATTTTCATGAAATTTATCGATCATTTCTCTTGACACTAATTCATACTTCAATTTCCTACAATTTTCTTTAATTCTAATCATTTTTCTTCTGAATATTTCACCAATCTTCTTCAAAGTTTCCTTGATCTTGAATAATTCCTGTCTTCTTTTTTACCTTTTCTTCAATTTTGCTAATTCAACGGTCCCCTTAGTCGGCGCCAAGATGTAGTAGCAGGATTTCCCACACTACACCCCTATTAAGATCCTATAAAAATCTAAGTGAAACTAGTTGAAGATTAAAGAATTAAACGACACTTTTATTATTTAGATTTCAGAAATGTTTACGTAAAATATTCAAACTCAAAATTACAACTTTCTTTTTCCGAGTTTCTCTCTCCTCAAGATTTTCTCAACTCTAAAAAATACATCATCCTCCTCTGGACTTACCTGATCTCCTTATATAGGAAATTACATAATGGAAGACAAACTAAGCTTTCCCCTTCTTTCGGATCTATTCTCGCGATCTCATCGTGGCGCTTACATTGTTTATTTTTGCCATCTTTCGTAATCCTCGTGAAACAACATTCTTTTATCATGCTTCTTCAATTGTCAACTATCTTGATGCTTTCTCATGTTGCTCACCAAATTTCGTTGGAGAATTCTCACGACGCTCTCGTGAAAGATGTCATTCTTGTAGCGGGAGTATTCAACCTTCTCGTGGAAATGTCGTTCTTATCACGAGAATATCGTTGTGGCGATATTCTGGTACTACAGTATAACTAGTCCTGGTAACTGGTGTGACCGATCACACGTAATACCATGTATAGATGAAACCGATCCTTGTAACTGGTGTAACCGATCCTAGTGATTGGTGTGACCGATCACAAGTATTTCCATATTGAGGTATAAACGATCCTAGTGATTGGTAGAACCGATTGAACCCATCTATGTGATTTGTATTTGATAAATTACATAGTTTTCTTGGAATACATGGAAACCAATTCTAAACTTGTTTGGAAGTGTGGTATGATCGATTCCAAGAATGTAAATCCATGTAAATATGAAATAAGGATTTACAGTGAAAAGGATGTCAACATACTTTGAACACAAGTAGTAACTCTTATCATTTATTGTTCAAAAATATTCCTCAATACTCAAGGTGATCTTGTGCCGAAATACATTGAGAATCTTTTAATTAAGGTTTTTGGTCTTATATGCTTTAATTACCAGTAATTAAATGCATATCTCTAGAGAATAAAAATTAGTAATGTGCATTTACTAATTAGAGATTTTCTATTGAGAGATTTCGGAAATATTGGATAATCATTTATTAGAATTAGGAAAACCGAATTTCGTCATTCATTACAAATCTTGAGAATATTTTCAGTTTAAATTCTTTGATGTCTATAAATACCTAAGTTTTCATTTCTTGCAAACTATCCTAAGAGCCAGGAAAACTTCATTTATTGTTGTTTCTGGTGGATCCGTATATTCGGAGAGGAAAGTATCCTAATTAGGTGAAATCTCTTACGACCGCTCGTATAAAGACTTCTGTGGGATCAAGAAGCTCTACGAGTACCGTTGGTGGGAAACTAGATAATTGTAGTGTTATTAGTTTTCAATTGATTTGATTGACTAAGGGTTGTGAGATTTGGTTAGGGCTCAACTGCATTCCAGTTCGAAGTTAACTTTTAGTAGGCTAGTGTCTGTAACGGCTTAATACAGTGTGGTGTTCAAATCTGGACTAGGTCTCGGGGTTTTTCTGCATTTACGGTTTCCTTGTTAACAAAACTTCTGGTGTCTATGTTATTTCTTTTCCGCATTATATTTGTTTATATAATTGAAATATCACAGGTTGTGTGTAGTTCAATCAATTGGTAAATTCGACTTTTGGTTGTTGATTGAAATTGATTGGACTTGAACATTGATCTTTGGTACCGTTTAAGTTGTTTCTCATAATAATCAGGCTCACTTGTAGTTGCAGGATTTCCCACACTACACCCTTGTTAATATTTTGTTATAATCAACTCATAATTGAAGATGAAAAATGACACTTTATTATTTTGGTTTCAGAAATGTTTACAGAAATGAAAGAATTCAAGATTACAATTATTCTCTTGAAATTTCTCTCTCCTCAAGGATTTCTTAACTCTCAAAAATACATCATCCTCTTTTGGACACATTGGGTCTATATTTATAGGGTAGCTACATAATGGATGACAGCTAAGTTTCCCTCTTATTTCGGGTTGATTCTGCGATTGTACCGCGATTAGTTACAACGTTCACTCTCGCTAGTTTTGTAACCATCGCAGGATAAACATGCTTTTCTCAAGTTTTCTTCACTCGTCATTTATTGTGTCGCTCTTTTGACTGATTTTGTGACACTCGCAAAGTGTAGTTGATGATCTTGCGGTGATTCTCGCTGGGAAGTGTTGTTAATCTTGCAGAGAAATATTGTAGCGATATTCTGGTCCTACATCTTGCCTCTTCTCATGTCTTCTTCGCAAAGTGGAGAGGATATGAGAATCTTCAATTCTTCAAAATGCTCGCAACTTCTCTTATTCCCATATTTTGTTCTCGACATTGCTCCGTTAATTTATCTTTAACCGCCTACATGTGTTGTAAATTCATCTTTTTACGGACATGTCTTTACTCAACATGTTATTCTCATTTGCCTATAAAAGGAAGAGTTAAACTTCAAAACTAATTTTCTTCTTCTACTTCTCTATATTCTTCATCTGTTTATTTTATCTTCCGTCTGCAACTTTTATTCTTCTTTATATTCTCCTACTATTGTTCTAATGGAATCATCAAGGTATGTTTTTTAATTACAATCTTTATTTGATTCAATTTTTACTCATATTCTTCAATCTTCTCTATTAGATCCTTCATTAACTCCCATATTATGTTTTCTCTTCAGTGGAACTATCCCTAACACCCAATCTTCATGTCAAAACCCTAATGCTCGCAAAAGACCAACTGAGAAGAAGAAGAGAAGTTCTGCGAATGATAAGGTGGTAAGAAACACATCATATTTCTTAATAACAATATTGTTTCCTCTGTTTCTTATCTAAGTTATTATTTGCAGAATGTCGAGAACATCGCTAATCCTCTCAAAAGATCTCGTCATTTCAAAACTCTTGAGGCTGAATTCTCTATCCCCACATTAGCATCTGCAAGAGTTACTCCCACACCCTCGCAACTGGGTCCTCTTCCTTTTGTCTGCGAGAACATCGCTGCCAACACCTCTACTTCTTTTGATTCATTGACAAATCAAGCTCCTGAAATTGTTGTGACTGAAGTTCCTTCTAGCCCTTTACTTCCTTCAACTGTTGTTTTTCCCAACACTCCTCCTTCTAATAATACAACCATCGTAAATGACTCAAATCATAAACTTTCCCTTGTTACCACTTCACCCTCTGCATCTCTTCCTCCATCAAATGGAATCTTAGCTGGAGTTGATATTGCTTTTAAAATTCTATCTAATATTTTAGATGATGCTAGAAAATCTTCTACTGACTCTCTCCAATATGAAGCTTGCGAGACCTTGCTTAAATATTTTGTCTCTAATAATACTGCTTCACGAGCATCTTTAGTGAATGAAGTTGAAAATCTGAGAAAAAGCCTTCAAGTCAAAACTTCTGAATGTGATACTCCGAACCATATGCTTCGCAACTCTTCTCTCTTCTCAACCATATGCTAGAACCTTCGAAGAAAGAATGACGAGATGAAAGGTACAATTTTCCTGCCTCTACTACCCTTTTGTTTTTCTGTTTTGTTTTTATATCCTCTGTACTCAAGTTTCTTTTTTAAATTCTTGATTCATATATTAGTTTCAAACCGGACTCGTTTCATGGAGAGACTTAAATTTGAATTTATTGCTGATGAAGCTCGTGTTGAAAGAGATTCTTGGATGGACCAATATAATAGATTAGATAATCTCTACACATATTCGATTGATCAAATACATAACCTTACTAATGAGAATAACCAACTATCGCAAAGTCAAAATTTATTAAGTAACGAGATTACTCGTCTCTCATATTCATTAACCAAATCTAACTTGGTGGTAGAATCTTTATCAGATGAAAATAGAACTTTATCCCAAGAGAAACATATATTTTCAATCTTGATGGCGATTTCTTCACAGCAATTGAGTAATCTACAAAGAATATGCGATAATCAAGAGCAATCTCTTCGTTCCCTTAAATATGAACTCAAGGAGGTAACTGAATCATCTGTTGCTGAGAAGGATAAACTTATCAAGGGTAGGTTAACTCTCAGTTTGAAGGCCAGCGAGCTTCAATACCAATACTCTCAATTGAAGGAATCTCATTCTTTATTAGCAAAGGAAAACTTGTCTCTACGCACCAGAGAAGAAAACATGAAATCTCGTCTGAAGGGTGTGGTTGGCGATAAATTCGATGACGCTATGAATCATTGGGAAAACTATTTCTTTACATTAATTCAAAACTTAACCTCGCAGAAAGAAGGTAGTCAATTGACTGCCTCTCTTGTTGACCTTTCTGTCAAATTTTGTGTTATGTTTCTTGCAAAATCTTTGACTTAATGATCTTTTATCACTTTTGTTACTCGCAGAATCTGAAAGAAGTCTTCATTCTACCATAGCTGATCTTACTGATAAATTGGATAAAGTTCGCAAAGAAAACAAGACTCTTACTTCCAATTATATTGAAGCTCGCGACAAAGCAGAAAGAAGGCTTGATTATCTCGAGTACTTCAAAAATATAGAGATTATGAATCGTGACAGAGGTTTCCTTCGCAAGGTTCACCTCAGTGCTGAAGTTCTCGTGAACGATATTCTACTCTCCCATTTTCTCCCTCTTGTGTTTGTTCCTCCTTTAAAAGTTGATGATGATGAAATTCCTCTTCCCATGGATAAGGAATTAGAATTTACTGAAGAGGAAAATACCACTCAAGAAGATGATGAAGAAGAGAGAAGTCCTCCTAAGGAAGTATCTACAAGCAGTGAGAAGAATACTGATGAAGCTGACAATTCTGGCAAGAATAACGAATCTGGCGAGCAAGAATAGTGAATCTGGCGAGACAATCGTCAAATATTGAATTTCTTTTTTGCTTTGTTTTTCTTCTTCTTTCTTGCGAATAATGTAACTTTTGAAATTTTGAGAATTCAACTTTTGATTTTGTTTACTTTGAATATCCTCAAGGAAGATAATGAAATCTTATTTCTCTATTCCCCTACTTGCCCTTCATTATCTTTCTTGAAATGGTGAATTATTTCCTGCGTCTCCTTTCTGTGAACTATGTGAAAGTATGAATATTTTTGCGATGTAATTAGTACAGCTGTGATGTTCCAAAAATGTACGATGTTATGAATCTGCTTTCTTATATATTCTCCTGCGATGAAAAAATCTTTCCTGCATCTTAAAATAGAATAGAATAGTTAATTAATTTTTTTAATATTATTCTATTGGTCTTATTTTTCCTTCCTAGTTAAAGGTCTTATTTTGCACCTTTTTTTTCTGCGACAAAATCGCAGGACGTCTTCACATTTTCATGTATCGACCCATTGATCTTGTCTTATCAATTTTTTCAACATCTCTGTGACAATATGATAAGTATAAATTCTCTTGCAAGAATTAAACCTTATGACATTGCCGTCTTGCGATGAAATCGCAGGACGTCTTTACACTTGTTAAATGTAAAAACCCATTGATCTCATCTTAACTTTTCTCTTTTGGCTTGTTGCCTTTGTATAACTTTCGTCACGCGACAATATGACAGGCCTAAATGTTCTTGCGATCATAAAGCCCCATGACATTGCCGTCTTTAGACACTTATCAGATCCCTAATGGAGGGTGCCGCCCTTATCTTCCCCCTGGTTTCCCCTTCAAGGAGGGCACATCGGCCATACAAGACTAGCTCCTCCCATCCAGATTTTCCAACAACCAGTTGTTTTTCACAACCTCTTGTCATTTATGCCTATATAGCTTATAGTTACAAGACTTCACCCTAAGTGGGGTTTTCTTCGGGCCGAGTGCATCATAGCCAAGACTTTCCAAGGATGGCCAGGGTAGTTTCGTATGCCCCGGGCACCCTTGACTCAACCGTGTACCTCGGTGCCTTGGTCATACTCTGCACTCCTTAGAAGAGGTTCTTAGTCGTCCAATCAGGGTATAACCTTATATAATTGGAAATCCAAGATCCCTCTCCTGGATAGGTTTTCTTTAACCCCAACATCTGCATAACTCAGGTTCCAAAGCAATGGGTATAACCTTATCACTGAGTCATGTCAAGAGATACCCCCTTATATGACGCACTATTAGGTCTTACATTTGCCTCTTGCGAAATTTTATTCGCGAACTAGGGTGCACGCCATATAGGTTCGTCCCATTCTATTAATCTCTGCAAAATTTTATCCGCCATTCTTGTGATTATGCTCGCAGTTCTTGCTTTACTTTATTATCAGGAGAACCTCGCAATCGTAAATTTTTTTTTTTTTTTTTTACAATGTACTTGTATATCTTATCTTGCAGAAGTTTTCATTGATAATACTTTTTTTCAGATATAGTCTATTCCATGGTATGTCAAGTCTTTGACCAACATCTCTCCCATCAGGGTCCATTAGTTTGTATGCCCCGGCTCCAACTATCTCTTTAATGATGTATGGCCCATCCCATTTTCTCGCCAACTTTCCACCCTTCTCTCGCTGATAACTTGGTGTTTCTCGCAGCACTAAATCGCCAGGTTGAAATTCACGTTTCTTAACACGTTTGTTGTACTCGCGAGCTAATCTTCATTGGTAATTTTCCATATGTTGCAAAGTTTTTTCTCTTTTTCTTCTAATTCATCCAATTTATTTAAAATCATTCCAAAGACTTAGATTTCTTTCCCAAGCCTCTCTTTTTATTGTAGGAATAGCTACTTCTGTTGGTAACACAGCTTCAACTCCATATGTCAAACAAAAAGGTGACATTCCAGTAGATTCTCGTCTAGTTGTATTGTAGGCCCATATTGCATTATGCACTTGTTCACACCATGCTCTATGGTATCCCTCTAGTTTCTATTTTAAGATATCTGCGATTTTCTTATTAGTTGCTTCAGCTTGACCATTTGCTTGTGGATATAGAGGAGTAGATTTTCCACACTTTATCTTAAATGCATTGAGTAGCAATTCTATATTCTTCCCTTCAAATTTCTTTCCATTATCAGATACCAGCTGTGCTGGGATCCCAAATATGCAAATTATATTCTCAAATATGAATGTAAAAATATCTTTATCGCGAATATATTGTACTGCCTTTACTTCTCCATATTTTGTGAAATAATCTGTTGCGACAATCAGATATCTTCTTTGTCCAGAACCAGGTACAAATGGACCCAAAATATCTAACCCCCATTTCCCAAAAGTCCATACACTTGTTGAAGATGATAATAGTGCTCCTGGTGCATGTATCTTCTTTCCATATCGCTGGAAATCTTCGCAACGCCTTGAGAGTTGTTTTGCATCTTCATTCATATATGGCCAGTAATAGCCTTGCATTTTTGTTCTATATGCCAAAGATCTTCCTCCACTATGATTTCCAGCATCACCACTATGTAACATCTTTAATATTTTTTGTCCTTTCTCCCTCGTCAAACATCTTAGCGATGGACCGATGGTCCACTAAAAGATCTGCGATATAGTACCCCTTCTCTTGGATCATAATTGGTTGCCCTACTTTTTAATTTATGTGCTTCCAATCGATTTCTTGGGATTTCTCCTCTTGCCAAATATGCATGAAGATCTGCTCGCCAATATGTAATGTTGTTCTTCAATTCCTCTTCGCCAACTTCAACCATCATCACATCTTCTTCTTCCTTTTCTTCCTTGTCTATCGCTGGTGTAAAAAGTGTTTGAATTTTTATGCATCTCGCAGCTGGATTTGTCATCATACTAGATATGAAATCAAATGCATTTGCGAGCCTATTATCTTTCCTTGATATGTGTCTCCATTTTATTTTTGGAATTCTCGCAGATAATTCTTCGACTAACCTTTTATACTTTCTTAAAGTTGGTTCATTTGTTGTGTATTCTCCTTTTATTTGGCGAATAACCAACTATGAATCACTGGTGATTCTAGCATTTTCTAACTTCATTTCTACCGCAAACTTTAAAGCATGAATCACGGCCTCATATTTTGTTTCAATATTAGTGGATGCAAATTCCAATCTAAATGAAAAAGCTGATTTTTCTCCTTCTGGTGAAATAAAAATAATTCCAATCCCATTTCCTTCCCCATTTGATGATCCATCCACCAATATCTCCCATCTGTCGGGTTATGTTAATAGTTCTTTCGTATCTCCATGTTCCTCTTCTACATCCATCATTTCTTCCACAGCTTCATCATCTTCTAAGGGAAACTCATCTAAGAAGTCTGCGATAACTTGTGACTTTGGCGAGGATAAAACTTCATATTGAATATCAAAGTGTCCTACTTATGCATTCCATCTCTCAACTATGCCTGATCTTTTTGAATTTTTCATTACTGACTCAATTGGCACTTTTGTTAACACTTTGACCTTATGTGCTTGAAAGTAGATGCGAAGCTTAAAAGTTGCATGTACCAATGCTAGAATCATTTTCTCAATCTTTGAATAATTTCTATCTGCAGAATTGAACGTTTTGCTGATGTAATAAATTGGTTTTTCTACCCCTGCATCTACTCGCAGCAACACATCACTTAGCGCATATGTGGTTGTTGCGAGATAAATCAATAGTTCTTCTCCCGGTTCAGCTTTCTGTAAGATAGTTATGTTCATCAAATGTTCTTTTATCCCTTGAAAATCCTTTTCACACTCATCTATCCACTTGAATTTTGTTCCCTTCTTGAGTATATCGAAAAAATGTTTGCACTTGTCTGAAGATCGCGAAATGAATCTTCCTAGTGAGGCTAAGAGTCCATTCAATTTTTGCACATCTTTTACCGTCGCAGGCGTTGGAATATCGTGAATTGTTTGTACTTTTTCCGGATCAACTTGTATTCCTTCTTTTGATACAATGTACCCCAGAAATTTTCCTGAAGTTACTCCAAAAGTACACTTATCGGGATTCACTTTAATATTAAATTGCCGCATTTGATCGAAAATCTCTTTCAAATCTTGCACATGATTCTCATCTTCTTTGCTTTTGATCAGCATATCATCTACATACACTTCTAATGTTTTGTGGATCCACTTTGAAAACATCTTCTCCACCATTATTTGATATGTTGCACCAGCATTTCGTAAGCCAAATGGCATCTTTGTATAACAATATAATCCTCTTGGATCAAAAATTGCGGTATGTTCTTGATCTTCTTCAGCGAGAGGGATTTGATTATATCCTTTATATCCATCCAACAATGATATTCTAGCATTTCCCGCTGCTGATTCAACCATCTGTGGGATATCTGGTAATGGAAAGCTATCTTTAGGACAAACCTTGTTTAAATCTGTGAAATCTATACAAATTCTTATCCCCTTGTTCTTCTTTGGTACCACTACCATATTTTCAATCCACTCTGGATATTTTGCTTGCCTTATGATTCCCACGTCGAGCATATTCTGTAATTCTTCTTCTATTTGAGAATGATATGTTGTTGCGATTTTCCTTATTCTTTGCTTAAATGGTCTTATATTTTTGTTGATTTCTAATTTATGACATGCTATTGATGGATCTATCCCTGGCATCTCATCCATGCTCCACACAAAGATATCTTTATATTCTCGCAAGAGATTTATAGTTCTTTCTTCCTCATTTGCCTCCATTCTAGTCCCAATTTTCAGCATTTTAGGCTCTTCTTCACTCCCAATATTTACTTCCTTTGTTAGTTCTGCTGCAATATAACTGGCTTCAGGTTCTCCCATTGGTGTCGTTGTTTTCATAACTCTCGTGAGTTCATCTCCTTCTCGCGAGGTTTCACTGGGTATTCCTTTTCATTCTTTTGCTCTTATCATGTAAACTTTAAAATCTTCCTACTTTTTTGTTTCTCTCGTCAATTTCCTGCGAGCCTTTCGCAGCTTTGGACGTTCTTCACAATTTCTTACTTCAATTTGGCAACACAATTTCGCAAAATCTGTGTCTCCTCTAATTTCTCCAATTCCACTGGGTGTAGGAAACTTGATGCATTGATGCAACGTTGATTCTACAGCCTTGATTGCATGTATCCATGGTCTTCCTAATATCATGTTATACGGTGATTCTACGTCTACCACACATAACGTTATTTGTGTTTCAATCTCCCCTTGTGGAATTCGTACCACTATTTCGCCTTTAGGTTTTGTTAAAGACTTTCCAAAGCCATGAACATGATATGTTGAATAAGACATTTCTTCATCCTTATATCCCATTTTTTGGAAAGTATGATAAAATATTATGTCTACAAAACTTCCTGCATCCACTAAAGTTCTATTCATAGCCCATTCTTCTACAGATTTTATTGATTCCTTCTTTCTCATTGGTATAGTAGATACTGTGACTACCAATGGAGATGTATGACTTAGATTTTCTTCTGGTATTTCTGCTGCTGTAAATGTGATTTCCTGCTTTTCCCAATCTTTCAATGGTGATATTTTTTCCACCTTCATAATTTTCCTTCCTTCAAAATCCCATTTGTGTATCTTCCCCCTTAATATTTTCATGAAATCTATCAATCATTGTTCTCGTTACCATACTACACTCCAATTTTCTATAATCCTTTTTGATTCTAATTATCCTTCCTTTAAATATCTCACTGATTTGCTTCCTGATTTTCTTAATCTTTTAACAATTCTTATCTTCTTCTTCACCTTTTTCTATGATTTTGCTAATTCAATCCCTGTTTCGGGCGCCAAAATATAGTTGCAGGATTTCCCACACTACACCCTTGTTAAGATTTTGTTATAATCAACTCATAATTGAAGATGAAAAACGACACTTTATTATTTTGGTTTCAGAAATATTTACAGAAATGAAAGAATTCAAGATTACAATTATTCTCTTGAAATTTCTCTCTCCTCAAGACTTTCTTAACTCTCAAAAATACATCATCCTCTTCTGGACACATTGGGTCTATATTTATAGGGTAGCTACATAATGGATGACAGCTAAGTTTCCCTCTTATTTCGGGTTGATTCTGTGATTGTACCGCGATTAGTTACAATGTTCACTCTCGCCAGTTTTGTAACCATCGCAGGATAAACATGCTTTTCTCAAGTTTTCTTCACTCATCATTTATTGCGTTGCTCTTTTGAATGATTTTGTGACACTCGCAAAGTGTAGTTGATGATCTTGCGGTGATGCTCGCTGGGAAGTGTTGTTAATCTCGCAGAGAAGTATTATAGCGATATTCTGGTCCTACATCACTGATCATATCTGTTTGATTTGATGATTACATTGAGAAACAGAGATATAACTATTGGATATTTCCTTAATTGAGTCTGACTGTCTAGTTGATTCTCTTGGAATTATATTTGAGTTAGTCCATACAGATTGCCGAACGAAATATTGGGTGTGGTTGTTATACCCCCTCTTTTTCACAAACTATCCTAAGAGCCAAGCAAACTTCATTTCTTGTTGTTTGTGGTGGAGCCGTCTATTCGGAGAGGAAAGTATCCTAATTAGGTGAAATCTCTTACAACCTCTTATTTAAAAACTTCTATGAGATCAAGAAGATCTATGAGTACCGTTGGTGGAAAAATAGATAATTGCAGTGTTATTAGTTTTCGAATTATTTGATAAACTAACGATTATTGAAACTGTTATTAGTTTTTGAATTATTTGATAGACTAACGGTTGTTGAAACTTTGATTACACCTAGTTTGTTTATTCTTGAGAATCTTCTCTTCTGATATAAGATTCACTCAAACTAGATCGAAGTATCGACGGGAACTTTAGAACTGTTGTTAGATCTAAAGACATCTTGTGATAATCCATTATTAGCAGACTCCGTTCTGTGCGTGATTGATCACAAGGGATTCAAGTGGTGATGTGCAGGTTATTGATAATTTACAGATGAAGAAGATTTCTTATTGGTTTTCGTATCTTATTAACTGTGTGTACAAACCTTGATTGTCTGGGATCGAACTAGGATCAGATTTATTCGATTGATCAGTTGCGTGAGATCGTCATCGCTTTATAGTTTCTCCTTGAGATCTATATTGATTGATTGCGAATCAAGACTTGACTATTTTGATAGTTAAAGCTAGATTGATCTAACCAGGAAAAGGAGTTTATTAGATTAAACGGAAGAGCCTTTGTGTATGACTTAAGATATCTTTATCTTGAAAAGAATCTAAGAATTTGTTACCAAACAGTTTTGTTGTTCCTTTACTGTTTGGAATACGATCCAAAGGAATTGTACCAGTGCGTGACTCTTGAAGTCGGAAGCGCATGGATACTGAAGGAACTAAGTAGCTAGGGGTAGTCTGTTTTGTCTCAACTAACTATATGAAGTTGGTTTAAATTTTATATAACGTCTTAATTCTGAGAGTATTCAATTCTGGACTTGGTCCCGGGGGTTTTCTGCATTTGCAGTTTCCTCGTTAACAAAATCTTGTTGTGCCATTCACTTTACTTTTCCGTATTATAATTATTTTACTATAATTAAAGTAAATTGCACTTTACATTAACTCGGTTATACTTGATAGTGATCCTATAGAGCTTGGTTAAGTCCAAACCTATTATCAAGTAGCACACTTTGATTGTAGTATCGTCTCGATCTTGTATCTATAGTCAACCACACAAGTTATTTTTTTGTCGTATTGTCTCGATCTTGTATCCATAGACGATCACACAAAGTGTGAATACCGAAGTTGTTGTATTGTCTCGACTTTGTTCATAGACGTTCACACTTAGCATAGGTTGAAACAAAAATATTGTGGTGCATTTGGGTACCCTTGTCTTTTGAACTGTTATGACCAAGTCTCATCACTAGAGTATTATATACAAATATATACAGCTTCGCATGTTATGTTTTCAATATCGCACGACTTGAAAGATACGTTAGGAACGGAAACAAAATCAAGTCAATATTACTAACCTCAAGTGGAAGGATGATGTCTTCGTCGTAGTCGTTACTTTTTCTCATTCTTCAGGTCTTCAGAGTAATACTTGTATGTCTCAACATTCCTAGACTTTCTAGTCTAACCTAAACGAAGTTGACTCCAGTATTTAATCAGGCGACTCTAGATGAGTTTTGATACTAAAATATGACAACCAAATTTGATATACCAATGCTTGGTGGGTTCAACCGAGCTATGCTCTAACATTAACAACACTTGAAATTATAGGAGTAAAAAAAAAAGTTACAACACAAAACCGCTGATCGAGTACAATAATACGATGAAGATACTGTTGTTGGTGGTGGTGTGTGAAAAGAAGATGAAGAACAAAGGAGGAACGGTGTCGCATTGCCTCTGCTCGGGTGAAGTGAAGAGAAGAAAAATAAAATTAGGCTAAAATTCACGAGTAAAGGGGAAGAGTTATTATGGCTACATATCAATGGTTAGTATTAACCCTAGGACACAAATCAATGGTTAGTATTAATATATACATATATATATGTTTGGTCGGGTTTGAGACTTGGTCGGTCGGTAAGATGCTGAAACCGAATATAACAATAGTTAGATCGGTTTGTGACAATCGTACCGCTCAGAACTGGTGGATGTGTCGGGTCTGTATCGGTTCGGTTTTTTGCTAGGTCGGTTCGGGGTTGGTCGTCCGGATAGGGTTGTTGTGCATCCCTACTAGCATGCTTGTTCGGGCTCTTTGCTTAACCCATGTCGCCTTTCACTAGCACATCTTTCTTCTTGGGACTAACCTTTATATTTTCTTTTCGGTTTTTTGAAGGGGATGCATGCTTCTCAGTTGAAACAACAACTTTGGAAACTACATCCTCTACAACAACCCTTTCTGTCCCTCCTTTGCTGCCACCAACACTAGCTCGAGACTTTTGTTGTATTCACTGGGTTTTCAACTGCATCGTTATGGTTTTCTATTTGATTCTCGCATGTTGCACTTTCCATTGCTTTTGACTGAATTGTTTCCTGAATTTTCTCAAGATCCCTACCCTTTGGATTTCACTCTGGTTTCAGCTTTTGAGTAGTGACCAAACACCTTACACAAATCACACTTGGGAGGTTTCCAATGATATTCAACCGGCATTTCCAAAAAAATCTTGCCATCAATCATTAATGGGATACTCTCAGGATAAATGAAATCAACTTCAATACAGACCCTAGCATAGGATAGTCTAATCCTATTTAGGGTATAATCATCTGCCAATAAAGTTTTTCCTATGAAACTTGAGATTAAGCTTAAACCTTCAATGTTCCGCATGTGGTACATTATAAATCAACACCCAAATGGATATGGTTCTAATGCTAGCAATTGTAGATTCAATTAAACTCGACCATGACCTCACAGTGAAGAGAAAGATGTAAAATGAGCCTAATTCTAGCACTTTTCTACGATCCTCATCTTCCTTGCATTCGAATATGAAAGCACAATTACTGTGTATTTGATACTCACTTCGTTCTTGAGACTCCAGAGCTTGGGTACAACTTCCTTCATTGCTGGAAAGGATAATCTTTTACCCACACAAAAGGAAACAACGTAATCTTCACATCTTTTGATTTAGAGAAATCCCCTGCTACATAAGCCACCACCCTCTTCTCATTTAACTCAGTTGTAGTAGTGAATTTCATTGGAGATTGAGGTGTAAATGGATTTGCAGATGGAAACAATGTTCTCAAACTAGCAGAAGAACCAACTTCTTCGTTTGAAACTATACCCCATGTTGTTTTCTCATGAGGAATAAGCTCAAGCTTGTTATTAGCATCATTACTACGAAAAGATTGAAGAAAAAAATCGCCTGTTTTTTCTCTTTAATTTTAGTTGGACAACTCTAGAGTAAATGTGGCATTAATATTGGCAATTGGAAGAGCATTACCATTACCATCTTGCACTTGGTATGTCTCATCATATTCATGTAGGATGCTCAGATTCTTGATGTCAGCAGTTAGGTGATGAGTAGCACCTGAATCTGTGACCCAACTATTGTCAATTTGGCCTTGTGGTAGTATAATATATGCAGCCGATGCTCGCTGTTGTGGGACAAAGTCTCCGTCGAAACGATACCAGCATTTCAAAGCAACATGATTTCTCCGGCCACAAAGTTGGCAAGGCCCTTGAGTAGTTTGATTATTGAATCTTGGACACTGAGGATTACGGTTTGACTGAAACTGATTTTTGGACCTTCTCTGATCTAGCCTTTGTGAAGATGATGCAGCACCGGAGGCAGCCATATTAGCTAGTGGTTGTTGCAGTAACGCCATTTGTTGTTCAAGATGCATGTCAAAAGTGAGAAGATGAGCTTTAAAAGTCTCCATATCCATCTCACTGATCGTACCCAGTGCAGTAATAACAATTGGGTGATTATGTTCATGAACCTTGTAAAGGTGTTAATATATAGTATATATGTTTTTTAATTCGCATATGTAATCCTAAGTGTGATTCAATTTTGGGGCATATCCCCTATGTGGTGCATAGGCCGGTGCACATCCCCAGTTGACCTGACCTTATTTCTATTCAATATATTTAGGTTCTTTGGAAGGTACAATTTATCGTACAAGAATAATTATTGGAACTTGTTTCCTTCATTAGTTGGTTCAGATGGAAATTTGGTCTACCTTTTCTGAGCTGACTTTGTGTTGAGAAAAAGTAGCAACCGCGTATCGTATGCTAATTCTGGCTGACCATATTAATCAACTTCAGAATGGCAAAACAAATATGCCTTGGCGTTCATGACATAATGATGTGTTAAGTACAATGGAACCTTAGAAAAACTCATGGGCATCAATGGGCAGTGATATTCCTAGATGAAATACTTCCTGTCAGATCAATTTAATCATTTCCTTTATCACCCCACTACCAATCCCAATGCTAGAATTATTTCCATCTTCCCCGTTCAGATTGTACCACGTTTTGTCCCAAATTTGGATCAGCCCCTGTTATCCCAGTTGTAGCAAGGTCTGTGCAAATTTTATAGAAGGTTACACCATTAACTGTTGGCTAGAAGGTTACACCATTAACTGTTGGCTAGAAATATGGCTTTTCTCTTTCTGACTGTAGCGCGTATTTGCACACAAATGTTGTTTGACGTCTCGACGTCATTCTTGAAGATTCTACCACAATTATCTTTTATAGATCAATTGGTTCATGATAAGTTTTTACCGCACACAAATGTTGGAAGATTCAACATCTTTTATAGATCAAAAAAGGCCACTCCAGGGAGATTCTTCCTGCCCTGATGGTCTGTCTCGCAGTTCTCTCGAAGATTCAACATCTTTTATAGAACAAAGTGGAAAGTCACTTCAGGAAGAATCTTCCTTTTTGATCTACAAAGTGGAAAGTCACTTCAGGGCACACAAATGTTGTTTGACTTTCCACTTTGTTCCTGCCCTGATGGTCTGTCTCGCAGTTCTCTCAGTTCTTCCTTTTTTGATTTTAAGACATCGACAAACTGAAACACAAACAAGTTTAAACCAAGAAATGCAAGATGCTAATCAACTTTACTATTTCAGTTAAAATGACATACAAGTTTAAACCAAGCAATCACATAAGCCCTAGTATTATACTGTCGCATGTTAGTAACAAAATAATAGTACTACCAACACCTTAGGAAGTACAAATTTGGTGCATCACAAGTCGTCGTGTTTTATCTTAAGTGAAGGCCACTCCGACAGAACAAATAGTTAACTTCCCTTTGATAAAACGACAAACTATAAAGCAATATTAGCAGTTACATACAAGGTTTAGGTGGCGCGTTATCAAGTTAGATGTTTCCAGTGCACGTTGCGCTGGTATAGCCTTTCATAATGTGCATACAGTATGCATTAATAAATTGAACTGACAAGGACCTTGTCACAAGGTTATTTGAAACATTTGTGCATCTGTGAGCACCTTTGGGTGCAGAGCTGATTTAAGCGCTGCCTTCTCAATGCTGAACTTCTCACTCTGGGCTAAGCATTTTTCAGCTTCCAGTTTCAAACCTGTCAAAGGACTGCCTTTTTCTGACGACTTCCTATTTATGCCAAAGTTCCAAACAGAAAAATTGGGTAATAACTCTGTGGTCAAATGAAAATATCATATAAAAAACTTTTGCAGTCTTGTACTGATGAACTTTTACCAGTGATATTTTGGTACAAGTTAATCAACTTCCTCATGCCTAAACGACACTTTAGGGAAAACAGCAAAAGAGTCCAAGCTGAAGGCAGTAAAAGCCATGTTAAACTGTAAAGTTACCAAGTTAAAAAGGTCAAACATATCCAGACTTCTGAAGTTTGTAAACTCTCACTGAGGCGTATATTCGCATCCATAAGACAATCCGAACGTTGTTTCTAGCTTCTCAAATGCCCAAGAAAACTGCATGAATACCATCTGTACAAACATAAATCCGTTACTCAAACACAATTCACATATTAAGTTCTGCAGCTCAACATTGACATAGTAAGATACAATGTCACTATGTCAGTATCCTTTCTTCCAAATATGCTCACACTTGAGGATAGAATTTCCATGGCACTGTTACAACTGTCATGCATCCAGTAGGAAACTGATAATTTTAGTTGCAACCCAGAATTTCCACAATGTCTGCTTGGCCTAATTCCTGTCCTTTTGCCAAGTCTAAATTTCTGGATGAAACTTATGTGGTGCATCACCAGTTTACCAGTCCTATTCAAAATCTAGTTTCTTAAGAAGGTACAATTTTTGGTACAAGCAGAATTATTGGAATTTTTTCCTTTATTAAGTTGGCATAAGTGTGTCTTTTCTGAGCTGACTTTGTGTCAAGAACCTTCTAACAAATATACACTCTTGACAAAGAAAAAGTAGTAGAAGAAGCTTTTGTACTTGACACAAACATGCCTTGGGCATCCATGACGTAATCTGCCTCCTCAACTCAAACAAACTTCTTTTTTCGTCAAGTAGATTCTTTCTCCATTTATGAAACTGAAACAATATCAAATTGAGAACATTATGAGAAGGAACGAACAGTGGTAGCCAAAAAGTCTATGACTTCACCATCAAAAGTTAAATCATCTGAATTTCAGTAAAACTAAATATGTTACTTTCAGATAGAGAGATTTATCTAAGTTCAATTGTATTATGTATACGTACCAGCACTAACCGAAGGACATGCCGCCTTAATGTTTTAGAAATAGTTTTGCACAAGAAAGCTAGTTATTGCCTTATTGGCTTATTGCTAGCTGTAAAACCGAGATTAGCATCACTATAACCACATATATAAGGATTGCAGGATGAGCCAGGTAAAGAACATATATGTTCTGATATAATGGTCTTCTGCGGATTTCATAAGGTTCCTGTTGATGTTGTTTACAGAAAAGTGATGAAAGAATTCACAGGATTACTGGTCTTCCTGGCAAAAAGAAAATGAAATCCCAGAGTTTCTTGGGTTTTGTTTGGCACAGGAGCGTCATTCTACATTCTGTACATCCAGTTTCTGCCCCTGTGAGATAACAAGTTCCGAATTTTGTATTATCCTGCACTTGTTACCAGTTTTTGTTTGAGATCAGTGGCCCTTCATCACCAAACCCAAAATCCTTCGTCTCTGCCTATTTATTTAATAGAAGCAGTACAGCATGTTTAATAGATGAAGCATAATAAGAAGTCATCCTCATCATTTGCTCATGAACTGAAAAACAATCACACCTCATATGGCCATCTTCGTTTTCATTCCAAACCAGAAACGCCATAATGCAAATATATTAGGAATCACTCTGAAAGGACTATAAGCGTGTATGTTCAGTTGACTTCTTCTGGGTAGCATTACTCTAAACATCAAATCTGGGCATCTTATTTCCAATCTCTATCCAGCTGCAACCAGGCTCCTTCTCAAAGCCCATCTTTCTCGTGAAATCTCTTATTCTTGTAACCTCATCCCATAACTGCTTTGATGCATAAATATTGGATAAAATAACATAAGTCGTGGAGTCTTGGGGCTCTAACCTCAAGCACTCCTTGGCAGCTCGGACTCCCACCTCTATGTTCTTTTGAACTCCACAAGCAGCAAGGAGTGATCGCCAAAGACCAGAATCTGACGAAAATGGGGAACTTCGAAGAAAATTTTCAGCTACGTGAAGATACCCTGCACGTCCAAGTAGATCAACCAAGCACGTACAGTGTTCCACTGAAGGTGATATTCCGTAGTAAGAAACCATTGTTTCATAAAAATGTATACCTTCGTCAACTAAACCTGCATGACCACAAGCAAACAGCACAGCAGTGAAGGTAATGCTTGTTGGGATGAAACCGGATTTTATCATTTCTTGAAACAAAAATAACGATTTACTAGTTAACCCATGGTGAGCAAAACCCATTATGATGGAGTTCCAAGAGACTACATTTTTCTCAGGCATCTCATTAAAGAATCTAAAAGAATCTTCCACCATCCCACATTTGGAATACACATCAACAAGTGCACTTCCAACGAGTATATTAGATTCCAATGCTATCTTCATAACAAAGGCGTGGATATGTCTTCCATGCTTCACTGAAGCAGAACTAGCCACTGCTTTGAGTGCACTACTGAAGGAAAACTCATCTGGTCTTACACCTAACTTGTGCATTTTGCAAAAGTATTCAACTGCCTTCTCACTGTCCCCATTTTGTGCAAAGCCAGATATAATACCCGCCCAGGATACAATATTAGGTCTAGTTACAGGCTCGAAAGACTTCAATGCACTATCCATAAAACCACACTTTGAATAAAAGGTTACAATAGAGTTTCCAACTGTTATATCTGCATCCAGACCAAACTTTAAACAATGGGCATGCACTTGAGTACCTTCTTGAAAATTGCTTGATTGAGAAACTGCGGAGATAAGGCCAGTGAATGTGAAACAATCTGGTCTGACGTCCAGCTTAAGCAAGTTTGCATAAATTCCCAATGCCTCCTCATATTTCCCAGCCAAACTGTAACCAGTTATGAGTGCGTTAAAAGACACCAAATTTCTTTCTGTTATCTCCTGAAAAGCTCCCTCTGCACCTACCATATCAAAATATTTCGAGTACATATCAACAAGTGCAGTCCCAACAAACACATCCGATAAAAAACCAAACTTCAACACCTTAGCATGGAAATATCTTCCTGCAGAACTATCTAACATACAAGTGGAAGCTTTCAGAATAGAAGAATAGGTTGTACCGTTCGGGACAAATCCTTCCAACTGCAATTGATAATATAATTCAATTGCTTCTTCTCCAAAGTAGTTTAGAGAATACCCAGTAATCATTCCATTCCAAGCTACAAGATCTCGGTTTTCCATCTGATCAAAAACACGTCGAGCTTCATCTAAGCTGTCACATTTAGAATACATATCAATCATCGAGCCTGAAACAAAACAATCTGAATCAACACTTAACTGTATCACACAACTATGTACAGCTTTGCCTATTGTAATCCAACCAAGACCAGCACAGGCCTTAAATATACTGGCAAAGGTAAACTTATTCACCAATAGTTTCCAATCAGCGGCATTCTTCAACATGAGCAACAAAACATTCAATGCCTCTGCATACAAACCCTTTTGCGAGTAAGCAGAGATCATTGAATTCCATGAAACAGCATCTTTATCAACCATTTCGTTGAAAACACTACGCGCTTTTCCAACACAATCACACTTTGAATACATTGTAACCAACCCACTTGAAACAAATAACTGTCTTAAATATCCTTTCTTCAAAGCTAAACAATGTAAACTCATACCAACATCAATGCTAATCAATTGAGAACAAACCCCAACCATAATTGAAAATGTCGTCTCATTAGGCTCAACCCCGACTCTTCTCATATCTGAAAAGTAACTTAATGCTTCAGTACAGAACCCAGCTTTTGCATTTCTAGATATCAGTTTAGTCCATGTAATAACATTTGGGTGAGGCATTTCATCAAACACTTGACGGGTTTCAGAAAATTCATTTAAATTTACAGAATTTTGAATCCAATTTCTTCTTTTATGATCAGTAAAGGATATTGTTGTACATATTTGACGACTAGGAACTTGTTTTGAGACAAAATTTGATCGAATCATCTGTATGTCGCTTAATAGCATGGCTCGCCTCCTAATTCTCATAGTGCGGTTCGGGGAGCGGATTAGCTCCGTATGGAGAGTTGGAATCGTTGTTCCAACAGGGTTGAGTGAGAGTTGTTTCATTCAGGCGATTGGTTGTTGTATGATACTATGATGCTGGCACGATCGAGTCCTTGACACTTTGGTCGTAGAGCAATGGCCTATGGGAAGTAGTAACTCCTCCAAAGTGAATTTACCTGCAAAAAAGATAAATGAACCGAGCCCCAAAACCACCCCAAAACCAAGGTGAGAGAGATTAATGGTGGGTCCCACATCTTTTTTACCCGGCCCCCTGTTAACTCCCCCGGGGCCCCCCCAAACTGTGAGGGCTCGGTTTTGGGGGAGTTTTCCCCCCGGTACGTGTAGCAGCCCTGATTTACCTGCCACGAAAAGAATTTGTCCCGCTAATTTGAAGTCTACCTAATAAGACAAAATAAGTTTATTTTAAAATAAAATTAATATTTTCAATCCCTTTTTTCATCTCCCCCTCTCTCTCTCCTCTTTTCCAATAAAAAAACAAAAAAAAACCAATTTCATCTTTTTGCTCAGATCTAGTCCATTTGGGGCTAGATCTTAGTTTTTTGTGTTTTAGTTTTAGAATAAAAGGATTAATTCCTATTAGGATTATTTCTTCACCTTCATGGTGATTTTTATCTTCACCTTCATGGTGATTCTTTTTTATTTTAATGGTTACTTGATTTTGATTATATGTTTGTTCAAGTACATCGCCGGATCCAGATTACTCTCTATTCTGCGGTCAACAAATTTGCAGATTACTCCTATACCATTGGAGCATTACTTCATCAGGAAGACGATTTATCAAATGGTCCATGAATATTATGAAGACCATCTTCTCTCTGATTCTATCGGTTCTTACATTCTTGTATTAGGTCAGTATTAGGAATTCCTTCTCTTTTCCTTGTCGGAATTTTCAATCATGTACCGTTACAAGCTTGTTATTTCTTTTTTCTTTTTCAATTTGATGTACTTGAGATCTATGTAATCTTGTTTTCCATTAATGAAAATTGAATTACCAAAAAAAAAAAAAAAAAAAAAAACATCAATTATTGTTAATGGTTAATTTGTTCTTGACTGATTAGTGCTAATTAAATAACTTATTAGTTGTTTAGTCTAATTAACTCTGAAATTAACTAATGTCGATTAATCATGGAAATATAAAAAAAATTAAATTCTTTTATCAAGATCATCAAACTGGATGACAATCTTCGTTCACGGAAAGTATGAGGAACATGTAGACATTTAATTATATATAGGCCGATCTTAACGATCGGCGGATGTTTAATAAACTGATTGTGCTATATTTTCATTAAGTAAAAAAATGTGGTAATTGAATTTTTGTCCCTACTTTTGATGGTCTATACAATTATCCTTATCACACAATAAATATATCCCTGATGGCAAAATTGATATTTAATCTAAAATCATAATTTTCACGGTTTCCATTTTGAACCTTTGTGTCTTATATGCTTCAACTTCTTCTTCATTTCTGATAAGAACATAAAATCAATCGAACCACCACATTATCTCCATCGTTGCCGCCGTCACCACCATCGTTGCTGCCGTCACCACCATCTTCGTCGCCGCCACAACCAACACCACCAGTACAAGTACCATCACCATAACCACCACCATCACCACCACCATCTCCTTAATCACCATCGTCATCGCCATCTTCACAATTAGAATCAACGAGATCGAGATTTGATTTTAAGATTTGATATCATGTAATATTGAAGTAATAACCTATTAGATGAGGCTGGAATGTATGAATTGTTTCTTACGCAAGTTGGATGATGTGATAAGGATTTTAGAATATTTTGTTTGTATGAGGGAAGAGAAACTCGAAACGGCAAACACATATGTGGATGATGAGAAAAGGAGGTTGGCTCAGTTACAAAAAGAATCAGGCAGGGCACAAATTAACAAAGGTAGATCTCTTGAAGCATTGTTTTACACTGATTCTGATACTGCAGAAAACGATTCGATAAAGGTATTGAGGTGCTGGTTTAGTGAGCCACGAGTTCACTGGAACCTTTAGATCACTGATTCATTTTTCAATTGATTTGATCTAATATGATCACACAGAACCGACAACTTCTTTCTTGTTTTGTGGATCAGGATAAATCCTGAATTCAATTAATAACCTATTAGATCTATGATTCATTTTTCAATTTTATTTTTCATTGATTTTTGAATAGTTTTTTTCCTTTTTAGATTCATTTTGAGTTTTGATGGAATTTGATTGAGTTTTTCAGTGGCCAAAGCAATTGAATTCACCATTAACAGAAGTGGATCGAAGGTTATGGTGAATGATGATTTTCATGTAGGTTATGGTGAATGATGATTTTCATGGGTTGTAGATGAAATCGAAGGTTGGGTTTTGCTAATTTGAAGATTCAAAAACAAGGTTGCATTCTCGTTGATTACAAATCCGATTTAGTTACTTGTTCTCGGTAGTTTATTAGCGGCTTGGGTGTTCCTAAAGATTTTTATTGGTCTCTGTGGATTCAATTCGGCTTCAAATCCAGTACCACCACCTCCTACTGTTACTGGTATGTATTTGAATCTAATTTTCTTTCGGTACGGGTGGTATTGTAAGTGATTGTGACATAGATGAGAATAGTTCAGAACTATGTGATGGTAAAATTGGTGTTGGATTTTGGTTTTGGTTGTTTGGTGGTGGTGGTGGTGGTGGTGGTGGAGATGTGTGATTTTTTTGGTGGCAGTGTTGGTATGAGTTGTTGTTACAAAGATTGAAGCCGGTTGCTGAATGAAATATGGTGGTTATCTGGGTTGAAGCAGGCAGTGATATTGGATCAACTATGGTTGTTGATCCAACTGCAATGGATAAACATCCACTGTTGATCCAAGTGAAATGGATAAACATCCATTGTTGATTCAACTGAGATTGGTTTTGAAGATGGTCTTGGAGCTGTTGGTGTTTATGAAGCTACATGTTATGAAATATGGTGGTAATCTGGGTTGAAGCAGGAAGTGATATTGGATCAACTATGGTTGTTGATCCATATATTTTGGATCAACTATGGTTGTTGATCCATATATTTTGGATCAACTATGGTTGTTGATCCATCTATATGGGATCAACTACTGTTGTTGATCGTTTGAACTCATGTTTTGTAGTTTAAATCATGTAAATTTGTTCTAATGTTGAACTTGTGGTGTAATGGTAGCATGACTGACTCCATGTCAGATGATGCGTGTTCGACTCACGCCAAATTCACTCCATTTTACATGGATCAACTATCATTATTGATCCAATTTTACATGGATCAACTTCCATTGTTGATCCACTAAAATTGGATCAACTTCTACTGTTGATCCTTTTTTCTTGGATAAACTAGATAAACTTCTATTGTTGATGATTTTGTTGGTGGATCTGAAACTGCAGCTGATGAAGTGGTAGCATTTTCTCATCAGCATGGATAAACATCCATTGTTGAACCAACTGCAATGGATAAACTTCTACTGTTGATCCAACTGCAATGGATAAACATCCACTGTTTGATCCAACTGAAATGGATCAACTATTTTTTATTTATTTTTTCTGGGTTTTCTAGTTTTTTTTTTTTAATGACTATGAAAATAATTTCCTCCGGCCTGAACCAGCGACGGCGTCAACAACAGCGGACTAGTGGTGGTGACGGCGACATACTAGTGATGGTGGAGGACTGTTAGTGGTGTAATGGTGGTGGTGAAGGAGTGGTGGTGTAATATTGGTGGTGGCGGCGGTTGGTAGGTGGTGGTTGTTGAACGGTGGTGATGGTGGAATGGTAGTTGAATGTTGGTGGTGGTGGTGCTAGTGGTGGTGGTGAAGTGGTAGAGGAAGAAATTTATTTTATTTTGAAATAAAGAAAAATATTATATGGGTGAGGGTATTAAAGTAATCTAATATTAAATGGATAAGGTTATAAAAAAGGAGGGACATATTTATTGTTGCATAAGGATATATTTGTAGGGAGTTAAAAGTAGGGACATATAATTAATATACCCAAAAAAAAATTATGTGTACCTGCCGAGTTTAGTGTTGTCGAAAACTATTAAAATTTTGAGTCTGAAAAAGCAGATTTAGTATAGGATCATACTATGAGAATGCATACAAAATTATATAAATTCTAAGATTTATTATGGTCCAGTAGTCCTCGTTTGAAAATTATCTGAAATCATACGTATCCTTAGATTGAGTATAATTAAGGATGCGTATAATTTTGTTTATCTAAAAATCATAACAAGAATCAGAATATATAGATCTTTATATCGGTTGATTCTAACGAAAACCAGAATCGGCATATATAGAGGTTCATATTGGCAGGTTGTATCCTAAATAACTACAGAATAATTGGGACATTTCCTTTAATCAGAATCGGTTTATACATATGTCCATATTAGCCGATTCTGGGTTGATCAACCATGAAAAACATCAAGAATAATCGGCCAAGGTGTATTCGTATATCAGCCGATTCTTCAAAATCGGCTAATGTGGACATTCATATCAACAGATTCTGGATAAGTTTAGAAAAATAAATTTTTGGAATTTTTCAACTTAGATTGTACGAATTAACCAAAACCTAATTAAGTAAGAGTAATGGGTTGATAGAAAAGTATCCAATAAGGTGAAAATTAATATATTTGGTTTAAATTTTAAGTGTTACTGATGAGAGTAACATAGTACTTACGCACACCCTTTTTAGACACCCTTCGTTCACTCTCATTTAGATGGGTGAAGAAAATGGTAATCCTCAATTTAGCCACCCTCCAAAGTGAATTAGTTAGCCCAAAAATTAAACACTATGAGATGCATGTTAGTACTCCCAAATTCCATATCTCATTCGAGTTCATCTTTTAATAGAATATTGATCGAAAGGCTTCACAGTACGACATACAAAGTGATTCACGCATCTTGGAAGCACTTTTTTCGCCGCCCAAATAATTTATTTTACTCAAGTGACAGAGACTTTGTCACCCAGTGATTTACTTTATTCTTGCGGTGGAGTCTTTGTCTCCCCAGTACATTCGCAAGAAGCTAAAACACTACTTCAACTTCCCTTTACATTATTTTGAAACACATTATATTCCATAGACATTGATCTTAGTAGCTCTTAACAATGACGAGTGAGAGTAGCATAATCTACACCAATAACTAGAAGCACAAAAGTGGTTTTCATTCGTTCAGCTAAAATGTTTGTTTTTTAAGAAGTTACTTTACAACAACATTCTCCTTAAAGTTATTACAATATAGAAAATATATTTGGTTTATTTTGAGATTCTTCTGATCATCCAAGAAAGGTGAATATCTTCTTCCTTCTGAATATTTTTTCCTTTCTCTCCGGTTTCTGAACTTGGGGTAGAAGAGAACTTCAAGAGAAGAAATAGAATGGCACACGCAATAAGTTTTAGTCCAGAGAACTTCATTCCAGGTCTCATCATTGGTTTCTTTCTTTGCATTATTGATTGATTTGACAAAATTCCCCGTAAACCCAATAAAACTTTGTGTTTCTTTGGGAAAGGAAGGGCGATAAACAATTGGTCAAAATGTGGGTAGTAAGCGGTGATGAAGAATTTAAAATGGTATGCATGATTTACATGATTCTTTTTATTTATTTATTTTATATTTTTTTTCTTTTTGTAAATTAGGGATTCAAAATAGGGGACTAACTAAACATTCGCGAAACTAATACAAGAGAAGTAGATCTATCTAATATGGAGTTCGATAAGCCATATTTCCTAATATTAGATTTATCTGCTTGAAGTTTGAGTTTAGTACAAAGAGGGAGATTAACATCCCAATCAAGGTTATAAATATAATATTTTTTCATTATGAAAATGGCAACTAAGTTAGTAAAATATAAACACACCAAGGTTATATAAGCTAACAATATAATTATTAAAAGTAAAAAAAAAATGGAATTTAGAGAGAAATCAATATTTCATCGTCTTAATATCATCATCTTCGCACCGTTGGTATCAAGCCTCTGATTCGGTGAGTCTCCACCGAATTACTTTTAGTAGCAATCGTTTTCAACATTTTTCGAAGAGATTTTTGTGTTCATAACATGATGTGATATTTCCATATCAATGGATCGATACTCTTATACTATCTGTTATACATGAAGATGGTCAACTCATATTGAATAGTTAAAATATTATTAATTTTTTTGATCGGAAGAGAAGAATTTATTCAAAGAAAAAGAATGTACAATGTACTACCAGAAGAAGTAAAGAGAAAAGAAGAAAAAAAACTATATATAATTAAACAAACACAAGTCCCCAATTGTGTATAGTATGGGAGAAATTTAAGTTAATTATGTTACCGTCCATAACTTGTAGCCCAAGTAAGCACTAGAGTTTAACGTCCGTGCACGAATTTTTATCAGTTCTGTAGGTGTATTTGTCTTCAATGGTGCGACAGTTTCTTCTCTCTATAATACCCAAACCACAGCTGCAAGAATAAGTTTCCAAATCATTTTACCATTGGAAGATAACAGATTGTTTGACCAACTTTTTTCCATGATGATCATAGAATCTGGAAAAACCCATGCCCACTGATCATTAGGCATAACATAAGACCAAATATTGTGTGCAACCTTGTAGTGGATGAAGATATGATCTTGAGATTCAGCATTTTCACCACATAAACTACCATCCCCTTATTCTGCAACATATCTTATAAATTTAACTTCCCATGAATAGAACACCATAACAAGGAGTTTACTTTTGGTGGAATACCAGAGAACCATACAAATTGTAAGGAAAAATATTAATTCATGCCTCACATATCATCTTGGCGTACATGGATTTTACTGTAAAGGTACCCTCTGAATTTAAAGGACATCTTCTAACATCAGGTAAAATATCCGGTGCATGAGGGTTATAACCAATAATATGTAAAAGAGCAGCTAATGAATTAGATTCATTATTGACAAAGATTATTTTGAAATCAAATTTCCAAGATCCTTCTGTGGTTATATGATCAGCAATACTAGCATTCTTTAACCTGTCAAGCCTGTAAAAATTATTAAAAGAGTTCATGAAACAAGACTCTCCTCTTAATTTATATAGCATGCCAGAAGGATATAGTTGTATCTAAATGAATGCTGGGTGAATAATTTATTGTGACCAGTGCACTGCATTCAACAATAGTTCTCCAGCAAGATACCCCATGAGGAGATTTGACTGTACAATACCAGAAATAGAAATTAGAACCATACTTTTCCACCATAAGTTTGTACCAGATATGAGTTTTTTCAACCCCAAATCCCCAACACCATTTTACAAGTAAAGCTTGGTTCATCAATATGAGATTAGAAACCCCAAGCCCCTTTTTTTCTTTAGTTTCCATTAATATCTTCCAGTTAACCAAATGGGAACATTTGATGCCAGAATTATTGTATTCCCATAGAAAATCTCTCATATTATTTTTCGAAGTGCGTATTATGAAAATATGATCTTTGAATAGATAAAAATAATACATAGAGTTAGAGCATTGCTCGGTCGAACTTGCAAGCGTTGCTATCTCAAGCTTGTTTGTCAAGTTAAGTTGCCAGAACTATAAGTCTTGATTTCTAGTCTACTTATAGCTAAGTCTCAAACTAGGATAGTAAGTGTAGTTGAGCTCTAGACTCAACGGCATTCATCATGCAAAGACAAAGAACTACTCAAGGAACTAGTGGAACTTCATCGACAAAAAGGTATGTGGAGATTTGAACTTATCTATCACTCAAAAGTCTATCTACTCTATCTCCTATCTTGAGACAAAAGTCGTATTGCTATATAGACTTCGATTATACGCATTTGCTATTTGGAGCCGAGTTTACATCGCTTATTTATTTCTCGAAATATATGTTGGTAAGCTTTCGCTTTGGCCAAGTTTATCTTTACTCGTGACGAAAGTCATGTTGGTTATTTGAATATCTTGAAAATCGCTTTGATGAAAAATATTTTGTGAATAAAAACTATATAACATACTCTAAGAATGTTTTAATAATTGAAATGAGAGTTTAGAACATGTAACCATATTTGGATATAAGCATAGTGTGTTTTCACATTTGTGTAAAATTCCAAACCCGAGAATCCAAAGTATGCGTACACGTACGCGTACTGGCGGTTGTTGGAAATCCGAGAAAGTATGCGTACCCGTACGCGTACTGGCGGAAAGTTCACGTCCGTGAATTTTTGCTAAAGTTTGGAAGTGAAAACAAACTCAATCTGGTTACTTAAGTACGCGTACCTGTTCGCATACTTAGGTAGGTTACTTTCTAAAATCGGTTTGTTCATGAACTAAAAAAAATTCATATATTAAGGAATGAAATCTTTGCAAAACCCATGGATATAATGTTCAAGAATCGATTCGAGTGAATCAAAAATGATTTTGCTTCGATTGTGTCTTGTATACTTCTATAATATCTAAGCAATTGAACAACTCTCTAACTAGTTCATTTGAGTCATTTGAACTAGTTATGGCGAAGATGAATAAGGTTGATATGAAATTGCTCATATGGCTAACCATTGGTTAACTATTATTGAACCAACTAGGTGTACACGTTTAGGTCCGATTACTCAAACCTAAATAAATTCACATCTCATTTGTGTATAACAAGCTAAGTTCGATCTAACGGTTGAAAGATATTAGCTTGAATCTAATCAGGTTTTCATCTAATGGTTAATATTGAATGCTTTGTTACCAAGGTAACTTAGATTGAAAACCCTGATTTGGAGACTATATAAAGGAGAACTCTAGCAACTGGGAAACCTAATCTCCACACCTCTTGTGTGATACTTGTAATGACCCGTACCTCTACCGATATTGTCCCCACTTAGCCACTGCGGTTATCCGGGAGTGTGGGGTTTTCAATGGAATTCCTACGGTACTCTGGAAGCAACTTCTCGGGAGGTCACCCATCCATGGATTTCTCCCACCCAAGCATGCTTAACTGCAGAGTTTTCAGCCAACTCTGGAGACAATTGTGCTGAAAAGGCCTCGGTGTTAGGAAGGGACAAATCATTACCTATATTCCATTCCATCGGCCAACCATTGCCGAATATCGGGGTATTACAATACCACCACCTTAAATTTGAGTCATCCTCGACTCCGGCATATTTCTAAGCCCATATCTTTGATATTCCCTGCCCCTCATGAGAAGCACCTGGAATAACCCCATCCAGCGTGCCTTCTCACCCTCAACAGGTGACCCGTTGTTGGATATGATACCATTTGTAATAACCCGTACCTCCGTCGATATTGTCCCTACTTAGCCACCGCATTCATCCGGAAGTATGGGGTTTTCAACGGGCATTATTGTTGCGGTAATCCGGCAGCAACTTCCCGGTAGGTTACCCATCCCTGGATTTCTCCCGCCCGAGCACTCTTAACTGCTGATTTTTCAGCCAACTCTGGAGACAATTGTGCTGAAAAGGCCTCGGTGTTAAGAAAGGATAAATCATTACCTATATTTCATTCTATCGTCCAATCACTGCCGAATATCGGGGTATTACAATACTAGTTGTATAAGCTAGATTCGATTCTCCTTTAACCTTAGGTTTTTATCAAGAACCTATAGGTTAACGACTTAAAGAATTCATTGGGATTGTGAAGCCATACCCAACTACTTTTTATGTAGTTGTGTGATGTGATCTTGATGTTTCTATCGTGATTGAGTGCAATCATAATATTGGCTTGAGATTTATATCTCCGATAGGCAAGATAGAAAAGTAGTCACAAACACCTTCGTCTCATCGTTTATGATTCCACAATATCTTGTTTCGCTAGTCGATTAAGATTATTGTGAGGTGATTGATATAGTTATAATATGGGCATCCAACTCAAAACCAAATGGCAATGAGTGGAGAGGCCATAAGCATTATAAACTGCAGGATCGTAGATTTCCCAAACAATGTGAGACTATAATCTCAACAAGCCCCCTCACGTGTATCCTCGTTGGGTCTAACACGTGAAAAATTAAATCGGGTGACGCGGTGTAAACGCGTGGTCAAATGACTCGTCACAAAATAGCCTGCTCTGATACCAAGTTATAATATGGGCATCCAACTCAAAACCAATTGGAAATGAGTGGAGAGGACCTAAGTATTATAAACAGCAGGATCTTAGATTGCCCAAACAATGTGGGACTATAATCTCAACAGATATTTCAAGGATGTTCTTCGGGAATATAAGTCCGGTATATCAATTGGTTTCTGTTCACCTTGATTTATCAAAAGACTGAACAAAACTCGTAGGTATTTTTGTGGGTGACAGATTTATCTTTTCCTGTAGACTTTTCTGTGTGAGATAGATTTGTTTATTAAAGTCTTCGACTTGGGGTCGTAGCAACCTGTAGTATCAGAATATCGCCACAACACTACTCCTGCGATATTTACAGATACATATTTGCGAGTTAATCAACAACACATTGCGAGCGTTGCAGAGGACAGAAAGAATGACACAATGGGTGACGATATCCAAAACACGGGAAAAGCATGATGATACTGCGAGTTTTACAAATATCAGCGAGGATTGGTGTTATAACTACTGCGATAATATCGCAAGGCAAATCCGAAATTAAAGGACAGCTTAGCTTTCTTCCACTATGTAACTACCCTATATAAATAAACCCAATAGATTCAGAGAGGGGGGGATGTATTTTTTGAGTGTTGAGAAAGTCTTGAAGAGAGAGAAAATTTAAGTGAGCGGTTGTATTCTTGATTTCTTCCATTCCTTGTAAACATTTTTGAGAATCAAATAAGAAAGTGTTGTTTTAAATCTTCAAATTTGTGTTAATTACTGTAAAATATTATCAAGGGTGTAGTGTAGGTTTTCCTGCAACTACATTTTGGCGCCCGAAATAGGGATTGAATTAACGAAAATCATAGAAAAAGCGAGGTTGAAGATGCGAATTATTCAAGATTAAGAAGATAATTGATTAAATCGGTGAAATAGTTGAAGGAAAAATGATTAGAGCTAAAGAGAATTATAGGAAATTGGAGTGCAGTATGATAACAAGAACAATGGTCGACAAATTCCATGAAAACATTAAAGGGAAGATACATAAACGATATTTTTAAGGAAAGAAAATTATGGCGGTGGAGAAAATATCATCATTTAAGGAGTGGGAAAAGCAGAAAATCACATTTACAGCAGCAGAAATACCAACAGAAAATTTGAATCATACATCTCCTTTGGTAGTTACGGTATCCGTTATACAAATGAAAAAGGGAAAACCAACAAAGTCTGCAGAAGAATGGGATGTAAATAGAACTTTAGTGGACGCAGGAAGTTCTATAGATATAATATTTTATCATGCATTCAAGAAAATGGGATACAAAGATGAAGAAATGTCTTGTTCAACATATCATATTCATGGCTTTGGAAAATCTTTAACAAAACCTAAAGGCGAAACAGTGATACGAATTCCGCTAGGAAAGATTGAAACACAAGTAACATTATGTGTGGTAGACGTGGAATCTTCGTACAACATGATATTGGGAATACCATGGATACATGCAATCAAGGCTGTAGCATCAACATTACATCAATGCATCAAATTTCCTATGCCCGATGGAATTGGAGAAATTAGAGGAGATGATGATCTCGCGAAGCTGTGTTATCAAATTGAAGTAAGAAATTATGAAGAGCTCCCAAAGCTGTGAAAAACTCGCAGAAAGATGGCGAAAGAAACAAAGAAAGAAGAAGAATTTAAAGTTTACATGATAAGAGCAAAAGAAGGAAACGGAATACCCAGCGAAATCTCGCAAGAAGGAGATGAACTCATAGGAGCTGTAAAAACCTCAACACCAATGGGAGAGCCTGAAGCCAGCTACACTACAGCAGAGCCAACAAAAGAAGTAAATGTTGGAAGTAAAGAAGAACCTAAGATGCTGAAAATTGGAACGAAGATGGATGCAGATGAAGAAGAGCGAACTGTAAACCTCTTGCAAGAGTATAAAGACATCTTCGCATGGAATATGGATGAGATGCCTGGAATAGACCCCTCAGTTGCATGTCATAAGATAGAAATTAACAAGAAGGTAAGACCATTTAAACAAAGGATAAGAAAAATCGCAACAACATACCATTCCCAAATAGAAGAAGAATTACAGAAGAAGCTCGATGCGGTAATTATAATGCAAGCAAAGTATCCGGAATGGATTGCAAATATGGTGGTGGTTCCAAAGAAGAATAAAGGGATAAGAATTTGTATAGATTTTACTGACTTAAACAAAGCTTGTCCAAAAGATAGCTTTCCATTACCAGGTATTCCTCAAATGGTAGAATTAGCAGCGGGAAATGATAGAATATCTTCATTAGATGGGGTATAAAGGATATAATCAGATCCCACTCGCTAAAAAAGATCAAGAGCATACCGCATTCTTTGCTCCAAGAGATTATATTGTTATACAAAGATGCCCTTTGGTTTACGAAATGCTGGCGCAACATATCAAAGAATGGTGGAAAAAGTGTTTGCAAAATGGATCCATAAAACACTAGAAGTATATGTAGATGACATGCTAGTCAAAATTAAAGAAGCAAAAAACCATGTGTAAGACTTAAAAGGAGATTTTCGATCAAATGCGATATTTTAACATTAAGGTGAATCCCAAAAAATGTACTTTTGGAGTAGCTTCAGGAAAACAATTGGGGTACATTGTGTCAAAGGACGGAATACAAGTTGACCCAGATAAAGTACAAGAAGTTTGCGATATGCCAACGCCCACAACAGTAAAATATGTGCAGAAGTTGAATGGACTCTTAGCCTCGCTAGGAAGATTCATCTCGCGATCTTCAGATAAATGCACGCATTTCTTCAACATACTCAGGAAGGGTACAAATTTCAAGTGGACAGATGAATGTGAGAAGGCTTTTCAAGGGATTAAAGAATATTTAATGAACATATCTATCTTGCAGAAGCCATAACCCGGAGAAGAATTATTGATCTACCTTGTAGGTACTGAATATCACAAGCCATTAGCTTACGAACATCGTGACAAATATAAGAGGAAATAATTACAAAATTATGCGATGATAGAGGAAGCACGGGGAAGTATGAAGATTTGCGAAGATAGAATAATCTTGCGAAGATGAATTGCTATACTTCGCAATTCATATACAGCTGTACAAATTTCACTATAAATAGGAGTTCAAATGTAAAATTCAAGAGGTTCTTTTGGTGAGTATTAGAAATTATCTTAGGAAAGAGAATAGAGAAAGTTGTAACTATTCTAGTTCCATTTAGATGCTTCTTTGTAATCAATTGAGAGAATTAATAAAAAAGTTGTCATTCAACATCAAGAACTTCTCAAGTTTTACTAATTCTACTGAGGGTGTAGTTGTAGGTTATTCTGCAACTACATAATTGGCGCTAGAAACAGGGATTTGAAGGATTCCTGTATCAGAAAAATGGCAAGAAGAAGAAATATATCAGAACCATTAACTTCAGTAAGAAGAAGTGTGAGACTCGCAGGATGAGAAGCAAATATAACAGGAGAACCTAGTAGGAGAGGGAGTAATCGAAGAAATCAAGCTCAACAAACAATAGATCATGATCGAGTGAGTATACACACTTGGAGAACTGATACACCAGCAGAAGAATATAGAGAACCACAAATTAGAGAAAATGGGAGGTTGATGGGAGGAACAATTCTTGAAAGAGAAAGGGAGATGTTAGAAACATTGAGACAAGGAATTCAATAAGAACGAAGGTTTGAAGCTGAAGAACGTGTTAATCTAACAAGACGGAATCAAGAATTGAGGATGGAGAATGAGATGTTACAAAGGAGGAAATCTCAAAGTGTTGCAAGATCAAATGCCAGACCAGAGAGAGAAGGGCAGAATTCACCAACAATCAATGATGAAAGTACTATGCAAGGACAAGCACAGACTCAAGTTGAAAGAAATCAAGAGAATCGCTTCATTTTAATACCAAACCATGAACAAAACATGGAGAATTTACGAACTAGGACAAATCCTAGAGAAAACAATCAGAATGGTGAAGAAAATCAAGAAGAAGAGTCAGCTGAGAGACAACAAGCAGTACATCAGAACAATTACGAGAGTGGAGTAAGAAGACGTGAAGAGGCTCGTAACAATCAAAATGTTGAGTATGAAAGAATTCAGAGAAGAATTGGAAATCAACGAACAGAAACAGTGAGGAATGAACCAAATTTTCGAACTAAAATACAGGCAAATCAAGAAGAAATAAATCACAGAAGAAGGAGAAATGAAGAAGAAGAAATTCCCGATATTCGCATGAGAAGGATGAGAAGAATAGAAAGGGAAGAACAAGAATTTCAAAATGCTCTGCAACAAAACAATTGTGATAATTTAGAAAGAAGATATTTGCAAAATTGTGCAAATGAAAACATTAATGAAGAATATGATAGAATGCGAAGGATCGCAAGAGAAGAGACGCAAGAATGTAGAAGAAGAGAGGCTGCGCTGAAGAGGCCAATGGATGAGAATTCTGGAGCAAATGCACGGATCTTTCGAGAATTAGCGGAAATGAGAGGGATAATAAACAATATAAGAGGAGGAGATAGAAGGCAATTAGATGAAGCAATATAAGAAGCTGCGAGGACTCCATTTGCTAGAGAAGTACAATTGGGAGGGATTCCACCAAAATTCAATTTGCCTACACTTACCAGTATCTTTGATGGGACTTCATGTGCTATTCAACACATTAAAGCATACATAAGATGCATGTTACAGTGGGAGAATCATGATGTTGTATTATGCAAGTACTTCGCATCAAGCTTAATAGGGGAAGATCTAAAGTGGTTCGAAGGACTTCCTAAGAACACTATTACGTCATTTAATCATTTACAAGCAACTTTCCTTGGAGCATATATCACAAATCATTCCTCACGGCTTGGTATTGAAGATGTGTTTGGTTTAAAACAAAGAATTGGTGAAAGTTTGAAGCATTTGGTAAGAAGATGGAAGACTATGTGCAATGATATGGCAGGGCGTGTGGATGAGAGATACTTGATTCTGTCTTTCATAAATGCGATGTTCGCAACTGAACAACTGTATGTTCAAATCTTCAGAAGAAAGAATTCCATAATGATGACAGAGTTACAAGAATTGCAAGAAGAGTACATTACACTAGAGGAAAAGCAAAACAATATGGAGTCATATCCAGTAGAAAACACTAACAATCAAGACGCATGAGCAAATTTACTTCCCAAAATAATCAACGTCGTAGCAGGTACTTCGCAAACATCCTCGCAAACTTCTTCGCAAATTTTAGAAGAGAAGAAAATCAATAATAGCCAGCCAAAAATAGTAGCAATGGGTAGAAAAGATCAAGAAGAGTATGATAAAGAGAGGAATTTCTATAATCGAGGAGGAAATAACTAGATCCCAAGATTAGATCAACAGCAAGAAAATTATGGGGGACAAAGGCAAAATTATTTTGGACAAGGAAACTGGTAGGCTCGGAAAGATACCTACTTCTATGTATAAACTTCAAGTGCACAGTGTCGACAAGCAACACAGGGCAAGCATAGGTCGAACCACAGAGACTTGGAGAGTGTAGAAGTTAATTCTAAATCCTGATTCAGAGAGTAACCAAAAGGGGTTTGATTTTGTCGATACGACGATATGATTTTCAAGTGACTGAAATAATAAAAGTAAAAGATGCAAATAACAAGATATGTAAACAATGATAATATGGATACTAGGGTATTCAAATCCACCAATAACCTATGATATGCATTCAACTTGTAATATTATTCTTGTCCTTATAGTAGATTCAAGTCTACCATATAACTAAGGTGTTTCTCCAATGGATAATTTAATCACAACTAAAGTATTTCTCCAAAGCATTAATTGTCTAATTAAGCACAACTAATCTAAAGATCAATATTTGGTTAAGCATGAGTTATAGCATAATCAACATAGAGATATTCTAACTACAATGGATACATGGCATACATTGTGAGAGCAAGATGTTGAAAAACTTGGATTAAATTATATCTTTAAACAATTCTAAACTTTCAAGAACAAGATACAAGATATGAATACATACCAATGAGATTAGGGCTTCATCTAAACCCTAGTAAATGAAATTAGAACATGAAGAACATTACAACAAAATTGAAATTTGATAAACTAACATGAACAAGCTATTCTTGGATGGTTTTTCAACACAACAACCCTATCTATTTATACACAAAATTCCCTCAAGCACTTGGATCCGAATTTTGGCACTCATCCACTCAACAAAACATGTTTTCTTAATTGATGGAATATATTTGGTTGTGGGAAACAAATTGGGAGTGATTGAGTGAGAGAATGGGGTGAGGTGGATGTTTTGGAAAGAATCCAATGGGGGTGAGGTGGATGTTTTGGAAAGAATCCAATGGGGGTGAGGTGGAAATGGATTTGGGTCTTGGGTTTTGGATCATGGGTTGTTTAATCCCATGAATTTGTAAACAAAGTTGCCACTGATGCTTGAGCGGGTTGCAACGCTTCCAACTTTCTTCTCTTTTGTCTTCTCAATTCTTCCAAGCTTTATTTAGTACTTAAAAACACAAAATTAATTAATACAAATATTTATTCTTGAAAATGGTAAAAATGCAGAATTTGGGATAATATATGACTTTGAAGCGCGAAAGATGAGTTAAGTGCCAATGAAAAGGTGTATGAATATGCAATATTTGGCACTCATCAAATACCCCAAACCTGAATTTTACTTGTCCTCAAGTGAAACAAATCCGAAATCCTAACTATACCACTGTCGCTGGTCTCTCGAATGCATTTAGCGTATGCACTAATCCTTTAAACCCCTAGGTGTCCCTAGTGGACGAGTTGTAGTCTCGTGAGGGCCTACCAAAGAAGTACCCACAAACCCTTCTCCAATATCAGAGCATCCATAGAAATGTCTTTGTCTTCGGTCTTCAACTGTAGATGATGAACTTCGGAATTTCGTAGAACCTTGATAATTTGTAACCATTTTTTTTTAAGACCCGCTACACAGCTGATCATCAGATACCAAACACAAGACCCGCTACACAGCTGGTCATCATAAAAAAATTGATTTTTGATTTATTTATTTTTTAATAAAAGACTAAAAAATCTATATGCAAAACACTACAAAAAAAAATCCTACAAAAGACCCGCTACACACTGGTCATAGAAAAGAAGAAAAAAATGCAAAAAACTACAAAGGATCCTACAAAAGACCCGCTACACAGCTGGTCATAAAAAAAATGCAAAAGACTACAAAGGAAAAAAAAACATACAAAAGACCCGCTCCACAGCTGGTCATCCTAAAAACAACAACAAATAAAATGCAAAAGACTAAAAAAAAAAAAATCCTACAAAAGACCCGCTACACAGCTGGTCATCAGAAAAATTTTGATTTTTTTTTTTTAATAAAAGACTAACTTGATTTTTTTAATAAAAGACTAAAAACTCTATATGCAAAACACACCCCCAAACCTAAATCTAACATTGTCCTCAATGTTTCAAAAGAACAGAAACAACAAAACATGAGAACAAAACAGATTCAAAGGAAAGAGATTACCAGATGCCAAAAAGGGTGGTGCTAACCATAATTGAATGAATGCTTTGAAAGCAAAAAATATGAGCGCAAGACAAAAAGTTTGGTTAGCACACAAATATATCAACAAGATTCAAAATTTTACCTACTAGATTATACAATGATGACTCACCATGTACCAATAATCTAAAAAGTTGAGGATCAACCCAAAAGACATAGTGCGGAAACATCAACATCCTTACAAAATTATAACAGGACAGCAATGCAAGTGAGACTGCATATGTGAATGAGTTACCCCCAAACCTAGATTTTTCAATAGATATACTTTTGGGTACAAAATCTAACAATTTCAGGGGTGCAACATGCACAAGATCTAGTTCAAAGTGGATTTTGTCAGGGATGGATGGAGAGACATGAGTAAACTCCAACTGTGGCTCATCAAAGGTATTATATTTAGTTGCAAAATAGTCCAAGAGGACTTGAGAGGCACACAGTTCCAATCCTAGATTAGGTACTCTTAAAAAAAAGGTTTAACAATAACTTTACAAATCAAATCTAGGTAGGGTGCAAGATTACCAGTTTGTGACATGGGCAGGGAGGTAGGCACATCATTATTAGTCACATCTATAACTCCTAAATCATTTGCCAATGTCGCAGCATGCTCACATTCATAGAACAATTCATCAAGACCTAGTTCATAATCATCATCATCCAAAGTTTTATTCTCATGCATGGACATATCCAAAGAGACATCATGTTGTGACCTAGGTATAGAATCAGACACGCCAATTATATTTTCATGCTTAAGATCATTAGTGTCGACAGGAGATTCAACATTTTTTAAGTCAGACATAATAAATGTGTCATGCTCTTGTTCACAGGAAAATTGCACAGGCTCAAGATCAGTATCAACATCCCATGTATATGGAACATTAGAAGAAACATCACTCATTAAGGTCGAGGCAGAGAAGCCTATTGTCTCGAACCCAAAGGTTCGACAATATTTTCAGTAAAAACATGTTCTTCTAACATAACATCATCATCATTATCATCACAAAATGCTTTTCCCTATTCAAAATCGCAGTATTTCTAGTCCCTTCATTTAAAACAGGTTCATATGCAATATCAGTTGCACGAGTAAGACTAGGCATACTATTTTCACATTTTATTTCATTAGGACAAACAAACATTTCATCCTGAAATTCCTCCCTTCCTACATTTTGTAAACGAATCAAATTCATTTTTAATAATGCATTAAGTTTTTCTATAGAAGGAGAGTCTTCAACAGTAGGAAATTCATAATCAATGCTATATGGTTTATCATGCAATACACTCCTAGCATTATTTTGTTCGATGAGTCTGAGATTTTCCTCCACAGATTGAGAAGTACAAAATTGTTCAACTTCCCACTATGGTGGATGATACATATGTGCAGGGTCATTAGGGTCTATAAAATACTAATCGCAACCTTCGAAAGGTTGATTATGGTCCCAATGACTATCATCTTTGTAATCTGTTGGCATTTCATATTTTGGATTTTCATGATATTCTCTAGATTGCCTAAAATCATGCAAAATATAGCAATTCTCAGCAGGATGGCCTAAGCCTCCACATAAGGTACAAGCATAGATTTCCGATTGCCTAGAAGAATTATATGCGACAGATTCATGCATTTGCATTTCTAAAGCTGCAGTTCTAGCTTCTAACTGGTCCAAAAGTGATGATTGTGAGAGTTGGGCACTGTAAAGATGTTCATTTTCACCCTGTGGTGGATGATACGTGTGAGTAGTTATTAGGGTCCATGTATTGATGCTCAGGACTGTGAAAATGTCCATAAAAATCCCTATAACTATTGACATCATGGTCTGGGAAAGGTTCATAACGTGCAACATGCCCGTAAGCAAGTTCTCGAATTTATTTGTTTCCATCCCCACCTGCAGACCAGAATCCTGACATGATCTCTAACTAGCACAAGGCTTGTTGCAGAGATTGGGATGTACACACTGAAAACAGACCAATATTTTTTTCATTATTGGTGTGTGTTTTTTTTTTTTTATAATTTTTTTCAAGCTCGTTCTCTAATGACCTCGGGCATACATTAGAAAAACAAAATAAAAGAAGAAAAATCATAAACGGAAAGGAAGTTCTATGCAATCGCAAACAAGGCTGACTCTACCACAGAAAACCTACTGATTTCTAGCAAACAAAAAGCATGATGGTTCCACTTAGATTGTTTTCTAGACCAGCTTCTAATCCTTCGAAAGGGAATTCGTTACAATATGAGTAAACCTCTCTGGAATCAATCTGAGTTTAAGTAAATTGAATAGAGGCGAGGGAAGCTGCTAGAGCTTTGATACCCAAGACCTCACCGTATTACAAGGCGGCGCAGTCACGCATTCAATTTACAGAAACCGTCATGAACTTCGAAGTATGCTTAGAGAGTAACCAATATTTTTCGAACGACTTTCCTACTAAGATCGTTACCTTATAGGTCTCGTTCTATTCCAAATTTTAAAGCTTAGGTTCACGTTAGGTATCGTTTTCCTAAGGCGGACAAGAAGAGAACGGTGATGAAATCCGAACTCTTATCTTGTATGGCCAGTCCTTGCCCTTTACTAGGAAAATAAAACAGCCGTATTCAATTCCTCAACATATATGCAAACGAAGGAATACATTAACTCGCTAACAAGGGATTCGCGAGTGTTTCGACAAACTTACCTCCCGTTCCAGACGGGGGATGAACCATTGTTGTCGACTCGGGCCACGACTCCTATGTCATGAACGAACCCGAGGGGCCGAGGTGATATTGTAATCACCGTCCTTCTCTGCAAACAGTTGATATTTAATAATACCCTTCCGTAGGGTTTAAAAATAAAAAATAAAAATAGAATGTCCAAGTCCAAAGTCCAAAATAAAGTGCAAAAGAAAAAGAAAATTACAAGAGTAGACGAATCCTAATACAATCTAAAAATAAATAAAATAAACTTTTTTTTTTTTTTTATTAAAATAAAAACTTCTTTCGCTTCCTTTCCTTCGCCTTTACAACAGCTACTCCGGCACCTGTTGAGCTCAAAAGAGGTAGTTAGGGTTTCGAAGTTTTAAAGCAAAAGCAAAAATGAAAAAAAAAATTAACAAAAATAAGTGTAAAATTGACTGTGAATAGTTACGCTGCTACAGTGAACAGTAACATTGATCAGTTCCAGGAGATGAAAAATGAACTACACCGCTACCGAGTCCCCGGAAACGGCGCCAAAAACTTGGTAGGCTCGGAAAGATACCTACTTCTATGTATAAACTGCAAGTGCACAGTGTCGACAAGCAACACAGGGCAAGCACAAGTCGAACCACAGAGACTTGGAGAGTGTAGAAGTTAATTCTAAATCCTAATTCAGAGAGTAACCAAAAGGGGTTTGATTTTGTCGATACGACGATATGATTTTCAAGTGACTGAAATAATAAAAGTAAAAGATGCAAATAACAAGATATGTAAACAATGATAATATGGATACTAGGGTATTCAAATCCACCAATAACCTATGATATGCATTCAACTTGTAATATTATTCTTGTCCTTATAGTAGATTCAAGTCTACCGTATAACTAAGGTGTTTCTCCAATGGATAATTTAATCACAACTAAAGTATTTCTCCAAAGCATTAATTGTCTAATTAAGCACAACTAATCTAAAGATCAATATTTGGTTAAGCATGAGTTGTAGCATAATCAACATAGAGATATTCTAACTACAATGGATACATGGCATACATTGTGAGAGCAAGATGTTGAAAAACTTGGATTAAATTATATCTTTAAACAATTCTAAACTTTCAAGAACAAGATACAAGATATGAATACATACCAATGAGATTAGGGCTTCATCTAAACCCTAGTAAATGAAATTAGAACATGAAGAACATTACAACAAAATTGAAATTTGATAAACTAACATGAACAAGCTATTCTTGGATGGTTTTTCAACACAACAACCCTCTCTATTTATACACAAAATTCCCTCAAGCACTTGGATCCGAATTTTGGCACTCATCCACTCAACAAAACATGTTTTCTTAATTGATGGAATATATTTGGTTGTGGGAAACAAATTGGGAGTGATTGAGTGAGAGAATGGGGGGGTGAGGTGGATGTTTTGGAAAGAATCCAATGGGGGTGAGGTGGAAATGGATTTGGGTCTTGGGTTTTGGATCATGGGTTGTTTAATCCCATGAATTTGTAAACAGGTTGCCACTGATGCGCGAGCGGGTTGCAACGCTTCCAACTTTCTTCTCTTTTGTCTTCTCAATTCTTCCAAGCTTTATTTAGTACTTAAAAACACAAAATTAATTAATACAAATATTTATTCTTGAAAATGGTAAAAATGCAGAATTTGGGATAATATATGACTTTGAAGCGTGAAAGATGATTTAAGTGCCAATGAAAAGGTGTATGAATATGCAATATTTGGCACTCATCAGAAACCAGAAACAAAATTATAACAATGGTCAAGGAGGTCAAAGAATGATAAGGGAAGAGATAAAGTTGCCACCTTTGAATGCAAGTGTAGAAAAGATATGGCAGGCAATTATCCTGATAGAGCATATACCAACTCCATGGAACATGGGAAAGGAACCACCAATGGGTCCAAGAAGTCATGAATTTTGTTCATATCATCATTTTCATGGACATTCTACAAATAAATGCAATAATATCAAGAGGATAATCTTGCGAATGATTGATCAAGGGAAACTGGATCACTTTTTACTTAAGCAAGCACAGTCGCAACAATTACCACAGGCTCCAGTCATAACTCGCAGGGAGAACACAGTACAAGAAAAGGGAGGAGAAACCCTATGTAGTTGCAGGAATTCCCACACTACACCCTACTCAAGAATCTATCAATATTTATGACATAATTTGAAGATTAAGAACACTTTTTCATTAATATGACCTTAAGGAATTACAGAAATCAAGAACACAGAACACTTAACAAAGATTTTTCTCTCTCCTAAAAACTTTCCTCACCCTCAAAAATTCATCCCCTCTCTGGAACTATTCACCTCCTTTATATAGGTATTTACATAGTGGATTACAGCTCATGACAGCTCATTTACAGCTAAGATTCCCTTCAATTTCGGATCTGAGTTCTTGCGATAAATCGCAGCTGGCACCGTCTTTATCTTTCGCAGGTTTTATTGATATATCGCAAACATGTCACACTTTCTTCGTGTTTCTGTCGTTTTCAGTCATTACGTCATTGTTTAAGTCATCTTTGGATGTGTCGCAGAATATCACTGATGTGCCACAGAGTAATTCGTTTATTATCGATGCATCGCAGAACAGTTGTTTATTTCGCAGGAATATTGTTGTGACAATATTCTGCCCCTACATCTTGCCTCTTCTCATATCTTTTCTGCGAAGAAGACAAAGATCATGAGAATTTAAATTTCTTGATTTGCCGCAACTCATATTTTTCGAGAATATCAAATACATCTTGTCTTTTCATATTTCCTTTATTTTGACACGTCTCTATATCCATCGCTAAATATCCTACACATGTTTTTCTTTTCTCCATTTATTCCTTGACACGTATTCCTCCAACCGTTGAGTTTTAACCATTCACGTCCTTTCTTCATTGAATGCACATTGATAATCTCGAAAATTTTCCTCTCTTATAAATATCGTCTATGCTAATCCCTCTTCTTCTTTTTACTTTCGCTTTTCTTCTCTGCAACTTCACTATTCATCGTCTTCTTCCGCAAATTCCGGATCTCAATTATTCTTTCAGTTTTTCTTCTTTATTCTTCTTCGCCTTAACCATCGTTCCCATACTAAGAAATGGCTCCTGCTAAAAAATTAGGTCAATCCACTTTCAAAAAGCACCAGCAGAAGCTTCAATCCTTAGGTTTCACACTTTCTGAAATCCCTGATCAATCTTCAGAATCTGATCTCTCCATTGATCTTGTTTCAAAATTTCCTTCTTCTAACGAGAAGATCCTTGTTTCACTAGGTCAATTAGAAGCTGGCCTTCCTATTCCTCTTTATAACCCAGATCTCCCTCTTTTTTATGAGATTATTTCTCATGCTAAACTTTCGCGAGCAATCTGCCAACTAAGTGGAGATTGTATTCGCCTCATTCTTGAATATGCTTCCCGTGGAGCTGGTAAAGGATCTCTTTATCCTGATGATGCGAAACATCCTGATTATAAGAAAATTCCAATTATTCCAGCGAAATATACCGTGGAAAACTTCTTTGCGAATTATCAAGTGATTCCAATGAAGAAAGAAAGCACGTGTTGGGCTATTCGTTTGAATAGGGATAAAAAAGTTGTGAAGGATAAAATCCTTATGCAAGATATAGACTATCATTCCACAAGAAACAATATTCCACGCTTCTCCAAAGATGATAAATGGTGTAGATTTCCTCTCCTCCTTGAAGGTCCATATATTTCTGGTACTCTTAACCTTCCTGCGAATCCTGCATATCTTGCGGCTTATCATCCTTGGATTTTTAATTGGCCTGAAAAGAATTCTGAGGTATACCTCGCGAAGTTAATCATTATTCGCAAATTCAGATAAATATACTATTCTTACTAGTTATTGAATTATTTGTTATCAGATTGGAAAAATGAAGGCTAGCTACATCAGTACTGGGAATCCCAATCTCCTAAATTTTTTGAAAACCTTCACAGATGAAGTAAGAAACATTCTCTTATAACTTTTAACAATATATTGTTGCCCCTGTTTCTTATCTTCATGTGTGGTTGTTTTCTAGGAAATACCATTTGTCGCAGTAGTTGAAGCCAAGGATAAAGGCAAAAAAGTAATAACTCCAAATGAGAGTTCTGGCACTTCTCCTCATCGCAATGAGAATCAAACTGCTGAGAGTCCTCCAAAAAAGAGAAGAAAAACTCAACCACTTAAAGACATTTCTTCTGTCGCTGAAAAAGATAATGAGGTTGAAGAGAGCGGAAGAATAAATAATGATGCTACCATGAGCACCTCTTCATTACGTTTTTCCTCCGCAAGAGTTAGATCTGCGATGGGTCTTTCTCAACCTGAGACTCCTATGGATCAATTGTCAAATATCTTTAGAAATCCCATGCAAGGTATTGGTGATGACGATATTGCTCACGCTTGCAATTATCTCTCAAAAATCTGCGATGCTTCCATCTTAACCAATAATAAAGATCTTAAAGGAGTCTCGAGATTTATCAATCCAGATTTTCTTCATGCACTAGCTTCATTGGTATGCCCCTTTACACTTGTCATGAATTTCGAAGATCTTCTTTTTACCCTTACTTATTTTCTCTTATCTGCCACAGACTGCTAGAACTTCTTTTTCCGTTGCTTCGGAATTAGAAAATAGATTATCATTATCGCAAAGAAGGCTTACTGATTCACAATATGAGTCTGCGAAACTTCGCGAAAAGAATAAGCAATACGAAGATGAAATATCCATTCTTCGCGAAAAATGTAAACAATTGGAAGTATCTGGGAATACTGAGCTCCTTAACAAGAATAAATCGCTTGAAGTAGATGTTGAAGTTCTTCAACAAAAACTAGCTGACAAGGAGAAGTTCTGCAAACAAATTATTGGTATGATTTATTTTATTTTATTTTTACTTTCTTCTTTCTTGCTATTTTAGCTTATTTAAACAACCATTTTGCAGATGCCTATAACCTTACTGATGAAGCTCTTATTCTTAATTCTTTTGATGAACCCATAGATGAATCCATTCTTCTTCAGCGTCTTAATGATGCTTTAAATAATTATTCCGATGAAAAAATTAATGCTCTATCTATCGATGAACTTAGATTTCACATTTCCCTTATAAGAATGGATTATAGATCTACTTTGAGTATATCCAATAGTTTTAAGACTTGTAGAGATGAATTTGGAAAAAGAATCAAAACCTTGAAAGCCCAAAAGAAGGAACTTGAGAAGGAGAAAGAACGCATTACTCTTCAAGGCGCTGAAGCTCTATCAAAGTTCCACAATGCCCTTATTGACACTGAACTTGAGAGAGATAGACTTAAGGATGAAAATATTGAACTTCTTAAAAGAGAAAAACAGATCCGTTCCCATCTTCTCATTCAAAATGATGATGAATTCGCATGGGCTGCGACAGTTCTCGATAATGCTAGGAAAAACTTAGCAATAGATGTCAGTCTTCACACCGAACAGGCAACCTTGATACAAGAAATGATTCATGAAAGAGAAGGTTATTTATTGCTCCTCTAACATCTTTATATTTTTTGTAAATTCTTGATAAATTTCTAACTTGTTATTGTGTTATCGCAGAATCTGAAGAAAAACATGCTAAAAGGATCGCATAACTTGAAGAAGAAAAAAGTGGTCTTGCGAATAATCTTGCTTCCCGCAATGATAAGATCACTAGACTGCGAGAGAAGATAAAAATATCTAACTCCAATTTGCATAGTAATCTTCTCACTGTTCGCAATAACGCTATTGAGAAAGTCTGCACTGATAATAACCTCTCTCTTAACCTATATCCCTGCCTCTTGGAAAGTATCCCAGCCAGATCTGAAGTACCAGTTATTTCTGACAATGAGGCTGATATAGATGAGAATGAAAGCGAAGATGACGAAGAAACTGATGATGAAGATAATGAAGACAAAGATGAAGATAATGGTGAAGATAAATCTCAATAATTTTGCTTCTTCTTTTTGATCTTCGTCTGTATTTTTCTCTTCCTTTCTTGCGATAATTATCTTTGGCAAATTGTATCATCCTTTCAACAAGATACTTGTAACTCCTGATGTTCTTCAATATATATAAATTCCCTTTTTGCTTCTATCCATTCTTTACTTATATGAATTTATCATTTAATGATGAATAACAATATTTATCATTCTTATACATCGTTCCCATACTTGCCTCTTGTTATTAATCTGCAATATGATAAATGAATTATCGCAATTATTTCTGCGAACAATTTATTATATGTTTCGCAGACATATCTTTTCTTGTGGTCTTATTTTGCCTTCCTAGTTAAAGGTCTTATTATGCCACCTTTATGCGACAATATCCCAGGATATTCTTACCTTATATGTAATAATCCATTGATCTTGCCTTATCATTATTTTATTTTCTGCGACAATATGATAAATCTAAGCCATCTTGTGAGAGATTAATTCTCTCTTTGCTTTTTAAGATTTATGACATTGTCGTCTTTGCGATGAAATCGCAGGACGTCTTTGCGATTTATTTCCTCTTATTATTGATTTCATTTATCTCATCTTTTTGACCTTATCGCAAAAACCCATTGACCTCATCTTAACATTTCTCTTTAGGCTTTTTGGCCAGTCATGCGGCAATATGACGGGCCTAAATATTCTTGCGAATATAAAGTCCCATGACATTGCTGTCTCTGTCACGCGACAATATGACGGGCCTAAACATTCTTGCGAATATAAATCCCCATGACATTGCCGTCTTTTTTGATACACAGCTCCCTAATGGAGGGTATCTCCCTTATCTCTCCCCCCGTTTGCCCCTTCAAGGATTATACATCGGCCATACAAGACTAGCACTTTCCCATCCGGTTCTTCCAACAACCAGTTGTTTTCGCAGCCTTGTCCTTTATGCCTTATATGGCTTATAGTTACAAGACTGCACCCTAAGTGGGGTTTTCTTCGGGCCGAACACATCGTAAGCCAAGACTTTCCATGGATGGCCAGGGTAGGTTCATCCATCCCGGGCACCCACAGATCAACCGTGTACCTCGGCGCCTTGATCATACGTTGCATTCCTTAGGAGAAACTCTCGGGCGTCCAACCAGGGTATAACCTTATATAGTTGGGAATCCAAGTTATCTCTCCTGGATGGATTTTCTATAATCCCAATCTCCATGACTAGGTTCCAGCAGCGGTATAGCCTTTCCCATAGCCATGCAAAGAGATACCCCCTTATGACGCACTTTAAGGACATTGCCTCTTACGGAATAGAATCCGCGAACTAAGGTGTACGCCATAAAAGTTCGTCCCGTTCTTATGATAATTGAAAGTAAAGAAGATACCCCCCTTATGACGCACTTTAAGGACATTGCCTCTTACGGAATAGAATCCGCGAACTAAGGTGTACGCCATAAAAGTTCGTCCCGTTCTTATATGTTTTTAGGCGATTTGCGCCCGTCTTATGCATTTGCATTAAAAATTCTTAGAAATCATCATCTCTTTCTTTTTAATAGAAAAATTTCTCATTTTTGAGCAGAATTTTTCTTTTAATATTCGAAATCATCTTGTTTTTTAATTGTTCGCAAAATGATATTGATGTACTTCTTTTCTTCTGTGACGAATGATTATTCGCAACTTCATGTTTTTGTGCTCCTGCGAAAAATGAACATTTCAACTTTTCCCCATTTTTGTATGATTTATCGCCATTGAATGTTTTGAGACAAACTATTCTTGAAGTATATCCTTTCCCCGCAATTCTATATTGTCCACCATCAATTTCTCAGCTCTCTGATTTTGCTTCCTGTTATGTTTCCAATTACGATTTCGAGCATTCCTTTCTTCGCAAGTATTAATGTCAACTTCATAACACTTTTTGCCTTCAAACCAATCACCTTTAATTATCCCAATACCATGAGGATGTGGAAATTTTATGCATTGATGATATGTTGATGCTATGCCCAAGATCCCATGGAGCCATGGCCTTCCAATTAAGGCATTGTAAGGAGATTCTATATCCACTACACAAAACTTGATTTTTGAAGATATCTTGTTCAATGGAATTTCCATAGTAATTTCTCCTTTTGGCTTGTTTGCGGTGCCATTAAATCCATAGATCTTGTAAGTTGAAGGGATTATCTCATCATCTCTTCCACCCATTGTGCGATAAGTATGATAAAACAAAATGTCCACCGAGATACCAGTGTCAATTAGAACTTTATCTATTGCCCAGGAATCACTTGCTGCATCATCATCATCATCTTCTTCTCCTCTATATTTTGGATTTATCTCTAATTTCACCACCAATGGATTGTCATGCATCTTCCCAGGCTCTGGTATCTCTTCTGCAGTAAAAGAGATAACTTGTTTCTGCCATTCTTCTAACGGAGAAATCTTCGCAATATTCATCACCTCTCTTCCCTCTATATCCCTTGCAAATACTCTGCTTAGCACATTATCATGGAAATCCTCTATCGTTTTTTGTGAATGTACAATTGAATTGCAAAATAGATTTTTTGTTGTAGCTCCTACTTCAATGACAAATGTTTCTGCTTCTTTCACAACATTAACTCTGCGAATTTCTGGTGCTTGCGGCAATTGATGCGGTTGTAAATATCTTGCTAAAAAATGATTTAATTTTCCTTGTTCGATCATTCGCAAGATGATTCTTTTCACATTCCTACAATTATTCACAGAATGACCATGAAAATGATGATAAGGACAAAATTCTTGATTGTGATTGTTGGGATGTGGTTCCTTCCCCATGTTCCAGGGTGAGGGTATGTTCTCCATTAAAATAATCGCTTCCCAAATCTTATCTATACCAGTATTTAAAGGCGGCAATTTGATATCTTCCCACATATTCCTCTGACCTCTTTGCTCTCTTGAATAATTCTACCTCTGTCCACCATAAGTTTCCTGCGGTTGATCAAACCGTGGGACCTTATTATTGTTATTGCGATTATAAAAATTTCTCTCTTTTTCTAATTCCTCTTGATCTCTACTCCCCATTGCTACTATCTTAAGTTGATTATCAGTCTCCATTTTCTCTCGCGGATTTTGGGAAGTACTTGCTACTGTATTAATCATCCTTGGTAACAAACTTCCATTTGTTGCGGCTAAACTTGTGCCTACAAGAGTTGGATAAGATTCCATTTCATTTTGTTTTTCCTCTAAAGCAATATATTCCTCTTGCAATTCTCGCAACTCTGTCATAGTGATTGTGTTTTTGACTCTGAAGACCTGGATGTATAATAGATTTGTCGCAAACATAGCATTTATGAAGGACAAAATGAGATATCTTTCATCTACTCTTCCTGCCATTTCACTACACATTGTCCTCCACCTTATGGTTAAGTGTTTCAAACTCTCACCAACTCTCTGTTTTAATCCAAACACATCTTCAATTCCAGGTCGCGCAGAATTATTGCTGATGTAGGCTCCTAAGAAAGTGGTTTGCAAGTGCATAAATGAATTTATTGTATTCTTGGGAAGACTTTCGAACCACTTCAATGCTTCGCTAGTTAAACTTGACGCAAAATATTTGCACAAAACGACATCATGGTTCTCCCATTGTAGCATACATCGAATATAAGCTTTGATATGTTGGACAACACACGTAGTTCCATCAAATATACTGGTTAACACCGGTAAATTACATTTTGGAGGTATCCCTCCTAATTGTACCTCTTGAGTAAATGGAGTTTTCGCAGCCTCTTCGATTGCCTCATCAAGTTGTCTTCTTCCTCCTTCTCTTCTGTTATTTATTATTCCTCTCATTTATGCCAATTCTCGCAAGATTTGTTCATTCCTATCAGAATTTTTCTCAATTGGTCTTTTCAACACAGCTTCTCTTCGTCTGCGTTCATGCCTTTCTCGTCTTGCGATATTTCTCAATTCTTCCTCAACATCTTGGTTTTGCCTTCTTCTTGCAAGTTAATTTGTCTTTCATTCTCTTCTCCATGAATTTCCTCATCCCTTACCGTTTCTCTTCGTTGCCTTTCTATGTCTCTGCGAATTCTCTCATATTCCTCATTAAGATTATCATTATTACGATTTTGCGCACGTCGTCTTTCTCGATTGTCATGATTATTCTGACGCAACGCTGCTTGAATTTCTTGCTCTTCTACTTCTTCTCGCAATCTCTCTCTTTCTCCTGCTAAACGTACTTGCTCAATATAATGTCTCTCAATATCATCTTCGATAATCCTACGATTTCTTCGAATCTCTTCATCACGTAACATTCTCCTTCTCTCTTCTTGATTTTCTCCTTCTATCTGATTATGTCTAATGTCTAAAGTTTCATCGCGTGGAGCATAACGATCATTTATCAAATTTTCCTCAATATTTTGTATAGGAAGATTTTGCCTTGCTTCTTCTCTATATGATCTTGAATTTGATCTCATGCTGCTTCTTGATCTTCTGTTTTGTAACCTCAAATTTTCCATTCTTAATTCATGATTTTTTCTTGTAAGATTAGCACGTTCTTCTGCCTCTAACCTTCTTTCTTCCTATATCCTTTGTCTCAAACCATCTTCCACTTCACGTCCTTCATGAATTAATCCTTCCTCCATTTCTTGATTTCTTTCCTCTTCTTGACTTTCCGCCTCTTCTATCGAATCCGACCTCCAAGTATGCACACTTACTCTATCATGATCCATGTTTCTATCTTGTGCTCGTGTTTGTTGATTTGGTGGTTGGTTCGAATTTTTTGCTCTATTTCTCATTCTACTTCTTCCTGATCTATTCCTTAAAGATCCTTCCAATTCACCTGTTCCTTCCCCTGCAATTCTTTTACTTCTTCTCACTGTTGTTGGTGGTTCTGATGTATTTCTCCTCCTTCTAGCCATTTCTCTTCAATTCTAATAATTTCTTCAAATCTTCAAACTGCAATTTGAAATTTCTCAAGCTTGATTCTCCTTGTTTCTGGGCGCCAAAATGTAGTTGCAGGAATTCCCACACTACACCCTACTCAAGAATCTATCAATATTTATGACATAATTTGAAGATTAAGAACACTTTTTCATTAATATGACCTTAAGGAATTACAGAAATCAAGAACACAGAACACTTAACAAAGATTTTTCTCTCTCTTAAAAACTTTCCTCACCCTCAAAAATTCATCCCCTCTCTGGAACTATTCACCTCCTTTATATAGGTATTTACATAGTGGATTACAGCTCATGACAGCTCATTTACATCTAAGATTCCCTTCAATTTCGGATCTGAGTTCTTGCGATAAATCGCAGATGGCACCGCTTTATCTTTCGCAGGTTTTATTGATATATCGCAAACATGTCACACTTTCTTCGTGTTTCTGTCGTTTTCAGTCATTACGTCATTGTTTAAGTCATCTTTGGATGTGTCGCAGAATATCACTGATGTGCCACAGAGTAATTCGTTTATTATCGATCCATCGCAGAACAGTTGTTTATTTCGCAGGAATATTGTTGTGACAATATTCTGCCCCTACACCCTACATATAGAAGTGGGATCAAAAGCAAGGAATGTCTTCTGTAATTCTATTATTCACTCATATAAAACCATAGAAGATTTTCATGATAATGTGTTAAGCAGGGTATATGCGAGGGATGGTGAAGGAAAGGAAGTAATGAACATCGCAAAAATTTCACGACTTGAAGATTGGCAGAAACGTGAAATTTCTTTTGAAGCCACTGAAATTCCAGAAGGTTGTGAAGTACATGATAATCCATTGGTAGTAAAATTAGCAATTTTCATGAATATGGAAGAAGGCGAAGATGATATGGAGGAAGAATCAATTGGTCTTAATAGAATTTTGATTGATACGGGAAGTTCTGTCAATATCCTGTTCTATTCTGCTTACAATACTATGGGGGGAAAAGACTAAGATTTAATACCTTCTACCTACAGGATTTATGGTTTTAATGGAACTGCTAATAAGCCTAAAGGAGAAATAAGCATGTGAATTCCATTAAGTGGAATGCGAACTGAAATTCTGTTTTGCGTTGTTGATGTCGAATCACCGTATAATGCTTTGATATGAAGACCTTGGCTTCATGGAATTCTGGGCATAGCTTCCACTCTACATCAGTGCATAAAGTTTCCTCATATGAAGGGTGTTGGAGTTATCAAGGGTGATTGGGATGAAGGAAAGAAATGTTACGATACAGAGGTAGAAGTTTGCGAAGGAAAAATTACTGAAAAGGAAAATTGGAGAAAAACAGCAAGAGCTGTGAAAAGAAGTGAAAATTTAATGGCAGAAGATTAAAACATGAAAGAATAAAATTACAACGCTAATCATATAGGAAATTTATGATGGTAACAAAGGGTTGTGATTTGCGAAGAAAGAAGAAAGAAGGTAAGGAAACAAGAAGGTAATCAATATGTTTGCTCGTGAAGTATAACTCATGATAAATTTTACGAATATTGTTTGCTCGCAGGAAATTTGCAAAAGTTACGAATTTCAAAATTTTTATTGTGATTAACTTTCATTAAAGAAAGACGCACACATTAACTTGCGAAGAAAAGACCGAAATTTGCGAATAAAAGACCGCAATATGTGATCAGCTTTCAAAAAAGAAAGAAAGCCGCAGAAACATTACACAGGCAAACCTTTGTGGCGTACAACCTAGTTCGCGAAGCAACATTTCGTAAGAGGCAAAGTCCTAAAGTACGTCATTTAAGGGGTTACCTATAAGCATGGCTCAGGGACACCGGAACATCACCAAGGCACCTGAGTACATGGAACTTTACGGGGTACAACCCAATAACGGGGTACCTATCCGGGTTAGACACCTTGGATTCTCACCTAATCTTGCGACATTACGCAATATTATGCGGTGTAACATGATTTAGGTTGGGCGACTAAGGCATATTGTCTTTCCCAAGAAGTGCAGAAAACGATCAAGGCGCCGAGGTACACGGTTGATTCAAGAGTGCCGGGTGGGCTTGAAGCACATCTGCCATTTTTGACAAGTCTTGGAAAATGATGCACTTGGCCCAAAGATACCCCATAGGGTGCAACCTCATAACTATAAGCCCTATAGGCAAAAAGGATAAGAGGTTGCGATCAAAAGTTGGTTGTTTGCAGAACCGGATGGGAAGAGCTAACCTTGTATGGTCGATGTACGCTTCCTTGAAGGGGAAACCAAGGGGAAGATAAAGGGAAGCACCCTCCATTAGGGAGCTGATACGTGCTATAAGACGCAAATGTCACGAGGCTTCTTGTTTGCAAAAACATAAAGGCTTGTCATATTTGTGCAACAATTGAATTTCTGCGAGCATTCTAAGAGAGAAACAAAACATACAAAGAGAACTCGCAGAACATAACAAACAAGTTAAGATGAGATCAATGGGTTATTAAATGAAAGTGTAAAAACGTCCTGCGATTTCATCGCAAGACGACAATGTCACGAGATTGTATATCCGCAAGAATGTTCAAACTTGTCATATTATCGCAAATACAAAAATATTATCAAAAAAGAGGTGGAAAAATAATACCTTTACTTAGGAAGGCATGATAAGACCACAACAATTATTGAAAATTATTCCATCAATATCATTGAAGAATTTTTACAAAAACATATATCATGAAGTTCTGACAAAGAAGACATCTCCGTCAATATCATTGAAGAATTTTTACAAGAATATATATCATGAAGTCCTAACAAAGAAGATAGCCCCATTGAAGAATTTTCATGAAGATATAACAAAAGATGCGATTTTGATCGCAATCAAAAACAGATAGTTCGTACTCATTAAATTTTACGAGAATTACATACTTCTTATACTTCTTCATATATTGAATATTTCTCCACAACTTGAATACTTATTATAATTCTTCAAGAACGTCTCATATTTATTATACTTCTTCAATGGATATTTCACATTTATCAGATTTTGCGAGGATTAAATACTTCTTATACTCATTCATACATTGAAGAATTCTTCACAGATTAAATATTTCTTATACTTCTTCAAAGATATTTTATACTTCTTAAGGATATTTCATACTTCGTATTTCTTAGGATATTTCATACCTCGTATTTTTTAGGGAGGATTTCTTAATTTCAACAAGTTGAAGCTTCGCAAATTAAAATTGAGGCTGATATTCTAATACTTCCAGCGATATTTGATCATATGAAGAACAATAATAGGAGGAAAGGGAATACTAAGCTAAGTCTTTAAGATATATTATTTCTCTCCACATGATCAAGTTGTGCGAATAAGGGAAACACGCGATCAAATAAAAATCAATTCATCATCGCAAAATTAAGACATTAATACGAGTTAAACTTCAAAAGGAAATTGTTGGTTGATCAAAAGTGCAAGAAAGAAGAAAATGTTGTACTCAAACAAACAATATGAAAAGAACTAGAACAGATATACAAAAAAGAATGAAGTTATTCTTCGGGGGATTTATTCCCATCAAAATGATCTTCTTTTTCTTCTTCAGAGAGATCATCTTCAACTTCACTATCAGAGATTTCCATATATGGGGTATCTTCAGGAATTTTTTCAGAAAGGAGCGTATGGTACTTCTTGATTGGAATTTGATTGTCTTCACAAATCTTGCGAGTCATCTTAGATCGAAAATGCTTGACATATAAACTATGGTTGTGCTGGGTAATTAGAAGTTGAGATCTTAAATCAGAAATCTTCTTCTTACGACTGGCATGAATAGTTTCCAGATCATCATTCATCTTCGCATAATTTTCTACAGCAAGGAGAGAAGTTAAGGAATTGGTTAGAAAATTACGAAAGAAAAGTAATTAAAATACTCACCATTACGAATAATTTACCTTCTAATTGCTTTTTATCATTACGAAGAGAAGAGTTTTCAAGCTTTAGATGATTATTCTCCTTAAGAAGAGAAGAACTATCAGCTGCGATGCTCGCAGATTGTGGATTATCTTCGTGACGGGATGTTAGTTCGGCGATATCAATACTTAAATCCTCTACTTTCTGACAAAGTTTTGAATTTTGAATCTCCAACTTCTTACAACGGGTTAAAGTTTTCTTCTCAGCAATGGAATGACGTCTTTCCCAATCTGAAGCAGCTGCGCAGCTAACTCTTCCAACCTGAACAAGTAAAAAGGGTCAGAAATTAATGGAATAAGGGAAACAAACAAGGAATAGAAAAGAAACTTACCATACTCCCTAAAGCATATAATGTAGCAGGAGAGACGAATCTTGAAATTCCATCAAGAGAGTTGTTATTGAGTACAGTAGGAACTTTGCAAGACTTCGTAATAAGCTTACGAGAATTCGTAGTAGGAGAGTTTCCTAACCCACGAGAAGAATGGAGAAAGGCCTCAGATACACGAACTATTACTGAAGCAAAAGTTTCTGTGTTACTATAATCTTCCTCTTCACCTTCATCAACATCATCATCATCTCCTTTATCAGAAAGGGTATCAGAATTAGAGTCAAAGTCCTTCTCAGGAAATTTATCATCTTCATCACCTTGATCTTCCTCAACATTCTCATTAGAAGAGACTACATGGGAATAAGACTTGGTTGAGAACTTCTTCTGTTTCTTCCTCTCATAAGCAACATCTTCAAGTTTTCTTTTTCCTTTGCGAAGAACATCATCTTGACTACCAGAAGTTTGGGTATCCTTCGCAGAGCGAAGTGTCTTTTGTCTCGCAGTTAATCTTTTGGAAGAAGTGGAACTCTTATTCTCACTCGCAACAACCTCAGGAAGATCAGAAAGAACCTTCAAATTCAAATAAGGATAAGAAACAGAGGCAACAATATATTGTTTAAAAAGCATAAAAGAGTGTTTCTTACCTCATTTGAAAATAAATAGAAGAGTAACAAGAAGATAAGAAGATGGAGGTACATACATTTTTATAAACCCAAGGTTGATAATTGCGATCACGAAGGTTCGCAGGAAGATCTACTATCCCAGAAATATAAGAGCCCGATAATGCTAAAGGGTAGTTATACCAATCTTCATCATTAGAACGACGAGGTGTTTTATTATTTCCCGAGGCATAATCAATGTCGTGCATAAGAAGGTCATTTGCTGCGATATTAGCTTTACGATGAAGACGAACACCCCAAAGTTTATCTCCTTTCCTCGCAGGAATTAATGTGTAATTTTTAAAGAAACCCTCAACTGTATAGTCCGCAACGATAATTTCCACATCTCGAAATCCAAATTTCCTAAGATCAACTGAGTACAAAGATCTTCCAGTAGCAGCACGAGTTGCGAATTCAACCAGAATGCGAATGCAATCACCAGTCAATTGATAAATGGCACATGAAAAATTGGGGTGGGAAATAATTTCATAGAATAAAGGAAGATTAACATCATAAAGAGGAAGAGGAAAACCTGCGAGGATTTGACCTCGTGAGATTAAAACTTTCTGATCATTCCAAATGTAATTGGTAAAGAGCTTCACACAGAGAGAAGATTTATTGTCATAACCATCAATTTCAGAAAGAATAAGGTCCCTATCAGCAAGATCTGCGTTAATTTGTTCAATAGTTTTCTTCTTTGGAGCCATTGGATATAAGATAGAAAATAGGAAAGAAAAGAGATGAAAGAGGTAAGAAATCGTAGTAGCAGAAAAAGAGAATAAATTGTAGAGGCAGAAGTGATAAGGAAGACGAATAGGATAAGAGAATAAAAAGAAAAACAAAGGGTAATATTTATAAAGAAGAGATAATTCGATGAAGATAGAAACTCATCAATGCGATTAAATGTGAACGGTTGAAAAGAACGGTTACGAAGAAACGTGTCAAAAAGATAATGGAAAAGAAAAAATACGTGTTGCGAATTTAACAGGTGGTGATAACTATACTAAATGAATGAGAATAGAGGTTCTCATGACATTCCTTCTTCATAGAATTGACATGAGAAGAGGCAAGATGTAGGTACTGAATATCACAAGGCATTAGCTTACGAACATCGTGACAAATATAAGAGGAAAGAATTACAAAATGATGCGATGATAGAGGAAGCACGGGGAAGTATGAAGATTTGCGAAGATAGAATAATCTTGAGAAGATGAATTGCGATACTTCGCAATTCATATACAGCTGTAAAAATTTCACTATAAATAGGAGTTCAAATGTAAAATTCAAGAGGTTCTTTTGGTGAGTATTAGAAATTATCTTAGGAAAGAGAATAGAGAAAGTTGTAACTATTCTAGTTCCATTTAGATGCTTCTTTGTAATCAATTGAGAGAATTAATAAAAAAGTTGTCATTCAACATCAAGAACTTCTCAAGTTTTACTAATTCTACTGAGGGTGTAGTTGTAGGTTATTCTGCAACTACATACCTTGTGACAACTTCACACGCATTAAGTGCAGTATTATTGCGAGTAGACGCAGGAATAGAAAAACCAATTTATTACATCAGCAAGACATTTAATACTGTAGAGAAAAATTACTCGAAGATTGAGAAGTTAATTCTGGCATTGGTTTATGCAACCTTTAAGCTTCACATCTATTTTCAAGCACATAAAATAAAAGTATTAACAAAGGTACCTATAGAGTCAGTAATGAAGAATTCTAAAAGATCATGCAGGGTTGAGAGATGGAATGCACAAGTAGGGAATTTCGAATCAAATACGAAATCTTATCCTTGCGAAAATCACAAGCTGTAGCAGATTTTTTAGCAGAATTTCCTCTAGAAGATGATGACGTTGTATAAGAAATGATGGACATAGAGGAAGAACATGGAGATCCAAAATATCTATTAAAGGAACCTAACATGTGGGAAATATTGGTGGATGGATCATCAAATGGGGAAGGTAATGGAATTGGAATTGTCTTTATTTCACCAGAAGGAGAAAAATTGGCTTTTTCATTTCGTTTGGAGTTCACATCCACTAATAATGAGACGGAGTATGAAGCTGTAGTGCATGCGTTAAAATTCGCAATAGAAATGAAATTGGAAAATGCTAGAATTACTAGTGACTCGCAATTGGTCATTCTCCAGATAAAAGGAGAATACACAACAAATGAACCATCTTTGAAGAAATACAAGAACCTTGTTGAAGAATTATCTTCAAAAATTCCAAAAATAAAATGGAGACATATATCAAGAAAAGATAACAGACTCGCATATGCTTTTGCTTTCATATCTAGTATGATGATAAATCCAGTTGCAAGATGCATAAAATTTCAAACACTTGTATCACCCTCAATCATTAAGGAAGAATAAGATGAAGTAGATGTGATGATGATAGAAGGTGGTGAAAAAGAACCCAAAGGAAATATTGCATACTGGCGAGCAGAACTTCATGCATATTTGGCAAGAGGGGAGACACCAAGAAATAGATTAGAAACACATAAGTTAAAAATCCAAGCAACAAATTATGAATTAAGAGATGGAGTATTATATCGCAAATCTTTTAATTGACCATCGCTAAGATGCTTGACATGGGAAGAAGGACAAAAGGTGTTAAAAATGTTGCATAGTGGAGACGATGGTAATCACAGTGGAGGAAGATCTTTGGCATACAGAACAAAAATGAAGGGTTATTATTGGCCATACATGCATGAGGATGCAAAGAAATTTTCAAGACGATGTGAAGATTGTCAGCGATATGGAAAGAAAATACATGCACCATGGGAACCATTGTCATCCTCAACTAGTGTGTGTCCTTTTGGAAAATGGGGATTGGATATTATGGGACCATTTGTACTAGGTTTTGGACAAAGAAGATATCTAATTGTTTCTACAGATTATTTCACAAAATGGGGAGAAGTAAAGGCAGTGCAACACATCCGCGACAAAGACATTTTTACATTCATATTTGAAAATATAATTTGCAGATTCGGGATTCCTACACAGTTGGTATCTGATAATGGAAAACAATTTGAAGGACAGAATATCGAATTGTTACTTAATGTATTTAAGATTAAATGTGGAAAATCATTACCACTATATCCACAGGCCAACGGACAGGCAGAGGCAACAAATAAAACAATTGCAGATATATTAAATAAGAAATTAGAATTACATCATAAGGCATGGTGCGAGCAAGTACATAATGCAATATGGGATTACAATACAACTAGACGGGAAGCTACTGGAATGTCACCTTATTTTTTGACATATGGGGTTGAAGCTGTGTTACTAACAGAAGTTGTTATTCCTACAACAAAAAGAGAGGCTTGGGAGAAGAATCTAAGTGCTAGTATGATTCTGAATAAACTTGATGAGTTGGAAGAAAAGAGATAAAAAGCCCTACAACATATGGAAAACTATCAACGGAGATTAGCTCGCGAGTATAAAAAACGTGTCAAAATACGTAAGTTCCAACCAGGTGATTTAGTATTGCAGGAAACACTAGTATATCAGCGAGAAAATGGTGGAAAATTGGCGAGAAAATGGGATGGACCATACATCATTAAAGAGATAGTTGGAAATGGGACATACAAATTAATGGACCCAGAAGGTAGAGATGTTGGTAAGAGACTTGATAGATCATGGAATAGATTATATCTGAAAAGATATTATCAATGAAAAATTCTGCGAGATTAGAGACGCTGGAATATTATTTAATAAAACATATAATAAATTTTTCTTTCTCTATCACAACTGCGAGATTCTTCCAATGACAGAGCAAATGAAAAATGTGAAAATATCGCAAGAAACGCGAATAAAATTTCGCAGAGACATAAGAATGGGACGAACCTTTATGGCGTACACCCTAGTTCGCGAATACAAATTCGCAAGAGGCAAATGTAAGACCTAAAGTGCGTCATATAAGGGGGTATCTCTTTGAATGACTCATGGATAAGGTTATACCGCTACTGGAACCTGAGTCATGGAGATGATGAGGTTAAAGAAAACCTATCCGGGGGAGGTACCTTGGATTTCCAACTATATAAGGTTATACTCTGGTTGGATGAACGAGGATCTCTTCTAAGGAGTGCAGAGTATGACTAAGGTGCAGAGGTACACGGTTGAGCCAAGGGTGCCCGGGGCATACGAAACTACCCTGGCCATTCTTGGCAAGTCTTAGATACAATGCATTCAGCCCAAAGAAAACCCCACTTAGGGTGCAGTCTTGTAACTATAAGCCATACAGGCATAAAGGACAAAGGTCTGCGAAAATATTTGGTTGTTATTAAGACCGGATAGGAGGATCTAGTCTTGTATGGACGATGTGCCCTCCTTGAAAGGGCATCTAGGGGGAAGATAAGGGCGGCACCCTCCATTAGGGAGATGATAAGTGTCTAAAGACGGAAATGTCATGGGGCTTTATGATCGCAAGAACATTCAGGCCTGTCATATTGTCGCATGACAAATACTATACATAGGCAACAAGCCATAAGAAAAAGTTAAGATGAGATCAATGGGTTTTTCATGAAAGTGTAACGACGTCCTGCGATTTCATCGCAAGACGGCAATGTCATGGGGCTTTGTTCTTGCAAGGGAGCTTAGGCTTATCATATTGTCTCAGAAAAATTGACAAAATACGGATAAGACAAGATCAATGGGTCAATACATGCAAATGTAAGGACGTCCTGCGATTTTGTCGCAGAAACAAATATTTGGCAAAATAAGACCTTTAACTAGGAAGGAAAAATAAGACCAACAGAATAATCCCAAACATTAACTATTTTTTTTTCAGAAATATTATTCAGAATCATACAGCAGGATTATTCATAATTTCGCAAAGTATTCGTAATATCATAGTATTAGCCATAATTCCGCAAGTACTATTCGCAACAAAGATCGCAAGAAAATACATGTTCAATACAAGAAAGATAATGAGGGGAAAGTATGGGAATTGATAGACAAAATATCATTATCTTCCTTGAGAATATTCAAAATGACAGAAATAAAATTCCAAAGTCGCATAAAGAGGCATTGCTCGCAGGAAAAAAGAAGAAAAAAAAGAAGAACAAAATTCAAGATTTAGAATTGGACTCGCCGGCTTCATTATTGTTGCCAGTGTTATCAACTTCATCAGTATTCTTCTCATTACGATTAATTCAAGCTTCCTCTTCTTATAGCTCTTCGTCAGCGATTGCTTTACCGCCAGCAGCAACTTTTCTAGGAGGGATTTTTTCTTCTTCTGTTGAATCTTCTCTTCACCACTTACATAGTTTAGATCATTATCTATGGGAAGAGGAATTTCATCATCATCTACTTCTAAAGGATCAACAGATATAGGATGGAGAGAATTGGATATCAGAATATCATTCACAAGAACTTCAACATTAAGATTAACCTTGCGAAGGAAACCTCTATCACGATTTTTGATCTCTATATTTTGAAGTATTCAAGGTAGTCATATCTCCTCTCTGCTCGATCACGAGATTTAACAAGATTGGCGGTGAGCACTCCATTTTCTTTTCGAACTTTAGCCAACTTTTCAGTCAGATCAGAAATAGTAGAGTGAATTCCTTTTTCAGATTCTGTGAGAAACATAAATTGACAAGAAAATATTCATATAAGAATCTCGCAACAAATAAAGCAGAGAAATTAACAGTTAAGGCAGTCAAAATGACTACCTTCTTTTTGAGAAGTTAAGTTTTGAATTAATGTGAAGAAACAATTCTCCCAACGGTTCATGGCATCATCAAAGCTATCTCCAGTTATACCCTTTAGGCGAGATTTTATAATTTCTTCTTTGGAGAGGAGATACGAATTTTCTTTTGATAGTAGGGAGTAAGATTCTTCTAATTGAGAATATTGATCTCGGATTTTACTGGCCTTTAAACTTAGAGTTATCCTACCCTTGATAATTTTATCTTTCTCAGCGGCAGATGATTCAATTACTTCCTTGAGTTCATCTTTTAGTGAATGAAGAGATTGTTCTTGATTGTTACACACTTTCTGAAGAATATTTATTTGCTGCGAGGAGATCGCCATCTTATTTAAAAAACTACGTTTCTCTTGAGACAAAGTGTTGTTTTTATCTGATAAATATTCCATCACCAAGTTAGCTTGGGTTAAAAAATATGAGAGGCGAGTAACTTCACTACTTAATAGATTTTGCCTTTGCGCTAATTGATCATTCTCATTGGTAAGATTATCTATTTGATCGATCGAATATGTGTAAAGATTATCTAATCTATTATATTGATCCATCCAAGAATCTCTCTCAGCACGTGATTCTTCAGCAACATACTCAAATTGAAATATCTTCATTAATCGTTTCTGATTTAAATCTAAATAGGCAAACCAAATATTTAAAAGGAAATTGAGTACAGAAAAGATAAAAATCTACTAAAACAGAAAAATTAGAGGCAGAGGAAGAAGAACTATACCTTTTAACTCCTTGTTTTTATTGTGGAGATTTTCACAATCAAGAAAAGAGTTGCGAAGCTTGTGATCAAGAATATCACATTCTGAAGTTTTGGCTTGGAGATTTCTCTTTAAAGCTTCAAATTTATTTTCTAAAGACACTTGCGAAGCAGTTCGATCAGGACCAAAATATTTGATTAAAGTCTCGCAAACATCATATTTGAAAGGGTCGGTGGAAGATTTCCTGACATCATCTAAAATGTCAGACAAAACTTTAAAAGCAGCATCGACCCCTACTGATGCTTCTTTAGATGAGGGAAGAGGTGCAGATGGTGAAGTAGTAATGATGGCGAGTTGGAGGTTTGAGTCATTTTCGACGGTTGCATCACCAAAGGGTGGAGTGTCTGGAAAAGTAATGGTTGGAAGTAAAATAGGAGAGGAAGAAGATTTGCTCATAACAGTTTGAGGAGTTTCATCCATTAGAGGATTAACGGCATCGATAGTATTGATGATGACATTCTCACAAATAGAGGATGGAAGTTCCACCTGCGAAGTAGTAGAAATAGGTTTTGTAGTTGCAGGAAATCCTATACTACACCCTTGTTAAGATTTCATAATAATCAACTCATACTTAAAGATTAAAAACGACTCTTCATCATTTAATTCTCAGAAATGCTTACAGAAGTGGAAGAAATCAAGAATACAACTATTCTCTCAAAGTTTCTCTCTCCTCAAAACTTTCTCAATTCTCAAAAATACATCATCATCTCTCTAGACATACTGGGTCTCTATATATAGGGAAGATATGTAATGGATGACAGCTAAGATGTCCTTTACTTTCATATTTGATTTGCGATCTTATCGCAACAGTTATAATATGAAATCTCGCAAGCATTGTAACCATCGCAGATAAATCATGCTCTTCTCGTGTTTCCTCAATCGTCAGCTATTACATCATTCTTTGAATCATTCTTTAATCTACTATGTGACGCTCGCAAAGTGTTGTTGATGAGCTCGCGGTGATGATCGCAAATCAAATCTGAAAGTAAAGGACAACTTAGTTGTCATCCATTACATATCTTCCCTATATATAGAGACCCAGTATGTCCAGAGAGATGATGATGTATTTTTGAGAATTGAGAAAGTCTTGAGGAGAGAGAAACTTTGAGAGAATAGTTGTATTCTTGATTTCTTCCACTTCTGTAAGCATTTCTGAGAATTAAATGATAAAGAGTCGTTTTTAAGCTTTAAGTATGAGTTGATTATTATGAAATATTAACAAGGGTGTAGTGTAGGATTTCTTGCAACTACATTTTGGCGCCCGAAACAGGGACTGAATTGATGATTACTTGAAGAAAAAGATAAAAATTAACATTGTGATTGGAAGGAATTTGGAACAATTAGTGAAATATATAATGCAATAATGGATAGAAGAAGAAGAAACATATCATAACCACCAACAACCGTAAGGAGGAGTAAACGACTTGCAGGTGGAGGAACAAATGAAATGGGAGAATCTTCAAGAATAAGAACAAGAAAAAATAAAACAAGGAATAATGAAGGAAATCAGGTTCAACAATCAAATCAGCAAACACCAATACAAGATAGAGCTGTGGATTATGATAGAGTTAGCGTGCATACTTGGTAATCAGATTCAGTAGAAGAAGAAGAAGATCGAGAATTAAGAAGTGAAAGAAGAGAAGAAAGAGATCGAGGAGTGGTTGAAGGATTAATTCATGGAGAATATGAAAATGAAACAACAGATGATTTAAGACAAAGAATACAGGAGGAAAGGAGATTATAAGCAGAAGAACGTGCGAATTTAACAAGGCAAAATCATGAGTTAAGAATGGAGAATTTAAGACTGCAAAGAAGGATATCAAGAAGTACTGCTAGATCAAGTTCAAGGTCATTTAGAGAATAACCAAAGCGAAATTCCCCTATGATAAATGTGGAAAGAATGCAAAATCCAAATGAAGAACAACATCATAGAGAAGAAGAGATAATTGATGTTCGCCATATTCCACGCAATGAAGCTGTGAATGGTAGACAAAATCAAGAGGGTAGAAATAATCAAAATAATGAAGAAAATCGAGAAGAAGGTAGAAAAATATTACATGGGCGAGAAGTACAAAGAAATCAAAGAATCATTGAGGACGAAATTGAGAGACATTATGCTGAACAAGCATGTCTGGCTTGCAAGAGGGAAAGATTAAGAACAGAATTAGAAGAACAAGAATTTCAGGAAGCAATTTGGCAGAATAATCATGATAATCGAGAAAGGAGGCGAATACAAAATCGCCATAATAATAATATCAACGAGGAGTATGATAGAATACAAAGGAGAATAGAAAGACAATGAAGAGAAATGATAAGAAATGAAGAAAATCGCAGATAAGAAAATAGACAGCATAATCAACTGCAATTTCAAGAAAGAGATGAAGGGGGAGATCGCAGAAGAAGGCAAAATGAAGATGAAGAAGAAGATACACAAAATCTCGCAAGACAAGAAAGACATGAACGCAGAAGAAGAGAAGCTACGCTAAAAAGACCAATAGAGCAAAATTCAGCTGAAAACGAACAAATATTGAGAGAGCTAGCAGAAATGCGGGGTATGATAAATAACAGAAGGGAAGGAGGTAGAAGGCAACTTGATAAATCCATTGAGGAGGCTGCGATAACTCCATTCACTCAAGAAGTACAGTTAAGAGGAATACCCCCTAAATGCAATTTACAAGCATTAACCAGTATCTTTGATGGGACTACCTGTGTTGTTCAACATGTCAATGCTTATGTTAGGTGTATGCTACAGTGGGAAAACCATGATGTTGTATTATGCAAATATTTTGCGTCCATCTTAACTGGCAAGGCACTAAAATGGTTCGAGGGATTTCCCAAAAATACTATAACTTCTTTTGACCATTTTCAAGCTACATTTATGGGAGCATATATAAGCAACAATTCATCGCGGCCAGGTATTGAAGATGTATTTGGGTTAAAGCAGAGGGTTGGCGAGAGTCTGAAACACCTAACCATAAGATGGAAAACAATGTGCAGTGAAATGGCAAGAAGAGTGGATGAGAGATATATTATTTTATCTTTTATCAATGCAATGTTCGCAACCAATCTGTTGTACATACAAATTTTCAGAATCAAGAATACAATTACCATGACGGAGATGCGATAATTACAAGAAGAATACATTTCCTTGGAGGAGAAACAAAATGAGATGGAATCATAACCAATTGCAAATACCATCTCGATAGCGGCAAATGGAAGTCTACTTCCTAAGATGATTAACAATGTGGCGAGCACCTCGCAGAAACAATAAGAGAAAGTGGTGATCGATAACCAGCAGAAATTAGTATCCATGGGCAGTCGAGATCAAGAAGAGTATAAAAGGGAAAAGAATTATTACAATCGCGGCGGAAATAACAAAATCCAAAGACTTGATCAGCCACAAGAAAGTTATGGTGGTCAAACACAAAATGATTTCAGAGGGCAAGGGAATCAAAGAGTAATATGGGAACAAATTAAGATGCCACCCCTGAATGCCAGCATAGAAAAAATTTGGGAAGCTATCATTTTGATGGAAAATATTCCATCACCTTGGAATATGGGAAAAGAGCCACATCCGAATAACCGAAATCAAGCATTTTTTCCTTACTATCATTTTCATGGTCACTCAGTAAATGATTACAGGAATGTAAAAAGGATAATTTTGAGAATGATTGATCAGAGAAAGTTAAATCACTTTTTAATAGGACATCCACAATCTCAACAATTACCACCAGCACCAGATATTCGCAGGGTGAATACTGTAAAAGGAACAAAAATATTTGTGATAGAAGTCGGAGCAAAGGCAAAGAATTTATTTTGTAATTCCATCGTACATTCATACAAAACTATTGAGCACTTCCATGACAACGTTCTTAGAAGAGTCTTCGCGAGAGACACAGATGGAAGAGATATTATGAACATTGCGAGAGTCTCGCCATTAGAGGAGTGGCAAAAACAAACCATTTCTTTCACCTCACAAGAAGTACCTGAACCTGGAGAAATGCATGATCAACCATTGGTTGTGAGATTAGAGATAAACCCAAAACAGAAAGAAGATGAAGGTGAAGATGAAGATAAAGTTGAAGAGGATGAAGGTGAAGATGAAGATAAAGTTGAAGAGGATGAAAATGAAGATTCATGGGCAATTAATAGAGTATTGATTGACACAGGTAGTTCGGTGGATATCTTATTTTATCACACTTATAAGACCATGGGAGGGAGAGACGAGGATTTAATACCCTCAACATACAAGATATATGGTTTCAATGGTAGTGCCAATAAACCAAAGGGAGAGATCACAATTAGAATACCATTAAAGGGAATCAAGTCCAAAGTCTTATTTTGTGTAGTAGATGTGGAGACACCCTATAATGCCTTAATTGGCAGACCATGGTTACATGGAATTTTAGGTGTGGCGTCAACCTATCATCAATGTATTAAATTTCCACATCCACATGGTGTAGGGGTCATCAAAGGAGATTGGGTTGAGAGTATAAAATGTTATGAGATTGATATAAAGTCTTGTGAAGATAGAGTAGTGAAGAATAGCAATTGGAAGCAGAACATCAAACAAAGACAAAGGTGTGACAGGTTAATGGTTGATACAATAGAGCAGCGAGAAGATGAGATGCTGCAAAATCAATGTGAGCATCGGAAAATAGATGGCGAGCGTATCACAAATGGAGAAAAAGTAACAAAATGCAACAAAAGGGCAGAAGCAAAAAGTAGTAAGTATTAAGGTAAAATAATGAAGTCTATAAATGGTTTGTTGTTTTATTTTGTTTGAATGAGAAGGATGAAATTAAAAAATTATGCAAGAGCGGAAATAAGATCAAAAGAAAAAAATTCATTAGAAGCAGCGAGTTAAATCGCGAGATTATTCAAGATTACTTAAAGAACAAAAGACTGCGATATTCGCAAAAGAAACAAAGAACGGGATGAACCTTTATGGCATACACCCTAGTTCGTGGATGCAACTTCGTAAGAGGCAAATGTAAGACCTAAAGTACGTCATATAAGGGGGTATCTCTTTACATGACTCAGGGATAAGGTTATACCGCTGCTGGAACCTGAGTCGTGCATATGTTGGGGTTAAAGAAAACCTATCCAGAATAGGTACCTTGGATTTCTAACTATATAAGGTTATACCCTGGTTGGACGACTAAGGATCTCTTCTAAGGAGTGCAGAGTATGACTAAGGCGCCGAGGTACACGGTTGAGCCAAGGATTCCCGGGACGGACGAACCTACCCTGGAAATTCTTGGTAAGTCTTGGATATGATGCACTCGGCCTGAAGAAAACCCCACTTAGGGTGCAGTCTTGTAACTATAAGCCATATAGGAATAAAGGACAAGAGGCTGCGAAAACAACTGGTTGTTGGTAAATCCGGATAGGAGGAGCTAGTCTTGTATGGCCGATGTTCCCTCCTTGAAGGGGCAACCAGGGGGAAGATAAGGGCGGAACCCTCCATTAGGGGGATGATAAGTTTTTTAAGACGACAATGTCATGGGGCTTTATGCTCGTAAGAGAATTTAGGGCTGTCATATTATCGCGTGACAAAGATTATACAGAAGCAACAAGCCATGAGAAAAAGTTAAGATGAGATCAATAGGTTTTTATATGAAAGTATAAAGGCGTCATGCGATTTCATCGCTAGACGGAAATGTCATAAGACTTTGTTCTCGCAAGAGAACTTAGACTTGTTATATTGTCACAGAGAAATTGAAAAAATATAGATAAGACAAGATCAATGGGTCAATACATGCAAATGTAAGGACGTCCTGTGATTTTGTCGCAGAAAGAAAAATGTGGCAAAATAAGACCTTTAACTAGGAAGGCATAATAAGATCACAAGAAATTAAGGTTGAATGATTGCGATATAAATGCAAAGTTTATGATCATTGCGATACTTACGCATAAACCAAAAAATTATGCAACTAATGTTCGCGATACAATCGCAATATTGGAGGTACAGATATTTAAATAGATTTTATCCACAACTAATATCTAAGCTTTACTCAATTCTCTCATATGACGGATGAATAACAGAGGTAAGTATGGGAATGCACAAGATGATAAAATTGTTATTCATCATCATATGATAGATTTACTTAGACATTATTATATGACACATTTTCATAAACTGTTAAAGAATAATAATTATGTTGATTGACTATATTGCAGAAAAGAAATTGTTTTCTAATTCATACAGATAAAAGCAAAAGAAATTGACTATACATCAAGGTGGAGAAACTCGCAGTAACATTACAAGAAGCAGAAAATAAATGTACAAAATTACAAGGAAGATAAAATAAGAAACATATTTAATTAGATCCACCATCATTATGGCCAGATTTTTCTCCTTCTTCATCTTTACCATCATATTCATCCTCATCAGATTCCTCAGCTTCACTATCAGAGATAACAAGGTTTGGAGGTTTTGCGGGAACTTCTTGTGCAAGATCAGGATATGTAGAATATGGAATATTATGATCATCGCAGACTAATTTAATGGAATCATTGCAAACATCAACAAGAGTACTACTAAAATTCGCAGCGTTAATTCTTAATTGGTCTTTCAATATTGAATACTTCTCGTTGCGAGCAGCAAGGGTACTTGCAAGTTGATTCTTATCAGCTTCAAGTTCTCCAATTCTTTCAGAGTATCTCTTTTCAGCTCCTGCGAGTATACAACAACAAGTTGGAAGTTTTGCAAGGAAAAATAACAAAAACAAAGAATTAACAAGGGAGAACGGTTAATAACCTTCTCTTCCAGAAATCAAGTCTTTAATTAAAGCTGCTTGTTCAGTATGAAGACTAACATCTACACCTAAATTAGTTCTGGCATTGTCAAGAACTTTCGCAGCCCATGCAAACTTCTCATCATTATTAATAAGAAGACGGGAACGAATTTGGTTTTATCTTTCAATAAAACCTTCTTTCTGGAGGATAAGCCCATCCCTTTCAATTCGAACTTCAAGAATGGTCTTATAGAAATTTTCTAAGGTTTCATATCCTTGTCTAGATATACGGTCTTTGTCTTTTGAAAGATCATTATTCTTGGACTTTAAAGTTTTAATCTCTACTTTGGAATTGTGATAAAGTTGTTTGAATCTATTAGTTATATCTAAACAAGATCTGTGGTCAATCTCTAAGAGGCAAAACTTAGATCTGAGTTCTTCTATGGAAAGAGAATCAATTTTGGAAGGGTTATTCAAAGAATTATTAAGAAGCTCTATAAGAGCATCATCATCTATTGGTTCAGGAAAAGAATGAATGATTGAAGCCTCATCAGTGAGACCATAAATGTCTGCGAGAATGATAAATCAAGTAAGAAAGAGTAATGAAAAGAAAAAATATGAAAGAAAAGGAGAAAATTTTCATACCTAAGAGTTGTTTGTTAGCATTGTCAAGATTGGATACTTTGAGCAATTGTTGAGAAAGATTTTTCTCAAGGTCTGCATTCTTCTCGCGAAGACTAGCAAGTTCAGATTCCATTTGTTCATTCTTCATATGGAGATTAATGAATTCAGATTCTAGCTTCTCATTCTTTTTGCGAAGCACAATATTCTTCTTGTGAGAAGATGCACGCCTTCTATCCAAATCAGAGGCAGCAGCAAAAGAGGCTTTTCCAACCTGCGAGAGCATAATATAAATATGGCGATAAAACAAATATCTAGACATGTTGAAAAAGTGGAAACATACCAGAATACCAAGCGAGTTTAAAAGGCTGGGAGTCAACGATCTTGAGATCTCATGAAGAGAATCATTACCAACTAATATGGGAGCATTTCTTACTTTATCTCCAAAATCTTCAATTACCTGCGGACACAGATAAAGATAAGAAATAGGGGCAACAATATATTGTCAATATTCATGAAGAGGTATTTATTACTTCATCTGTGAAGGATTTGAGAGCTAAAAGAGTACCGGGTTTCCTAAAATTCTGGTAGTTGAGTTTTAGCTTGTCAATCTGGAAAGATTAAAGTAGTTAGCGAGAATATAAAAATACGAGAAAGACAATAGTGATAATTGTGTAAAAGATTGGAGAGAACATACTTCTTTAGTTCTTCCAGGCCAATTAAAAAACCATGGTTGATATTCTGAGAGATTCGTAGGTAATGCATGAAGACCAGAGATGTAGGGACCTTCAAGACATAATGGAAAAAGAAACCATTTGCCATCGCTAGAGTGGCGAGGGCCTTGATTATTATTCGTATGCCAATCGATATCTAGAATAAGAATCTTATCTTCAGCGATCTTATCTTTCTTCTGCAAACGAACACCCCAACAGGTGCTATCCCTCTTCATGGGGATTATGTCATAGTTTATGAAGAAATTATCTACGGTATACATTGCAGGAATAATTGGAATATCCTTATATTTAGGATTCTTCGCAGTCTCAGGGCAGCGAGATCCTTTATTAGCACCGCGAGAAGCATACTCCATCAGCAGACGAATGCAATCCCCACTCAACTGATATATCGCTCGCGAGAACTTCTCTTGAGAAAGAATTTCATAGAATAATGGAAGTTCCGGGTTATAGAGAGGAATGGGAAGACCAGCTTCAAGCTGACCTAGAGAGACTATGATTTTCTCGCGATTACATTGAAAGTTAGAAAATAATGGTACAAAAAGTTCAGACTTAGGGTTTTGATTGGGAATAGTGGATAAAGTAAAACCTTTGTCTTGAAATTCTTGTTGAAATTTCTCGAAAGCCATTTCGTATTTGCGACCAGCTATAACCATTTTTAGTATGCGAATGAAGATTGAAAGAGTAAAAGATCGAAACAAAATTTGTAACAGTAACAGATCCGGAATATACGGAAGAACAGTGAATTTGCAGAGAAGTTACAGAGAGAAGAAAGAAAGAAGTAAAAAAAAGAAAGAAAAGGAATGAAGAAGTATTTATAGAAGGAGAGATTTCTCGAGAAGATGAATGTAATAAATGCAAAGGAAAGACGTGAACGGTCAGATCGCAGCGGTTGTAAAGGAGGTGTCAAAAATTGAATGGAAGAAAAAATATGTGAAAACAGCTGGCGAAGAGTACAGAAACGTGTCAAAGCGGAGTAATGCAAAAATATAAACAGCTACGGCATTGTAAAAAAAAAATCAATTCTCATGATCTTCCCTCCTTCACAGAAAATATATGAGAAGAGGCAAGATGTAGGACCAGAATATCTCCATGATAGTATTCCCGCGAGATTAACAACACCCCTGTGATCATCACCGCGATCTCATCAACAACACTTTGCGAACATCACAGAGTAGATTAAAGAATGATTCAAAGAATGATGTAATAGATGACGATTGAGGAAACACGAGAAGAGCATGATTTATCTGCGATGGTTACAATGCTTGCGAGATTTCATATTATAACTGTTGCGATAAGATCGCAAATCAAATCCAAAAGTAAAGGATAGCTTAGATGTCATCCATTACATATCTGCCCTATATATATAGAGACCCAGTATGTCCAGAGAGATGATGATGTATTTTTGAGAATTGAGAAAGTCTTGAGGAGAGAGAAACTTTGAGAGAATAGTTGTATTCTTGATTTCTTCCACTTCTGTAAGCATTTCTGAGAATTAAATGATAAAGAGTCATTTTTAATCTTTAAGTATGAGTTGATTATTATGAAATCTTAACAAGGGTGTAGTGTAGGATTTCCTGCAACTACAGGTTTTGAAGACGAAAACTTGGGAATAGCAATATTAATCTCAAGAGTCTTGGCTTTGCAATATTTCTTGCGAGGTTTAATAGCATTTTCATCACCCTGCGAGTAATAATATAGATAAGAAACAGAGGCAACAATATTATTATTAAGGAGAGAAATGTTTCTTACTACCTTATGACTCGCAGACTTCCTTTTCTTTTCAGTAAGTATTTGTTGTGAATCTTCGAGAAGATTAGGGTTTTGATCGACAAACTTGGTGTTGGATGCAGTTCCACTGAAAATAAAACATAGTATGAGAGTTATATAGAATCAAGCAAAAAAGATCAAATAAAGTGAATAAGTATGATTTAGACAATCAAAATCGAGTTTAATAACTTCAGAAGAACACATACCTTGAAGATTCCATTGAAGAAGCAGCAGGTGAATTTGCATAAGAAGAAAGCTGCAGTTAGGGAAAACTTTGCAGAGAGTGAAGAGGTGAAGAAGACGAAGAAGTAAAAGAAGAAAAAATATTTCTTTGATAGATTTTCTCTTTTATAGACAGAAGGATGGTAACCGGATAATAAAAGATTAACCGATAAAAAGAGGAATATTCGACACGTGTAGGCGGTAACACTTAATTTACGAAGTTCTGTTGATCATAGAAGATGAAACGATGAATAGCTGCGGCATTTTATTTATCATGATCTTTCTTCCTTCGCAGAAAATACATGAGAAGAGGCAAGATGTAGGATCAGAATATCGCCGCAACACTACTCCTGCGATATTTACAAAGACAGATTTGTGAGTTAATCAACAACACATTGCGAGCGTTGCAGATGACAGAAAGAATGACACAATGGTTGGCGATAGCCAAAACACGGGAAAAGCATGATGATACTGCGAGTTTTACAAATATCAGCGAGGATTGGTGTTATAACTACTGGGATAATATCGCAAGGCAAATCTGAAATTAAAGGACAACTTAGATGTCATCCACTATGTAACTACCCTATATAAAGAAACCCAGTAGATTCAGAGTGGGGAGGATGTATTTTTTGAGTGTTAAGAAAGTCTTGAAGAGAGAGAAAATTCAAGTGAGAGATTGTATTCTTGATTTCTTCCATTCCTTGTAAACATTTCTGAGAATCAAATAAGAAAGTGTTGTTTTTAATCTTCAAATATGTGTTAATTACTGTAAAATCTTATCAAGGGTGTAGTGTAGGTTTTCCTGCAACTACACAACCCTTAGTTGTGGGTGAGATCAGCTAAGGGAATCAAGTGCGTAGTATCCTGCTGGGATCAGAGACGTAAGGAGTGTAACTGCACCTTGGATCAGTGTGAGATTTATTGCGGTTCAACTACAGTCCATACCGAAGTTAGTTTGTAGTAGGCTAGTGTCTATAGCGGCTTAATACAGTGTGTGTTCAATCTGAACTAGGTCCCAGGGTTTTTCTGTATTTGCGGTTTCCTCATTAACAAAACTTTTGGTGTCTGTGTTATTTTTTTTCCGCATTATATTTTGTTATATAATTGAAATATCACAGGTTGTGCGTTGAATCGATCAATTGGTAAATCCAACCTTTGATTGTTGATTTAAATTGATTGATCCTTGAACATTGGTCTTTGGTACCATTCAAGTTATTTCTCTTGTAGTCAATCAAGCTCGCAGATTTCTATTTGTTTGAGTGAGGATTGAATCGAGAAATTGGATATAACTCTTTGATATACTTTTTATTAAGATTGAGTATGACTGTCTAGTTGATTCTCTTAAAAGTATATTGGAGTTAGTCTATACAGATTGCTAAGCGAAATATTAGGTGAGGTTGTTATCCCCCCGCATTTTTAATGGGTATCAGAGCGGGAAAAAACGCTTAAGACCTTATAAGTGTGTGTTTGTAGCAATCTGACTATATGGACAAAAGTACTATCTCTATAAACACACCTCCAGATCTAGGGATTTCTGAATTCTATTCCATGACTGATTTGATAAAATGAGTAGAAGAAATTCTATTTAAACCTCCACCAGGTTTAAAATCCCTTGAAGTGTTGTCAGGGCTTGAAAAGAAACTATAAAGCTTATCTCTTGATGTTGAGTTATACCTCCAAAAATAAAAAGAATCTCTTGATAAGCTAAATCTAGTCATGGTGAATAATATTCATGTTGAGGTTGATATTGATTTACTAATCAGTGAGATCAATGCTCCTCCTCTGTGTAATCCAACTAGTTGTAGCAAAATAAATGGCTTACAAGAAGAGTTAAAGTCTAAGTCTTCCGACTGTACCACCTCTAAGCATGAATCAATTCATTGATCAATTCCTGATACATCTTACCAAGATAATAGTATTGTCCCTTCTTATGAAGAAATTAGGATGTCTCTTTTTATCAAAAGAGTTTCCCTATGCGATACTGAAAATTATATGCAGAAATTGTTTCTTATAAGGTTTAAAATAAGAAATCAGAAACACAATTTTTTTTGTGTTCTCTTGAAGTTCTTTGAAAAACTTATAAAAACAGTTCCTTGGGTTTCTCTCAATACTATAAGATGTAAGAGTAGTTGGAAATAAACTCTTTCTTGGTGCCATGGTGAGCAAGACATTGTTCATTTCAATACAACTTTATTGTGTTGGAAGTGCATCCTCACCAAGAATTTCCCTTTTATGTGTACGGAAAGGTATGCACAAGAATTGGGGCGCACAGATTATGTTCCGTAAGGCTATAGAATTTTATTGGATTCTTCTAAAAAGGTATGTCTATAAACTTGAGAAAGATTTTTTTTTTATTTTCTTAGAGTACTTATAATGATCCATGTACCCTGCTTATCATTCATTTCTGCCTAACTTGATCCGTGTTTAAGGTTCTTAAATGTTTAGGTTTGAAAATAGTAGTTCGGGATGTTTGGACTTCATGGTTCACATACCAGGTATGCATACCATCATTTAAAATCAAAATCAAGGGGTTTTAGTACGCATACCCGTTTGTATATTGCTCCAGGTCATGAAAATTCGTTTGCAAACCCGTATGCATACTTGCCTGTAGACGTCGATGTTCGGTAAACTTGTTTTGGCCGTAACTTCTTCGTCCGAACTCGAAATGACCTCATTTGTTTGACATTCTCTTCCTCTTTGAATTCTCTTCAAAACAGAAATGAGAATTTTTGAATTTGGATGAGTTAAGATTGGTATTTCTCCCGTATCTTGTTTTTGAGTATTTTGCTTCGTTTCGTCGCACTTGTTCCACTTCTCTTGGACTTGGGCACTTGGATTCTTGGAGTAATAATCTTCTAAACTCATTTGTAGTTTTTACAAGAATGATGCTCATGAATCACAAAGAAGGAGTTCAAGAATGGGCAATAGTACGCATTGTTATGGGATTCTTGAATGTTCAGAATCATCTTATGTGAACTATGGTGCACGGTCGTTAATGAATTTGTATGTTCGTATTTGTTAATAAAATCTTTTTATACGCCTTTGGTAGATATTCTTGGTATAAATTAGTGCGAAAAAGATTGATTCTTCCCTCTAAGGACAAATCATCTTGTATGTGCATTACGAGTTTGTCTTGATATCTAGAAAACTTCTTATGAGAATTTTATTCTTGTGTTTTTATGAAGGATAACTAGGGTTTGGAATAGTCATTATTGTGTGTACACATAGCTATTTCCAACGTTTTTCATCTTGCAATGTTTTAGATTTATTTATTTAAATTCTAAAGTTTGTTTGGAAGATGATGGTGCAGTATTAATCTTTATGGTTTCATATACTGCAAACTTGTTATGGGATATGTGTGTTTGCATCCGTGAACTGTGATTGTCCCATATGTGGTCAAAAGTTAAGTCTTTCATATGTCGATATGCAAGTATTGATAAAAGATTGAATGAACTTTTGACAAACAAAACTTAAGCCTATTATGTCATTATGAAAATATTGATAGAAGATAGGATGAGCTTTTGTTTACAAAGATTATGGATATTATACGTCATTATGCAAATAGTAATGGGAAATATAATGAATCTTTGTTTATTCCGCAGTATTGATCTTCCATGATCCATATTTTTATGTAAAATACTGTGCAGCTCCGTAAATTTTCTTATGTGAGCATTTATGATTAAATTAATCATGGGCTCTCTTGTGGTTAATTAAATTGATATTTTTGGACACAAATTCATATTCTCATTTGTTAATGTCTAAGGAAATCCTTATTTTCTTGTAAAAGCAAGGTCGCTCTTGTTGTTATTTCGGGAATGACATTTTATGGGGGAGAGTTCTTAATTGAACTTGTGATTAATTGCCAAATCTTTGTGGGGAGTGCCGTTGTGGAATATTATAAGGGTTATCTTGTATCTTTATAAACTCCTTGATGAATGCATTTAGTTTCAGCTATATGATTGCATCTAAACAAGTTTATATGTGCTTTCTTTTGGTCATGAAGTGTCTCTATGGAAATTTCATTAGGATCCCACTAGTTTTCGAACCTTTGCCAATTTTATTGACAAAAAGGGGGAGAATTAATGTGTAGTTCACACTACAAATACATATGGTTTTCGGATCATTATGTGGGGGAGGGTTTCATGTGAGATGAAGTATTGAGTAACATGGGGTGATACATATCACCATAGTATTGTTGTCGAAGTTGTGATATAATTGAACTTTCATGTTATGTAATAATATTATGATACTGTGTAACAATGATTGAGAGCTATTGTTTTCTCATTTTTATGGCTATGGATCTTCAACAACCATGATGCTGAATTGAATATATTTGGAATCATTGGAATACTTGGAAGTGACGAAGATTTCGAGTAATGTTGAAGAACCAAGGAGATCAAGCATGTGGATGAGAAGCTGCAAAGTTTATCCATTCTGTATTCCACATGTATTGATAGTTTTGTCACTAAAATTGACAAAGGGGGAGATTATTAGAGCATTGCTCGGTCGAACTCGCAAGCGTTGCTATCTCAAGCTTGTTTGTCAACTTTAGTTTCCAAAACTATAAGTCTTGATTTCTAGTCTACTTATAGCTAAATCTTGGACAAGGATAGTAAGTGTAGTTAATCTCTAGACTCCACGAAATTCATCATGCAAAGACGAATAACTACTCAAGTAACTGGAGGAACTTCATCCAAAAAAAGGTATGTGGAGACTTGAACTTATCTATCACTTAAAAGTATATCTACTCTATCTCCTATCTTGAGACAAAAGTTGTATTACTATATAGACTTTGATTGTACACATTTGTTATTTCGAGCCGAATTTATCTCGCTTATCTATTTCTCGAAATATGTGTTAGTAAACTTTCGCTTTGGCCAAGTTCATCTTTACTCGTGACGAAAGTCATGTTGGTTATTTCAATATCTTGAAAATCGCTTTGATGAAAAATAGTTTGTGAATAACAACTATATAACATCCTCTAAGAATGTTTCAATCATTGAAATGAGAGTTTAGAACATGTATCCATCTTTGGATATAAGCATAATGTGTTTTCACATTTGTGTAAAAGTCCAAAACAGGGAACTCAAAGTATGTGTAACCGTATGCATACTGGCGGTTGTTGGAAATCCGGGACAATATACGTACCCGTACGCGTACTGCGGAAAGTTCACGTCCGTGAATTTCTGCTGGAGTTTGGAAGTGAAAACAAACTCAATCCGGTTACTTAAGTATGCATACATGTTTGCATACTTGGGTAGCTTATTTTCTAAAATCGGTTTGTTCATGAACTAAAACATTTATATATATTAAGGAATGCAATCTTTTCAAACCGTGGCTATAATGTTCATGAATCGATTCGAGTGAATCAAAATCGATTTTGCTTAGATTGTGTCTTGTATACTTCTATAATATCTAAGCAATTGAACAACTCTCTAATTAGTTCATTTGAGTCATTTGAACTAGTTATGGCGAAAATGAATTGATCAATTGTGTAAGCATATATTGTGTTTCATCGTAAGTTCTCTTATGTTGAGCATGACCAATTGAATTGATCATTTTTCTCGTGGTTAATTCAATTGAGGTTTTTTTTTTTTGATACAAATTCATATTCTTATATAATTTGTTAATGTCCAAAGAAATCCTTCTTTTCATGTAAAAGTAAGGTCGCTCTTGTTGTTCTTTTGGGAATGACATTTTATTGGGGAAAGTTCTTAATTGAACTTGTGCTTAATTGCCAAATCTTTGTGGGGAGTGCGGTTGTGGAATATTGTAGGGGTTATTTTGTATCTTTATAAACTCCTTGATGAATTCATTTAGTTTCGGTTATTTGATGGCATCTAAACAAGTTGGTATGCTGTTCTCTTTTGGTCATGCAGTATGTCTATGAAAATTACATGAGGATCCCACTAGTTTTCGTACCTTTTCCAATTTATATTGAAAAAAAGGCGGAGAATTAATGTGTAGTTCACACTACAAATACATGAGGTTTATGGATCATTATGTAAGGGGAAGTAGTTTTCATGTTGAGATGAAGTATTGAGTAAGGGGGAGTGATACATATCACCATAGTATTGTTGTCAAAGTTGTGATACAATTGGACTTTGATCTTATGTAATAATATTATGACACTGTGTAACAATGATTGAGATCTATTGTTTTCTCATTTTTATGGCTACGGATCTTCAACAAACATGATGTTGAAATGAATATATTTGGAACCATTGAATTACTTGGAAGTGACGAAGATTTCGAGTAATGTTGAAGAACCAAGGAGATCAAGCATGTAGATGAGAAGCTGCAAAGTTTATCTATTTTGTATTCCACATGTATTGATAGTTTTGTCTCTAAAATTGACAAAGGGGGAGATTATTAGAGCATTGCTCGGTCAAACTCGCAAGCGTTTCTATTTCAAGATTGTTTGTCAAGTTTAGTTACCAAAACTATAAGTCTTGATTTCTAGTCTACTTATAGCTAAATCTTGGATTAGGATAGTAAATGTAGTTGATCTCTAGACTCCACGGCGTTTATCATGCAAAGACGAATAACTACTCAAGGAACTGGTGGAACTTCATCGACAAAAAGGTATGTAGCGACTTGAACTTATCTATCACTCAAAAGTCTATCTACTATATCTCCTATCTTGAGACAAAAGTCGTATTGCTATATAGACTTTGATAATACACATTTGTTATTTCGAGCCGAGTTTATCTCACTTATCTATTTCTCGAAATATGTGTTGGTAAGCTTTCTCTTTTTTGCCAAGTTCATCTTTACTTGTGACGAAAGTCATGTTGATTATTTCAATATCTTGAAAATCGCTTTGATGAAAAATAGTTTGTGAATGACAACTATATAATATCCTCTAAGAATGTTTCAATGATTGAAATGAGAGTTTAGAACATGTAACCATCTTTGGATATAAGCATCTTGTGTTTTCACATTTGTGTAAAAGTCCAAAACCGGGAACTCAAAGTATGTGTACACGTACGCGTACTGGCGGTTGTTGGAAATCCGGGACAGTATACGTACTCGTATGCGTATTGGAGGAAAATTGACGTCCGTGAATTTCTGCTGGAGTTTGGAAGTGAAAACAAACTCAATCCGGTTACTTAAGTATGCGTACATGTTTGCATACTTAGGTAGCTTACTTTCTAAAATCGGTTTGTTCATGAACTAAAACATTTATATATATTAAGGAATGCAATCTTTTTAAACAATGGCTATAATGTTCATGAATCGATTCGAGTGAATCAAAACCGATTTTTTTTTCGATTATGTCTTGTATACTTCTATAATATCTAAGCAATTGGACAACTCTCTAACTAGTTGATTTGAGTCATTTGAACTAGTTATGGCGAAAATGAATAAGGTTGATATGAAAGTTCTCATATGGCTATCCATTGGTTAACTATTGTTGAACCAACTAGGTGTCCACGTTTAGGTCCGGTTACTCAAACCTAAATAAAGTCACATCTCATTTGTGTATAAAAATCTAAGTTCGATCTAATGGTTGAAAGATATTAGCTTGAATCTAATCAGGTTTTCAACTAACGGTGAATATTGAATGCTTTATTACCAAGGTAACTTTGATTGAAAACCCTGATTTAGAGACTATATAAAGGAGAACTCTATCAACTGGGAAACCTAATCCCCACACCTCCTATGTGATACTAATTGTATAAGATATAGTCGATTCTCCTTTAACCTTAGGTTTCTCTCGAGACCATGTAGCTTAACGACTTAAAGACTTCATTGGGATTGTGAATCCAAACCCAACTATCAAAGAGCAGTAATATTGTCTATGAAACTTCTTATGAGAATTTATTCTTGTGTTTTTAAGAAGGATTACTAGGGTTTGCAATAGCCATTATTATGAGTACACATAACTATTGCCAACGTTTTCATCTTTCAATGTTTAAATTCTAAAATTTATTTGGAGGATGATTTTTGCAGTATTTCTATTTATGGTTATATATATTGAAAATTGTTATGGGATATGTTGTTTACGTCCGTGAACCTTGACTGTCCCATACTTGTTCAAAAGTTATCTCTATTATATGTCGGTATGAAAGTATTGATAAAAGATTGAATAAACTTTTGACTACAAAAGTTAAGCCTTTTATGTCATTATACAAATATTGATGGAAGAAAGGATGAACTTTTGTTTACAAAGATTAAGTCTATTATATGTCATTGTGCAAATTGTGATGAAAAATAGAATGAATCTTTGATTATTCCGCAGTATTGATTTTTTCCTAATCCACATCTTTGTGCATATATTGTGTTTCTCCGTAAGTTCTCTTATGTTGAGCATGACCAATTGAATTGATCATTTTTCTCGTGGTTAATTCAATTGAGTTTTTTTTTTATACAAATTAATATTCGTATATGATTTGTTAATGTCCAAACAAATCCTTTTTTTCATGTAAAAGTAAGTTCGCTCTTGTTGTTCTTTCGGGAATGACATTTTATGGGGGAAAGTTATTAATTGAATTTGTGCTTAATTGCCAAATCTTTGTGGGGAGTGCGGTTGTGGAATATTGTAGGGGTTATCTTGTATCTTTATAAACTCCTTGATGAATTCATTTAGTTTCGGCTATTTGATGGCATCCAAACAAGTTGGTATGTTGTTCTCTTTTGGTCGTGAAGTATGTCTATGAAAATTTCATTAGGATCCCACTAGTTTTCGTACCTTTTCCAATTAATATAAACAAAAAGGGGGAGAATTAATGTATAGTTCACACTACAAATACATATGGTTTACGGATCATTATGTAAGGGGAGTGGTTTTCATGTTGAGATGAAGTATTGAGTAAGGGGGAGTGATACATATCACCATAGTATTGTTGTCAAAGTTTTGATACAATTGGACTTTGATGTTATGTAATAATATTATGACACTGTGTAACAATGATTGGGAGCTATTGTTTTCTCATTGTTATGGCTACGCATATTCAACAAACATGATGCTGAATTGAATATATTTGGAATCATTGGAGTACTTGGAAGTGACAAAGATTTCGAGTAATGTTGAAGAACCAAGGAGATCAAGCATATGGATGAGAATCTGCATGGTATATCTATTTTGTATTCCACATGTATTGATAGTTTTGTCGCTAAAATTGACAAAGGGGGAGATTATTAGAGCATTACTCGGTCAAACTCGCAAGCGTTGCTATTTCAAGCTTGTTTATCAAGTTTAGTTACCAAAACTATAAGTCTTGATTTCTAGTCAACTTATAGCTAAATATCGGATTAGGATAGTAAATGTAGTTGATCTCTAGACTCCACGGCGTTCATCATGCAAAGACGAATAACTACTCAAGGAACTGGTGGAACTTCATCGACAAAAAGGTATGTAGCGACTTGAACTTATCTATCACTCAAAAGTCTATCTACTATATCTCCTATCTTGAGACAAAAGTCGTATTGCTATATCGACTTTGATAATACACATTTGTTATTTCGAGCCGAGTTTATCTCGCTTATCTATTTCTCGAAATATGTGTTGGTAAGCTTTCTCTTTTTTGCCAAGTTCATCTTTACTTGTGACGAAAGTCATGTTGATTATTTCAATATCTTCAAAATCGCTTTGATGAAAAATAGTTTGTGAATGACAACTATATAATATCCTCTAAGAATGTTTCAATGATTGAAATGAGAGTTTAGAACATGTAACCATCTTTGGATATAAGCATCTTGTGTTTTAACATTTGTGTAAAAGTCCAAAACCGGGAACTCAAAGTATGTGTACACGTACGCGTACTGGCGGTTGTTGGAAATCTGGGACAGTATACGTACTCGTATGCGTACTGGAGGAAAGTTGACGTCCGTGAATTTCTGCTGGAGTTTGGAAGTGAAAACAAACTCAATCCGGTTACTTAAGTATGCGTACATGTTTGCATACTTAGGTAGCTTACTTTCTAAAATCGGTTTGTTCATGAACTAAAACATTTATATATATTAAGGAATGCAATCTTTTTAAACAATGGATATAATGTTCATGAATCGATCCGAGTGAATCAAAACCGATTTTTTTTTTCGATTATGTCTTGTATACTTCTATAATATCTAAGCAATTGGACAACTCTCTAACTAGTTGATTTGAGTCATTTGAACTAGTTATGGCGAAAATGAATAAGGTTGATATGAAAGTTCTCATATGGCTAACCATTGGTTAACTATTGTTGAACCAACTAGGTGTCCACGTTTAGGTCCGGTTACTCAAACCTAAATAAAGTCACATCTCATTTGTGTATAAAAAGTTAAGTTCGATCTAATGGTTGAAAGATATTAGCTTGAATCTAATCAGGTTTTCAACTAACGGTGAATATTGAATGCTTTATTACCAAGGTAACTTAGATTGAAAACCCTGATTTAGAGACTATATAAAGGAGAACTCTAGCAACTGGGAAACCTAATCCCCACACCTCCTATGTGATACTAATTGTATAAGATATAGTCGATTCTCCTTTAACCTTAGGTTTCTCTCGAGACCATGTAGCTTAACGACTTAAAGACTTCATTGGGATTGTGAAGCCAAACCCAACTATCAAAGAGCAGTAATATTGTCTATGAAACTTCTTATGAGAATTTATTCTTGTGTTTTTAAGAAGGATTACTAGGGTTTGCAATAGCCATTATTATGAGTACACATAACTATTGCCAACGTTTTCATCTTTCAATGTTTAAATTCTAAAATTTATTTGGAGGATGATTTTTGCAGTATTTCTATTTATGGTTATATATATTGAAAATTGTTATGGGATATGTTGTTTACGTCCGTGAACCTTGACTGTCCCATACTTGTTCAAAAGTTATCTCTATTATATGTCGGTATGAAAGTATTGATAAAAGATTGAATAAACTTTTGACTACAAAAGTTAAGCCTTTTATGTCATTATACAAATATTGATGGAAGAAATGATGAACTTTTGTTTACAAAGATTAAGTCTATTATATGTCATTGTGCAAATTGTTATGAAAAATAGAATGAATCTTTGATTATTCCGCAGTATTGGTTTTTTCCTAATCCACATCTTTGTGCATATATTGTGTTTCTCCGTAAGTTCTCTTATGTTGAGCATGACCAATTGAATTGATCATTTTTCTCATGGTTAATTCAATTGAGTTTTTTTTTATACAAATTAATATTCGTATATGATTTGTTAATGTCCAAACAAATCCTTTTTTTCATGTAAAAGTAAGTTCGCTCTTGTTGTTCTTTCGGGAATGACATTTTATGGGGGAAAGTTATTAATTGAATTTGTGCTTAATTGCCAAATCTTTGTGGGGAGTGCGGTTGTGGAATATTGTAGGGGTTATCTTGTATCTTTATAAACTCCTTGATGAATTCATTTAGTTTCGGCTATTTGATGGCATCCAAACAAGTTGGTATGTTGTTCTCTTTTGGTCGTGAAGTATGTCTATGAAAATTTCATTAGGATCCCACTAGTTTTCGTACCTTTGCCAATTAATATAGACAAAAAGGGGGAGAATTAATGTATAGTTCACACTACAAATACATATGGTTTACGGATCATTATGTAAGGGGAGTGGTTTTCATGTTGAGATGAAGTGTTGAGTAAGGGGGAGTGATACATATCACCATAGTATTGTTGTCAAAGTTTTGATACAATTGGACTTTGATGTTATGTAATAATATTATGACACTGTGTAACAATGATTGGGAGCTATTGTTTTCTCATTGTTATGGCTACGCATATTCAACAAACATGATGCTGAATTGAATATATTTGGAATCATTGGAGTACTTGGAAGTGACAAAGATTTCGAGTAATGTTGAAGAACCAAGGAGATCAAGCATATGGATGAGAATCTGCATGGTATATCTATTTTGTATTCCACATGTATTGATAGTTTTGTCGCTAAAATTGACAAAGGGGGAGATTATTAGAGCATTACTCGGTCAAACTCGCAAGCGTTGCTATTTCAAGCTTGTTTATCAAGTTTAGTTACCAAAACTATAAGTCTTGATTTCTAGTCAACTTATAGCTAAATCTCGGATTAGGATAGTAAATGTAGTTGATCTCTAGACTCCACGGCGTTCATCATGCAAAGACGAATAACTACTCAAGGAACTGGTGGAACTTCATCGACAAAAAGGTATGTGGAGACTTGAACTTATCTATCACTCAAAAGTCTATCTACTATATCTCCTATCTTGAGACAAAAGTCGTATTGCTATATAGACTTTGATTATATACATTTTTTTATTTCGAGCCGATTTTATCTCGCTTATCTATTTCTCGAAATATGTGTTGGTAAGCTTTCGCTTTGGCCAAATTCATCTTTACTGGTAACGAAAGTCATGTTGGTTATTTCAATATCTTGAAAATCGCTTTGATGAAAAATAGCTTGTGAATGAAAACTATATAACATCCTCTAAGAATGTTTCAATGATTGAAAAGAGAGTTTAGAACATGTAACCATCTTTGGATATAAGCATACTATGTTTTCATATTTGTGTAAAAGTCCAAAACCAGAAACTCAAAGTATGTGTACCCGTACGCGTACTGGCGGTTGTTGGTAATCCGGGATAGTATGCGTACCCAAACGCGTACTGGCGGAAAGTTCACGTCCGTGAATTTATGCTGGAGTTTGGAAGTGAAAACAAACTCAATCCGGTTACTTAAGTATGCGTACATGTTTGCATACTTAGGTAGCTTACTTTCTAAAATCGGTTTGTTCATGAACTAAAACATTTATATATATTAAGGAATGCAATCTTTTTAAACAGTGGCTATAATGTTCATGAATCGATTCGAGTGAATCAAAACCGATTTTTTTTTTCGATTATGTCTTGTATACTTCTATAATATCTAAGCAATTGGACAACTCTCTAACTAGTTGATTTGAGTCATTTGAACTAGTTATGGAGAAAATGAATAAGGTTGATATGAAAGTGCTCATATGGCTAACCATTGGTTAACTATTGTTGAACCAACTAGGTGTCCACGTTTAGGTCCGGTTACTCAAACCTAAATAAAGTCACATATCATTTGTGTATAAAAAGCTAAGTTCGATCTAATGGTTGAAATATATTAGCTTGAATCTAATCAGGTTTTCAACTAACGGTGAATATTGAATGCTTTATTACCAAGGTAACTTAGATTGAAAACCCTGATTTAGAGACTATATAAAGGAGAACTCTAGCAACTGGGAAACCTAATCCCCACACCTCCTATGTGATACTAATTGTATAAGATATAGTCGATTCTCCTTTAACCTTAGGTTTCTCTCGAGACCATGTAGCTTAACGACTTAAAGACTTCATTGGGATTGTGAAGCCAAACCCAACTATCAAAGAGCAGTAATATTGTCTATGAAACTTCTTATTAGAATTTATTCTTGTGTTTTTAAGAAGGATTACTAGGGTTTGCAATAGCCATTATTATGAGTACACATAACTATTGCCAACATTTTCATCTTTCAATGTTTAAATTCTAAAATATATTTGGAGGATGATTTTTGCAGTATTTCTATTTATGGTTATATATATTGAAAATTGTTATGGGATATGTTGTTTACGTCCGTGAACCTTGACTGTCCCATACTTGTTCAAAAGTTATCTCTATTATATGTCGGTATGAAAGTATTGATAAAAGATTGAATAAACTTTTGACTACAAAAGTTAAGCCTTTTATGTCATTATACAAATATTTATGGAAGAAAGGATGAACTTTTGTTTACAAAGATTAAGTCTATTATATGTCATTGTGCAAATTGTGATGAAAAATAGAATGAATCTTTGATTATTCCGCAGTATTGGTTTTTTCCTAATCCACATCTTTGTGCATATATTGTGTTTCTCCGTAAGTTCTCTTATGTTGAGCATGACCAATTGAATTGATCATTTTTCTCGTGGTTAATTCAATTGAGTTTTTTTTATACAAATTAATATTCGTATATGATTTGTTAATGTCCAAACAAATCCTTTTTTTCATGTAAAAGTAAGTTCGCTCTTGTTGTTCTTTCGGGAATGACATTTTATGGGGGAAAGTTATTAATTGAATTTGTGCTTAATTGCCAAATCTTTGTGGGGAGTGCGGTTGTGGAATATTGTAGGGGCTATCTTGTATCTTTATAAACTCCTTGATGAATTCATTTAGTTTCGGCTATTTGATGGCATCCAAACAAGTTGGTATGTTGTTCTCTTTTGGTCGTGAAGTATGTCTATGAAAATTTCATTAGGATCCCACTAGTTTTCGTACCTTTGCCAATTAATATAGACAAAAAGGGGGAGAATTAATGTATAGTTCACACTACAAATACATATGGTTTACGGATCATTATGTAAGGGGAGTGGTTTTCATGTTGAGATGAAGTGTTGAGTAAGGGGGAGTGATACATATCACCATAGTATTGTTGTCAAAGTTTTGATACAATTGGACTTTGATGTTATGTAATAATATTATGACACTGTGTAACAATGATTGGGAGCTATTGTTTTCTCATTGTTATGGCTACGCATATTCAACAAACATGATGCTGAATTGAATATATTTGGAATCATTGGAGTACTTGGAAGTGACAAAGATTTCGAGTAATGTTGAAGAACCAAGGAGATCAAGCATATGGATGAGAAGCTTCATGGTATATCTATTTTGTATTCCACATGTATTGATAGTTTTGTCGCTAAAATTGACAAAGGGGGAGATTATTAGAGCATTACTCGGTCAAACTCGCAAGCGTTGCTATTTCAAGCTTGTTTATCAAGTTTAGTTACCAAAACTATAAGTCTTGATTTCTAGTCAACTTATAGCTAAATCTCGGATTAGGATAGTAAATGTAGTTGATCTCTAGACTCCACGGCGTTCATCATGCAAAGACGAATAACTACTCAAGGAACTGGTGGAACTTCATCGACAAAAAGGTATGTGGAGACTTGAACTTATCTATCACTCAAAAGTCTATCTACTCTATCTCCTATCTTGAGACAAAAGTCGTATTGCTATATAGACTTTGATTATATACATTTTTTTTATTTCGAGCCGATTTTATCTCGCTTATCTATTTCTCGAAATATGTGTTGGTAAGCTTTCGCTTTGGCCAAGTTCATCTTTACTGGTAACGAAAGTCATGTTGGTTATTTCAATATCTTGAAAATCGCTTTGATGAAAAATAGCTTATGAATGAAAACTATATAACATCCTCTAAGAATGTTTCAATGATTGAAAAGAGAGTTTAGAACATGTAACCATCTTTGGATATAAGCATATTGTGTTTTCATATTTGTGTAAAAGTCCAAAACCAGAAACTCAAAGTATGTGTACCCGTACGCGTACTGGAGGTTGTTGGTAATCCGGGACAGTATGCGTACCCAAACGCGTATTGACGGAAAGTTCACGTCCGTGAATTTATGCTGGAATTTGGAAGTGAAAACAAACTCAATCCGGTTACTTAAGTATGCGTACATGTTTGCATACTTAGGTAGCTTACTTTCTAAAATCGGTTTGTTCATGAACTAAAACATTTATATATATTAAGGAATGCAATCTTTTTAAACAGTGGCTATAATGTTCATGAATCGATTCGAGTGAATCAAAACCGATTTTTTTTTCGATTGTGTCTTGTATACTTCTATAATATCTAAGCAATTGGACAACTCTCTAACTAGTTGATTTGAGTCATTTGAACTAGTTATGGCGAAAATGAATAAGGTTGATATGAAAGTGCTCATATGGCTAACCATTGGTTAACTATTGTTGAACCAACTAGGTGTCCACGTTTAGGTCCGGTTACTCAAACCTAAATAAAGTCACATCTCATTTGTGTATAAAAATCTAAGTTCGATCTAATGGTTGAAAGATATTAGCTTGAATCTAATCAGGTTTTCAACTAACGGTGAATATTGAATGCTTTATTACCAAGGTAACTTAGATTGAAAACCATGATTTAGAGACTATATAAAGGAGAACTCTAGCAACTGGGAAACCTAATCCCCACACCTCCTATGTGATACTAATTGTATAAGATATAGTCGATTCTCCTTTAACCTTAGGTTTCTCTCGAGACCATGTAGCTTAACGACTTAAAGACTTCATTGGGATTGTGAAGCCAAACCCAACTATCAAAGAGCAGTAATATTGTCTATGAAACTTCTTATGAGAATTTATTCTTGTGTTTTTAAGAAGGATTACTAGGGTTTGCAATATCCATTATTATGAGTACACATAACTATTGCCAACGTTTTCATATTTCAATGTTTAAATTCTAAAATTTATTTGGAGGATGATTTTTGCAGTATTTCTATTTATGGTTATATATATTGAAAATTGTTATGGGATATGTTGTTTACGTCCGTGAACCTTGATTGTCCCATACTTGTTCAAAAGTTATCTCTATTATATGTCGGTATGAAAGTACTGATAAAAGATAGAATGAACTTTTGACTACAAAAGCTAAGGCTTTTATGTCATTATACAAATATTGATGTAAGAAAGGATGAACTTTTGTTTACAAAGATTAAATTTATTATATGTCATTGTGCAAATAGTGATGAAAAATAGAATGAATCTTTGAGTATTCCACAGTATTGGTCTTTCCCTGATCCACATCTTTGTGCATATATTGTGTTTCTCCGCAAGTTCTCTTATGTTGAGCATGACCAATTGAATAGATCATTTTTCTCGTGGTTAATTCAATTGAGTTTTTTTTTTTAGATACAAATTCATATTCTTATATGATTTGTTAATGTCCAAAGAAATCCTTCTTTTCATGTAAAAGTAAGGTCGCTCTTGTTGTTCTTTCGGGAATGACATTTTGTGGGGGAATGTTCTTAATTAAACTTGTGCTTAATTACCAAATCTTTGTGGGGAGTGTGGCTGTGGAATATTGTAAGGGTTATCTTGTATCTTTATAAACTCCTTGATGAATTCATTTAGTTTCAGCTATTTGATGGCATCTAAACAAGTTGGTATGTTGTTCTCTTTTGGTCATGAAGTATGTATATGAAAAATTCATGAGGATCCCACTAGTTTTCGTACCTTTGGCAATTTATATTGACAAAAAGGGGGAGAATTAATGTATAGTTCACACTACAAATACATATGGTTTATGGATCATTATGTAAGGGGGAATGGTTTTCATGTTGAGATGAAGTATTGAGTAAGGGTGTAGTTGCAGGAAATCCTACACTACACCCTTGTTAAGAATTTGTAATAACCAACTCAAATTTGAAGATTAAAAACGACACTTTATTATTTGATTTTCAGAAATGTTTACAGGAAATGTAAGAACTCAAGAAAACAACTCTTTTCTTGAAGTTTCTCTCTCCTCGAGACTTTCTCAACTCTCAAAATTACATCATCCTTTTCTGGACATATTGGATCTCTATTTATAGGGTAGTTATATAATGGACGACATCTAAGTCTTCCTTTTATCTCGGATTTACATTGCGATCATCATCGTGACAACCATGATTTTCCTTCTCGCTAACTTTATAACTATCGTAGGTCAACACATGCTCTTTACATGTTTCTTCATTCGTCATTCATTATTTCATTATTTCATTCCTTAAGCAATTCTGTAACACTCGTCAAATGTTGTTGAAGTACTCGCGATATTCTCGCAGAAATGTTGTTAATATCCAGAAGTGTTGTTAATATCGCAAAAGTGTTGTTAATATCGCAAGAATATCTTTGTGGCGATATTATGGTCCTACATCTTGCCTCTTCTCATGTCTTTTTTGTGACGAAGAGAAGATCATGAGAACTAAATGCCGCCACTACTTATCTTTTCACATTGATCTCTGTTCTGACACGTTTCTGTATCATTCGCCAGCTATTTTCATGCATTCTTTCTTCCAATAAATCTTTGACATGTATTTTCTAACTGCTGCGATCTGACCGTTCATGTCTCTTCTTTGCATTTATTGCATTCATCTTCTCGAGAAACTTCTTCTTCTATAAATACTCCTTTTATTCTTTTCTTTTCCTCTTTTTACTTTCTTCTTCTTTCTCTTCATAATTTCTCTGCAAGTTTACTATTCTTCCGCAAATTTCGCATCTGCTATCGCTGTGATTTCTTTCTTATTTTCCGACCTTCTCTTTGATTCCCATACTTAAAAATGGTTGCCAATGGTGCTAAAAATTTGGTTGCTTTTGGTGAGATGCAAGAAAAACTCAAAAACAAAGGTTTTACTCTGTCTACAATTCCAAATCAGGGCCCTAAATCCAATCTTTCCATCAAATTATTCACTGATTATCAATGCTCTCGCGAGAAGATTATAGTATCGCTAGGTCAACTTGAAGATGGTCTTCCCATTCCTCTCTACGATCCGGAACTTCCACTATTCTATGAAATAATTTCTGACGAGAGGTTCTCGCGAGCGATATATCAATTGGGTGGAGATTGTATTTGATTACTGCTTGAATATGCTTCTCGTGGTGCTAATAAAGGATCTCGCTACCCTAAAGCTGCAAAGAATCCTCAATATAAAGATGTTCCAATTGTCTCTGCAAATTATACCGTGGAGAACTTTTTTGAAAATTACAAGATAATCCCTATGAAGAGGGATAACACTTGCTGGGGTGTTCACTTGCAGAAGAAAGAAAAGATTGCTGAAGACAAAATTCTCATGCTAGATATTGACTTTTATACACCTACTAATCAAGGTCCTCTCCACTCTAGCGATGACAAGTGGTTCATTTTTCCATTATGTCTTGAAGGTCCTTATATTTCCGGTTCTCTCACATTACCTGTGAATCTTTCGAAGTATCATCCATGGGTCTTCAACTGGCATGAAAGATCTAAAGTAGTATATCCTCTCAAATTTTTGCATAATTATTCTCCATCATCTTATGTTTTTATATTCTCGCTAAATGACTTCGATCTTTTCCAGATTGACAAGATGAAACTCAATTACCATAACTTTAGGAAACCCAACACTCTCTTAGCTCTTAAATCTTTCACATATGAAGTAAGAAATATCTTTTCATGAATTTTAACAATATATTGTTGCCCCTATTTGTTATCTTCATCTGTGTTCGTAGGAAATCGAAGAATTAGAACCAATAAAACCTGCGAAAACCAAGGTGAAATATGTGAAATCTTTAGTTGATCGCAAGGGTAAATCTACTCTTTCTCCCAAAGGGAAGACTACTGCTCCTCGCAATGAGGGATCTGACGATCCTCCCTTAAAGAGAAGGAAAACCCAACTCTCTTCTTCTTCAACTCCTCAATCTATTCCAGAAAATTTAAGTGTTGATTTCCACAAGGACAATAATGATGATAATTTTGGTTTTGATAATGACGTTCCTTCCATAAAGGATTCCTCTTCTTCTGAGTCTGCAATGGCTCAACTATCAATTTTTTTTGGCGAGGGTACATTTGGTATCCCAAATGAGTATGGAGATGAAGCTATTAATGGAATATCCCAATCTCTCGCCAAAGTCTGCGATGCTCCCATATTGGTAGATAATGATTCTCTCTAAGGAATCTCAAGATCGCTGACTCCCAGTCTCTTAAATTCTCTTGGTATTTTGGTATGTTTTCATTTCTTCAACCTGTTTATGTATTTATTCCATCGCCAAGCCTTAACTTATATTATTATTTCGCAGGTTGGAAGAGCTTCCTTTGTTGTTGCCTCTGATTTGGATAAGAGATGTGTTAACTATGAAAAGAAAGCTGCTAAGTTTCGCCAGGATAAAGAAAAGTTAGAAGCTGAAGTTGCTGAGCTTCGCAAGAAGAATAAGTAGTTGGAGACTGAAGATTCAGTTGATAAGAAAAAGATCTCTGATCTTGACAAAGATAACCAACAACTCTATGGTATATTTTACTTCCCTTTTCTTTCAATCCTTCTTTCCCTATCGCAGCTTATTCAAGCAATCATTTTTGCAGATATGTATGGTCTTACTGATGAGGCTACATTCCTCCAATCTTTTCCTGAACTTGTAGATGAGAGTACCCTTCTTGCTCTCCTTAATAGTTCTTTAAGTAGTTTCTCAGATGATCAAATTAGGTCCCTCTCTGTAGATGAACTTAAATACAAACTTAATCTTTTAAAGATTGAGCACATATTCAATTTAAGTTTAACTAATAAGTTTAAACACCTTTATCTTGATTCAAAAGAAAAAATCAATAGATTAAGAAGTAAGAATAGCGATCTTATTGACGAGAAAGATCGTGCAATTAAAAATGGCACCAAGGCCCTAGCAGATTTCCATGAAACTCTTATTAGTATTCAAATAGAAAGAGATAGACTTTTCTGCGAGAATAAAGATCTTCTTGCGAAGGAAACTCAAGTTTGCTCTCGTCTTCTTATTAATAGCGATGATGAATTTTCTTGGGCTGCGATGGTTCTTGATAATGCCAGAAATAATTTAGGTGTAGATGTTAGTCTTCATACTGAACAAGCAGCTTTAATTAAAGATATGATTTCTGCAAGAGAAGGTTGTCAACTGTTCTACTCTATTAATTTCTTGTTTTTATTATTCTTTCTTGCAAATTTTTTAACTTGTTGTCATATTCTCGCAGGAACTGAAAAGAGATATCTTGGAAGAATTGGAGAACTTGAAGATGAGAAGAATCAACTCGCGAGCACCCTTTCCGCTTGTAATGAGAAGTATTCACGATTGAAAAAAAATTGAGGATTACTTTTGCGAATTTTAGTACTTACCTTATTGAGGTTCGCAATAATTCCATTAAATTGGTCTGCGATGATCATGATATTTCTCATTCTAAGTATCCTGATCTTGCAAAAGAAGTTCCAACAAAAACTCCAAACCTTGTTATCTCTGATAGCGAAGCTGAAGAATTTAGCGTAGATGGAGATGATAATAATGATGGTAATGAAGAAAAATCTGGCGAGGAAGAGAAGTCTGATGAAGATGGAGGTAATAAAGATAACGATGAAGAAGAAGAATCTGGCGATGAAAAGAAATCTGACGAAGAAAGTGATGGATCTAAATAATTCCTTTTCTTCTTTTTATCTTCCTTGTAATTTTTGTATATTTATCTCCTTTTTCTTGTAATATTGCTGCGAGCTTCTCCCATTTGATGTGTAAATTTCTTTTGATTCTATCTGTATGAATTAGAAGACAATTATTTTTCTGTAACATAATTATTACCCTTTAATTATCTTTATAAACGTGTCTTTTAACAATATCTATGCAATTTTATCATATGATGGATGAATAATAATTTCATTATTCTATGCATTTCCATACTTGCCTCTATTATTCATCTGCAATATGAAAAAATTGAGTAAAGATTAGATATTAGTTGTCAATCAAATTAAATTTGCCTCAAGGGACAACAAATCGTAACTTTATGATCTATGCATAGAATCGCAAATCTCATAAATTCTGCGAACATTATCGCAATAATATTATGGTCTTATTATGCCTTCCTAATTAAAGGTCTTATTTTGCCACATTTTTTATTTCTGCGACAAAATCACAGGCTGTCTTTATATTTTCATGTATTGACCCATTGATCTTGCCTTATCCTTTTTTCTTTGAATTTTTTGCGACAATATGATAGGTCCAAATCCCCTTGCGAGAACAAAGTCCCATGACATTGCCGTCTTGCGATGAAATCGCAGGACGTCTTTACACTTTCATGTAAAAACCAATTGATCTCATCTAAACATATCTTTTATGGCTTGTTGCCTCTGTATAATTTATGTCACGCGATAATATGACAGGCCTAAATGTTCTTGCGATCATAAATCCCCAAGACATTGCCGTCTTAAGACACTTATCAGCTCCCTAATGGAGGGTGCCGCCCTTATCTTCCCCCTGGTTGCCCCTTCAAGGAGGGAACATCGGACATACAAGACTAGATCCTCCCATCCAAATTTTCCAACAACCAGCTGTTTTCGCAGCCTCTTGTCCTTTATGCTTATATGGCTTATAGTTACAAGAATGCACCCTAATTGGGGTTTTCTTCATGCCAAGTGCATCATAGCCAAGACTTACCAAGGATGGCCAGGGTAGGTTCATCCGTCCTGGGCACCCCTTGGATCAATCGTGTACCTCGGCGCCTTAGTCATATTATGCACTTCTTAGAAGAGATCCTCGGTCGTCCAACCAGGGTATAACCTTATAAAGCTGGAAATCCAAGGTCTCTCTCCCGGATAGGTTTTATTTAACCCCCTCATCTGCATGACTCAGGTTCCAGCAGCGGTATAACCTTATCACTGAGTCAAGTAAAGAGATTCCCCCTCATATGACGTACTTTAGGTCTTACATTTGCCTCTTGCGAGATTGTACTCGCGAACTAAGGTGTATGCCATAAAGGTTTGTCCCATTCTTTTAATCTCTGCGAAATTTTAATCGCATTTCTCGCGAGTATTATAACTCTGATAAAATTTCTTTATTCTGAACTTCTCTTTTCTTGTACACTTTTTCAATTTTATCTCAAAATATTTTTTCAAAACATTTTCTTCAAACAATTCATCCATAAATTTCTTAAAATCCAACATTTTACCTTTCTACTTACTACTTTCTGGTTCTGCTTTTCTGTTACGTTTTGTTGTTTTTTCTTTATCCGCGAGACACTCGCCATCAATTTCCTCTCGCCGTTCTATTGTATCAATCATCAACCTTTCACATCTCTATCGTTGCTTGATGTTGTACTTCCAATTTATATTCTTCTCAGCTATTTCCTCGCAAGATTTTATATCAATCTCATAAAATTTCTTGCTTTCTCCCCAATCTCCCTTAATGACTCCAACACCATTAGGATGAGGAAATTTAATACACTGATGAAAATTAGACGCTACACCTAATATCCCATGTATCCAAGGTCGACCAATCAGGACATTGTAAGGTGATTCAATGTCAACAACACAGAACAAGATCTTGGAAGTTATCCCCTTTAATGAAATCCGTATTGATATTTCCCCTTTGGGTATATTTGCAGTACTATTAAAACCATAGATTTTATACGTTGATGGTATTAGATCTTCGTCTCTTCCACCCATGGTCTTGTAGGTATGATAGAATAAAATGTCAACTGAACTCCCCGTATCTATCAAAACCCTATTGATGGCCCAAGAGTCTTCAGTTTTATCATCATTTTCTTCATCTTATTCTTCTACTTGCTTTGGATTCATCTTTAATCTTACTACTAACGGGTTATCATGTTGCTCACCAAGCTCTGGTACTTCTTGTTTGGTGAAAGATATAGTTTGCTTTTGCCACTCTTCTAGCGGCGAGGCTCTCACTATATTCATTATTTCTCTGCCATCTGTGTCTCTCGCGAAGACTCTGCTTAGAACATTATCATGTAAATCCTCGATAGTTCTGTAAGAATGTACAATGGAATTACAAAACAAATTCTTTTCTTTAGCCCCAACTTCAATTACAAATGTTTCTTCTCCTTTGACAGTATTCACTATGCGATTATCTGGTGGGGGTGGTAACCGCTGGGATTGTGGATGTCCTATTAAAAATGATTTAGCTTTCCCTGATCAATCATCCTCAAAATTATCCTCTTTACATTCCTACAATCATTTATTGAATGACCATGAAAATGATGGTACGAACAGAATTCTTGATTTCTATTATTAGGATGTGGCTCCTTGCCCATATTCCATGGTGATGGTATATTTTCCATCAAAATAATAGCCTCCCAATTTTTTTCTATACTAGCATTCAGAGGTGGCATCTTAATTTCTTCCCATATTATCTTCTGATTACCTTGCCCTCTAAAGTTATTTTGCCTCTGTCCACCATAAGTTTCTTGCGGCTGATCAAGCCTTTGAATCTTACTATTTCCACCGCGATTGTAATAATTCTTCTCCCTTTCATATTCTTCTTGATCTCGACTGCCCATAACTGCCAACTTCTGCTAGTTATCAATTTCCACTTTCTCTTGCTATGCTTGCGAACTGCTCGCCACATTGTTAATTATTTTAGGAAGTAAACTCCCATTTGCTGCTACTGAACTGGTATTCGCGATTGGATATGATTCCATCTCATTTTGTTTTTCCTCCAAAGCAATGTATTCCTCATGTAATTCCCGCAGCTCTGTCATAGAGATTGTATTCTTTATTCTGAAAATTTGTATGTACAGCTGATTGGTTGCGAACATTGCATTGATAAAAGATAAAATAAGATATCTCTCGTCTACTCTTCTTGCCATCTCGCTGCACATTGTCTTCCATCTTATGGTTAAATGTTTCAGACTCTCGCCAACCCTCTGTTTTAACCCAAACACATCTTCAATACCTGTCCGCGATGAATTGTTTCTTATATATGCTCCCAGAAATATAGCTTGCAAATGATCAAAAGAAGTTATAGTATTTTTTGGCAATCCCTCAAACCATTTTAGCGCCTCTCCGGTTAAGCTGGATGCAAAATATTTGCATAATACATCATCATGGTTTTCCCATTGTAGCATACATCTGACATAAGCTTTAACATGCTGGACAGCACATGTAGTTCCATCAAAAATGCTGGTTAATGCTGGTAAGTTGCACTTTGGAGGTATTCCTCTTAGTTGTACTTCTTGAGCGAAAGGGGTTGCATCTTATTCAATTGCTTCATCAAGTTTCCTTCTGCCTCCTTCTCTTCTATTATTTATCATTCCTCATATTTCTGCTAATTCTCTCAATATTTACTCATTCTCAGCTGAATTTTTCTCCATTGGCCTCTTTAATGTAGTTTCTCTTCTTCTGCGTTCTTGTCTTGCGAGATTTTGTGTATCTTCATCTGTATCCACATTCCTTCTTCTGCGATCTTCTGCTTTACCTTCTTCTTGCAATCGCAGCTGATTATACTGTCTATTTTCTTCTCTGCGAATTTCTTCATTTCTCTTCATTGTCCTTCTGTTCTCCTTTGTATTCTATCATACTCTTTCTGAATATTATTATTATGGTGATTTTGCGTACGTCTTCTTTCTCGATTCTCATGGTTATTTTGTCGTATTGCCTCTTGGAATTCTTGTTCTTCTACTTATGCTCTTAATCTTTCTCTCTCGCAAGCTAGGCGTGTTTGTTCATCATAATGCCTCTCAATTTCATCCTCAATTATTCTTCAATTTCTTTGAATCTCTCGCCCATGTAATATTCTTCTACCTTTATCTCAATTTTATTCACCATTTTGATTATTTCCATCCTCTCGATTTCCATTATTGTGTCTATCTTCCATAGTTTCACCACGCGGATCATAGCGATCTTCAATTACCTCTTCTTCTCTATGACGTTGCTCTTCACTTGGATTTTGTCTTTCTTCTCGAGTATTTTCTCTAGCATTTCTCATTGGGGAATTTCATCTTGGTTCTTCTCTTAATGACCTTGAATTTGATCTAACAGTAGTCCTTGATCTCCTACTTTGTAATCTCAAATTCTCCATTCTCAACTCGTGATTTTGTCTTGTTAGATTTGCACGCTCTTCCGCCTCTAATATTCTTTCCTCTTGTATTCTTTGTCTTAGATTATCTGTTGTTTTATCTTCACCTTATCCATGAATTGATCCTTCAACCACTCCTTGATTTCTTTCTTCTCTTCTTCCGTCTCTTAATTGTTGATCTTCTACATCTTCCATCGAATCCGATCTCCAAGTATGCACACTCACCCTATCATAATCCACATTTCTATCCTGTATTGGTGTTTGTTGATTTGGTTGTGGAATTTGATTTTTTCCTTCAATCCTCGTTCTATTTCTTCTTGTTCTTATCCTTGAAGATTTTCCTAATTCATTTGTTTCTCCACCTGCAAGTATTTTACTCCTCCTCACAGTTGTTGGTGGTTCTGATGTATTTCTTCTTCTTCTAGCCATTTCTTTAACCCTAACAATTTTTTCAAATCTTCAAGTTTTAATTAGAGATTTTTTAGCTTTGATTCTCCCCTACCTGGCGCGCCAAAATATAGTTGCAGGAAATCCTACAATACACCCTTGTTAAGAATTTGTAATAACCAACTCAAATTTGAAGATTAAAAACGACACTTTATTATTTGATTTTCAGAAATATTTACAGGAAATGTAAGAACTCAAGAATACAACTATTTTCTTGAAGTTTCTCTCTCCTCAATACTTTCTCAACTCTCAAAATTACATCATCCTTTTCTGGACATATTGGATCTCTATTTATAGGGTAGTTATATAATGGACGACAGCTAAGTCTTCCTTTTATCTCGGATTTACATTGCGATCATCATCGTGACAACCATGATTTTCCTTCTCGCTAACTTTATAATTATCGCAGGTCAACACATGCTCTTTACATGTTTCTTCATTCGTCATTCATTATGTCATTCCTTAAGCAATTCTGCAACACTCGTCAAATGTTGTTGAAGTACTCGCGATATTCTCGCAGAAATGTTGTTAATATCCAAAAGTGTTGTTAATATCGCAAAAGTGTTGTTAATATCGCAGTAATATCGTTGTGGCGATTTCTGGTCCTACAAAGGGGGAGTGATACATATCACCATAGTATTGTTGTCAAAGTTGTGATACAATTGGACTTTGATGTTATGTAATAATATTATGACATTGTGACAATGATTGAGAGCTATTGTTTTCTCATTGTTATGGATACGGATCTTCAACAACCATGATGCTGAATTAAATATATTTGGAATCATTGGAGTACTTGGAAGTGACTAAGATTCGAGTAATGTTGAAGAACTAAGGAGATCAAGCATATGGATGAGAATCTGCAAGGTATATCTATTTTGTATTCCACATGTATTGATAGTTTTGTCACTAAAATTGACAAAGGGGGAGATTATTAGAGCATTGCTCGGTCAAACTCGCAAGCGTTGCTATCTCAAGCTTGTTTGTCAAGTTTAGTTGCCAAAACTATAAGTCTTGATTTCTAGTCTACTTATAGCAAAATCTTGGACTAGGATAGTAAGTGTAGTTGATCCCTAGACTCCACGGCGTTCATCATGCAAAGACGAATAACTACTTAAGGAACTGGTGGAACTTCATCGACAAAAAGGTATGTGGACACTTGAACTTATCTATCACTCAAAATTCTATATACTCTATCTCCTATCTTGATACAAAAGTCGTATTGCTATATACACTTTGATTATAGACATTTGTTATTTCGAGACGTGTTTATCTCGCTTATCTATTTATCAAAATATATGTTGGTAAGCTTTCGCTTTGGCCAAGTTCATCTTTACTCGTGACGAAAGTAATGTTGGTTATTTCAATATCTCGCTTTGATGGAAAATAGTTTGTGAATGACAACTATATAACATCTCTAAGAATGGTTCAATGATTGAAATGAGAGTTTTGAACATGTAACCATCTTTGGATATGTAGTTGCAGAATATCCTACAACTACACCCTCAGTAGAACTTGCAAAACTTAAAGAAGTTCTTGATGAAGAATGACAATTTCCTTATTAATGCTCTCAATTGATTACAAAGAAGTATCTAAATGGAACTAGAATAGTTACAAATTTCTCTATTCTCTTTCCTAAGATATTTTCTAACACTCATTAAAAGAACCTCTCAAATTTTACATTTGAACTACTATTTATAGGGAAATCTATACAACTGTATTTAAGCTGCGAAATATCGCAACTTATATTCACAAATCTATCTCATGTTCGCAAATCCTTCACACTTCTTTCGTGCTTCTTCTATTATCGCGCTATCTTGTGACACTATCCTCTTATACTTGTTACGATATTCGTAAACCAATACCTTGCGATATTCGGTACCTACATCTTGCCTCTTCTCATGTCATTTATGCGAAGAAGTAATGATCGTGAGAACATAACCGTTACTTATTCTTTTTATTAGGATTTGGACACGTCTTTTGTAACCGTCCTTTTCTTAATCATTCCCTTATATAAACTCCTTTTATTCCCTTCCTTATCTTTTTCTTACCTTCCCTTTTTACTTCTGCAACTCTATCTTCTTATCACATTTTCGGTTATCACTTTTTCTTCCTGTTAATCCCATCATGAGTTCTCCAAGGTAATTTTCTTTTATTTCTCGCATCTTTCATTTGTTTATCCATTTGATTTATATCCAATTTATTGTTTGATTTTGATTTGTTTCATCAAAGCTACCCCTCAAGTGAAACCTTCAACTAGAAACTCAAGTCCTAATCTTCGAAGAAGAAAATCCGAGAATCAAAAGGTAGTTAAAATACTTTGTCTTCTTTTTTTAAACAATATATTGTTGCCTCAGTTTTTAATCTTCCTTCTGATTCGTAGGTCGGTGAAAAACCCAACCCCAACAAAAGAACTCATATGATTAAACCCACACCATCAATTTCAATCGATGACTTCCTTCCTGAGGTTGATGAAGAATTTCGCTCTCCCCCTCGTGAAAATACTTCTTCGCAAACTCCTGCCTCTACTCCATTACCCAGTTTTCAGTCTCCCACCAATGTCAATTTATCAACACTTCTTCGAAATCAACCTTCGCAAGATACTTTCTCAACTCCGTCTCCCAAAAAACCTATTTTTACCCCTAGTCCTTTGAGTGATGCTGCTCCAAGTAATTTACAACTTGCTCTGATTCCTTCAAATTCTTATCCTCTTTCTCAAGAAGCTCGAGATTGAATTTATTCAACTTTCCAAATGTTATCTGAGGTATTAAGTAGTACTGCAAAGTCTTCAAACGTTCGTTCGCAATCTGAATTTTGCGAAGTGCTCAATAATTTCATCAATCATGATATTTCTATTTCACGTCAATCCTTGGAAAAAGAAGTTGAATTGCTTCGCTAATCTCAGGAATCTTTGAAAGCGGAATGTGAGAATCTTCATAAAGCGAATCATTAGCTCCAGAATGATTCTCTAGATTGTGCGATCCTTCGCAAGAGGAATGATGCATTAAAAGGTATTACTATTATCTCTATATTTTCTTTGTTTTATTTACTTCTATTCCTCACATGCTTGAAACACCCATTTAAACCCATTCCCCTTTATAGAATCTATCCAGAAATGTAGAATGTTGGTACTTCATCATGAATCAGACGCAAAATAATCTCAAGCCAAGCATGCAAGTCTTTTGAACCAATTCTCCCACTTATCTAATCTTCATTCATGTGCTCTTGATAATTTTGATGCCCTTTTCCAAGAGAATACCCAATTAATTTACGACCAAAAGTTTTTAAATGATGAAATATCTCAGCTCACATCTTCTTTGACTAAATACGATTTAAGAATAGAAACCCTATTAGAAGAGAATGAAACCTTATCAAAAGAAATATGTTCGTATTTGAATACAATGACCATTTCTTCGCAACAATTGAATGTTCTTCAGAGTAAATGTTGCGATCAAGAAAATCTCCTTTATTTGTTAAAAGGTGAACTTGAGGATTTAAAGAAGTCTTCAGATGCTGAGAGAAGTTCTTTTGTTGCCAAGAAGAAATCCCTTCTTAATAAGAATATAATCCTGAGTACTAAGAGGAATAAACTTAAAAAAGAACATTCCCAAGTAAGAAACCTTAATACAAAACTTGCGAAGGATAACAAATTTCTTTATTCTAAAGATCAAAAGCTTCAATCCAGACTTGAAGGATTAGTTGGTGATGGTTTTGATAAAGCTATGGATCAAATGAAGAATTGTTTTCTATCTTTAGCTCAATTTCTTACTTCACAAAGAGAAGGTAGTCATTAAAATTTGACTTCCTTTGACATATTTTTGAACTTTGTTATACTCGCATGATTGACTCCTTTGAATTCTATTTTACTCAGAAATCCGAAAACAACCTTCGCAATGCTAAAGCTGCGTTAGAAACTACTTGTTCTAAGCTTCAGTCCTCCTGTTCTAAGCTTCGCAAGAGGAATACTTTGCTTTCTACTCGTTTATCTGATTCACGTGATCGTGCCAATTGGAGATTCAACTACCTTGCTTATGCCAAAGACATTGAGGATACTAATCACCAAAAGGCTTTAGCTCGTGAAAGTCATTTAAAAGCTCAAGTCTTCGCAAATAATATTCTCTTATCAAAATCCTTGCCTCCAGTGAAAGTTAAGCCTCTAGAAATATCCGATGATGAAGTTGTTCGTGATCCTGATAGTGACTTTGATTACGAGAGTGATGATGAAGTACTTGATGGTGAGGAATATTCTCTTGTTTCTGCTGATGAAGATGGTAGTGAGAAAGAATCTGATCTCCAAAAAGAAGTTCCTGTTGATGGTCCTACCCCTCCTAAAGATCCAGCACAAAACATTGACGAGGAGCATTAAGCATGATGGATTATTCTACTGTTATTCCTCTTTTTTACGAAAAACTTTGTTTTCCTTTCTTTTAAACCCTTTCTCTTGGTTACTGTTGATTCTCTTTCTACAGACGATCCTGCTTACTGTTTGTTTTCCTTAAGAAGTATACTTTGTATTTTGCGATACTACTTTGATCTTTCTCTAGATTTGCATGACTTAATCATATGAAGAGAAATTGCATGACTTGATCATATGAAGAGAAATACTATATCTTGAAGACTTAGCTTAGTATTCCCTTTCCCCTTATTATTGCTCTTTAGATGATCAATTATTGTTGTAAATATTAGAGTATATGCCTCTGTTTAAGTTGCGAAGTTTCAATTTGTTGCGAAGTAAATGAGAAATCTCCTCTTTGAAGTATAAGAAGTATGAAATCTCCGTGAAGAATTATGAAACATCCTTGAAGAAGTATAAGAAGTATGAAATACCCTTGAAGAAGTATAAGAATTATGAAATACCCTTGAAGAAGTATAAAAATTATGAAATACCCTTGAAGAAGTATAAGAATTATGAAATACCCTTGAAGAAGTATAAGAATTATGAAATACCCTTAAAGAAGTATAAGAATTATGAAATATCCTTTGAAGAAGTATAAGAAGTATTGAATCTTTGAAGAAGTATAAGAAGTATTCAATCTTTTGAAGAAGTATAAGAAGTATTCAATATTTTGAAGAAGTATAAGAAGTATTCAATCCTCGTAAAACTTAATGAATATGAAATATTCGTCTTTAATTGTAAATAAAATTGCCTCTTTTGTTAGGAATTCGTGATATATATTCTTGTAAAAATTCTCCAATGATATTGATGGAATTGATTTCATTAGTTGTTGTGGTCTTATCATGCCTTCCTAAGTAAAGGTCTTATTTTTCCACCTCTTTTGTGATATTATTTTTGCGATAATATGACGAGTCTGAACATTCTTGCGAATATACAACCTCGTGACATTATCGTCTTGAGATGAAATCGCAGGACGTTATCACACTTTCATGTAATAACCCATTGATCTCCTCTTAACTTCATTGTATGTAATTCTGCGAATATGTATATATATATATATATATACATGTATATATTTTTTTTTATTTTTTTACTCGCAGAAATATTATTGTTGCACAAATATGACAAGCCTTTATGTTCTTGCGAACAAGAAGCCTCATGACATTTGCGTCTTATAGCATGTATCATCTCCCTAATGGAGGGTGCTGCCCTTTATCTTCCCCTTGGTTTCCCCTTCAAGGAAGCGTACAACGACCATACAAGGTTAGCTCTTCCCATCCGGTTTTGCAAACAACCAGCTTTTGTTCGCAACCTCTTATCCTTTTTTCCTATAGGGCTTATAGTTACGAGGTTGCACCCTATGGGGTATCTTTGGGCCAAGTGCATCATTTTCCAAGACTTGTCAAGAATGGAAAATGTGCTTCAAGCCCATCCGGAACTCTTGACTCAACCGTGTACCTCGGCGCCTTGATCGTTTTCTGCACTTCTTGGGAAAGACAGTATGCCTTAGTCGCCCAACCTAAATCATGTTACATCGCAAGATTAGGTTGAGAATCCAAAGTGTCTAACCCGGATAGGTACCCCGATTTTGGGTTGTACCCCGTAATGTCCATGTACTCAGGTTCCTTGGTGGTGTTCCGGTTTCCCTGAGCCATGCTTATAGGTACCCCCTTAAATGACGTACTTTAGGACTTTGCCTCTTACGAAATGTTACTTCGCGAACTAGGGTGTACGCCACAAAGGTTTGCCTGTGTAAAATTTCTGCGGCTTTCTTTCTTTTTTGAAAGCTAATCACAGTTTGCGGTCTTTTATTCGCAAGTAATTTTTGCGTCTTTCTTTAATGAAAGCTGATCGCAATAAGAATTTTTAAAAATTCGTAATTTTGGTAAGTTTCGTGCGAGCAAATCATATTCGCAAAAAATTTCATGAGGTTTATGGATAATACCTTTTTAAATACAATCTATTCCAGGGTCGACCAAGTCTTAAACCCATGTCTCCCCCTTCTGGATCCATCAGCCGATAAGCTCCACTTCCCACAACCTCTTTGATGACATATGGTCCATCCCATTTAGGTGCTAATTTTCCTCCATTTTCTTTCTGGTATGGAGGTGTTTCTCGCATAACAAAATCACCTGGTTGATACTCACGTTCAATAACTCTCTTGTTATACTCTCGAGCTAATCTTTCCTGATAAACTTTCATATATCGCAACACCTTTTCTCTTTTTTCTTCCAAATCATCCAATTCATTTAATATCACCCCTGCACTTAAATTTCTTTCCCAAGATTCTTTCTTTGTAGTCGGAATTATAACCTCTGTTGGCAATACAGCTTCTACTCCATATGTTAAGCAATAAGGAGACATTCTAGTTGCCTCTTTTCTAGTTGTATTGTATGCCCAAACTGCACTAGGTACTTGTTCACACCACCCATTGAGATGTCCTTCTAATTTCTTTTTGATTGTGTCTGCGATTGTTTTATTTGTTGCCTCTGCCTGTCCATTAGCTTGTGGATATAATGGAGTTGATTTCCCACATTTTATCCTAAAAGCACTGAGTAACATCTCTATATTCTGCCCTTCAAATTGTTTCCCATTGTCAGATACTAATTGTGCTGGAACTCCATACCTACAAATGATATACTCGAATATGAATGTAAAAACATCCTTATCACGAATATGTTGTACTGCTTTTACTTCTGCGAGCTTCGTGAAATAATCTGTTGCGACTATTAAAAAGTTTCTCTGCCCAGATCCAGGTAAGAATGGGCCAACAATGTCCAACCCCTATTTCCCAAAAGGCCAGCAGCTTGTTGAATAGGTTAATGTTGCTCTTGGTGCGTGAGTTCTTTTCCCATGTCGTTGGCATTCTTTGCATCGTCTTACCAATAATTTTGCGTCTGTGTGCATATAAGGCCAGTAATATCCTTGTATTTTTGCACTGTACGCCAGAGATCTTCCCCCACTATGATTTCCAGCTTCTCCTCCATGTAACATCTTCAATATTTTTTCTCCTTCTTCACGAGTTAAACATCTTAGAGGTGGTCCACTGAAAGATTTTCTGTATAAAATTCCTTCTCGTATTTCATAATTTGTTGCACGACTCTTTAATTTATGTGCTTCTAGTCTGTTCCTGGATATTTCTCCTATTTCGAGATATGCATGAATTTCCTTTCTCCAATCTGCGATATTTCCTGTGATGTTATCTGGTAGTTCCCTTTCTACTTCCATCGCAATTTCTTCTTCATTTTCTTCTTCCTCTTTATTTACTGATGGATGTTGAATTATCTGGATTTTGATATTTATTGCATTAGGGTTTGTCATCATACTTGGAATGAATGCAAAAGCATCTGCGAGTCGATTGTATTTCCTTGTGATATGCCTCCATTTTAGCTTTGGTATCTTCGCAGATAATTCATCAACGAGTTTCTTGTATTTCTTCAAGGAAGACTCATTCGTGGTATATTCCCATTTAATTTGACAAATTACCAACTGAGAATCACTTGTTATTCTTATACTTTCAAGCTTATTTTCTATTGCGATCTTCAATGCATGCACTACAGCTTCGTACTCTGTTTCATTGTTCGTGGATGCAAATTCCAATCTGAATGAAAATGATGTTCTTTCTCCTTCTGGTGAAAGCAACACAACTCCCACTCCATTCCCCTCACTGTTGGATGATCCATCTACTAAAATTTCCCATCTATTTAGTTATGTTAACAAGTCTTTTGGATTCCCAAATTCTTCTTCAACATCCATCATCTCTTCTACTGCCTCATCTTCTTCCAAAGGAAATTCTGCCAAAAAATCTGCGACAACTTGTGATTTTTGCGATGATAATATTTCATACTTTATCTTTTATGATTTATTTGCGCATTCCACCTTTCTATTCTTCCTGATCTTTTTGTTTTCTTCATGACTGACTCAATTGGGACCTTGGTTACCACTTTTATCACATGCGCTTGAAAGTATATTCGCAACTTAAATGATGCATAAACCAGGGCTAAGATTAACTTCTCCATTTTAGAATAATTTCTCTCTGCTGTGTTAAAAGTTTTACTTATGTAGTAAATGGGCTTTTCTACTCCTGCGTCCGTTCGCAACAAAACTGCACTTAAGGCATATTGAGTTGTTGTGAGGTATACCAATAATTCTTCATCTTTCTCTGGTTTCTGTAATATGGATGTATTCGTGAGATACTCCTTGATCCCTTGAAAAGCTTTTTCACATTCATCAGTCCACTTGAATTTTGCTCCCTTCTTGAGTATGTTGAAGAAATGTTTGCACTTATCTGACATTCGTGAAATAAACCTTCCAAGTGAAGCTAAGAGTCCATTCAGCTTTTGCACTTCTTTTACTGTTGCAGGTGTTGGCATGTCACGAACTGCTTGTACTTTTTCTGGATCGACTTGTATTCCCTCCTTTGATACTATGTATCCCAAGAATTTTCCTGACGCAACTCTAATTATACATTTTTCAGGATTCAATTTAATGTTGAATTTTCTCATTTGCTCAAATATTTCCTTCAAGTCCCGCACATGATCTTTGGCTTCTTTACTTTTTATCAACATATCGTCTACATACACCTCTAAGGTTTTATGTATCCACTTTGTGAACACCTTTTCAACCATTCGTTGATAAGTATCACCCGCATTTCGTTGACCAAATGGCATCTTCACATATCAATATAAACCTCTTGGAGAAAAAAATGCAGTATGTTCTTGGTCTTCTTCTGCGAGTGATATTTGATTGTACCCTTTATACCCATCAAGTGAAGTGACTCTGTCATGTCCTGCAGCTGATTCCACCATTTGTGGTATATTTGGCAATAGAAAACTATCTTTTGGACAGGCTTTGTTTAGATCAGTAAAATCTATACAAATCCTTATCCCTTTATTCTTCTTTGGAACAATGACCATATTCGCAGTCCATTATGGATATTTTGCTTCTCTTATGATTCCCGCATCCAACATCTTTTGCAATTCTTCTTCTATTTGTACATGATAATTTTGTGAAATATTTCTTATTCTTTGTTTGAATGATCTCACACTTTTATCTATGTTCAATCTATGACACGCCACTGATGGGTCAATTCCTGGTATTTCATCTACACCTCCTGCGAATATATCTTTGTATTCTCGTAAGAGATCAATAGTTCTTTTTTCTTCTTCTTCGTCCATCTTAGTTCCAATTCGCAAGATTAAAGGCTCCTCTTTACTTCCAATATTTATTTCTTTGGTTGGCTCTGCTGCGACATAACTAGGACTTTGCTCTCCCATATGTGTTGGTTCTTTGATTACTTTCATTGGTTCTCCTTTTTTTTTTCTGGGATCTCACTTGGTATTCCTCTTCCTTCTTTTGCTCTTATTGTGTACACCCTGAACTCCTCTTCCTTTTTTGCTTCTTTCGCAAGTTTTCTGTGAAACTGTTTCTTTCTGGCTCTTCCTCCACACTGTTTTACTTCAGTCTGATAACAAAATTTTGCACTATCAAGATCTCCTTTTATCTCTTGTATTCCGCTTGGTGTAGGAAACTTAATTGATTGATGTAATGTCGAAACAACAACTTTAATCGCATGAATCCATGGTCTTCCTATCATCATATTATATGGAGATTCCATATCTACCACGCATAAAACTATGTGTGTTTCAATTTATCCCAGCGATACTCGTAACATTATTTCCCCTTTGGATTTTGTTGTAGATTTCCCCAATCCATGGATAAGATATTTTGAATTTGTAATTTCTTCATCTTTGATCCCTATCCCCTTAAGTGCATGATAGAATATAATATCAACAGAACTCCCTGTATCAATCAAAACTCGTTTTAATTTCCATTTTTCTATAGATTTTGTAGCTTTCCTTTCTTCTCGCATGATCGTAATTGTGACTACTAATGGTGAAGTGTGGTTCAAGTCTTCATTTGGAATTTCTGCTACTGAAAATGTGATTTTATGCTTTTCCCATTCTTTCAAAGTTGTTATTTTCTCCACCTCCATAATCTTTCTTCCTCTACAGTCTCGTTTGTGTATTTTTCCCTTTATGTTGTTATGAAATTCATCAATCATTGTCTTTGTGATCATATTACATTCTTTTCTTTTACAATCTTCATCTGTTGATTCCATTTGACCTTCAAATTTCCAAAATTCCTTCAAATTTCTGCTATGATGATCTTCAGGTCCCTGTTTCTAGCGCCAATTATGTAGTTGCAGAATATCCTACAACTACACCCTCAGTAGAATTTGCAAAACTTAAAGAAGTTCTTGATGAAGAATGACAATTTCCTTATTAATGCTCTCAATTGATTACAAAGAATTATCTAAATGGAACTAGAATAGTTACAACTTTCTCTATTCTCTTTCCTAAGATATTTTCTAACACTCATTAAAAGAACCTCTCAAATTTTACATTTGAATTACTATTTATAGGGAAATCTATACAACTGTATGTAAGCTGCGAAATATCGCAACTTATATTCGCAAATCTATCTCATGTTCGCAAATCCTTCACACTTCTTCCGTGCTTCTTCTATTATCGCGCTATCTTGTGACACTCTCCTCTTATACTTGTTACGATATTCGTAAACCAATACCTTGCGATATTCGGTACCTACAAGATATAAGCATACTGTGTTTTCACATTTGTGTAAAAGTACAAAACCGGTAACTCAAAGTATGTGTACCCGTACGCGTACTGACGGTTGTTGGAAATCCGGGACAGAATCCGTATCCGTACGCGTATTTGCGGAAAGTTCATGTCCGTGAATTTCTGCTGGAGTTTTGAAGTGAAAACAAACTCAATCCGGTTACTTAAGTATGCGTACATGTTTGCATACTTAGGTAGCTTACTTTCTAAAATCGGTTTGTTCATGAACTAAAACATTTATATATATTAAGGAATGCAATCTTTTCAAACCGTGGCTATAATGTTCATGAATCGATTCGAGTGAATCAAAAACGATTTTGCTTCAATTGTGTCTTGTATACTTCTACAATATCTAAGCAATTGAACAACTCTCTAACTAGTTCATTTGAGTCATTTGAACTAGTTATGGAAAAAATGATTAAGGTTGATATGAAAGTGCTCATATGGCTAACCATTGGTTAACTATTGTTGAACCAACTAGGTGTACATGTTTAGGTCCGGTTACTCAAACCTAAATAAAGTCACATATCATTTGAGTATAACAAGCTAAGTTTGATCTAATGGTTGAAAAATATTAGCTTGAATCTAATCAGGTTTCATCTAATGGTGAATATTGAATGCTTTGTTACCAAGGTAACTTAGATTGCAAACCCTGATTTGGAGACTATATAAAGGAGAAATCTAGCAACTGGAAAACCTAATCCCCACACATCCTGTGTAATACTAGTTTTGTAAGATAGAGTCGATTCTTCTTTAACCTTAGGTTTCTCTCGAGAACTTGTAGCTTAACGACTTAAAGACTTCATTGGGATTGTGAAGCCAGACCCAACTATCAAAGAGCAGTAATATTTTCTACGAAAATTCTTATGAGAATTTATTCTTGTGTTTTTACGAAGGATAACTAGGGTTTGGAATATCCATTACTATGAGTCCACATAGCTATTGCAAACGTTTTCATCTTTCAATGTTTTTAGATTTAATTATTTAAATTCTAAAGTTTATTTGGAATATGGTTTTTGCAGTATTAATCTTTATGGTTCTATATATTGAAAATTGTTATGGGATATGTTTCTTACGTCCGTGAACCTTGATTGTCCCATACTTGTTCAAAAGCTATCTCTATTATATGTCGGTATGAAAGTATTGATAAAAGATAGAATAAACTTTTGACCACAAAAGTTAAGCCTTATATGTCATTATACAAATATTGATGGAAGAAAGGATGAACTTTTGTTTACAAATATTAAGTCTATTATATATCATTGTGCAAATAATGATGAAAAATAGAATGAATCTTTGATTATTCCGCAGTATTGGTCTTTCCCTGATCCACATCTTTGTGCATATATCGTGTTGCTCCGTAAGTTCTCTTATGTTGAGCATGACCAATTGAATTGATCATTTTTCTCATGGTTAATTTAATTAAGTTTTTTTTTTTTTTGATACAAATTCATATTCTTATATGATTTGTTAATGTCCAAAGAAATCCTTCTTTTCATGTAAAAGTAAGGTCGCTCTTGTTGTTCTTTCGGGAATGACATTTTATGGGGGAAAGTTCTTAATTGAACTTGTGCTTAATTGCCAAATCTTTATGGGGAGTGCGGCTGTGGAATATTGTAGGGGTTATCTTGTAACTTTATAAACTCCTTGATGAATTCATTTAGGTTCGGCTATTTGATGGCATCTAAATAAGTTGGTAGGTTATTCTCTCTTGGTCATGAAGTATGTCTATGAAAATTTCATGAGGATCCCACTAGTTTTCGTACCTTTGCCAATTTATATTAACAAAAATGGGGAGAATTAATGTGTATTTCACACTACAAATACATATGGTTTACAAATCATTATGTAGGGGGGGGGGGTGATTTTCATGTTGAGATGAAGTATTGGGTAAGGGGGAGTCATACATATCACCATAGTATTGTTGTCAAATTTGTGATACAGTTGGACTTTGATGTTATGTAATAATATTATGACACTGTGTAACAATGATTGAGAGCTATTGTTTTCTCATTGTTATGGCTATGGATCTTCAACAACCATGATACTGAATTGAATATATTTGGAATCATTGGCGTACTTGGACGTGACGAACATTTCGAGTAATGTTGAAAAACCAAGGAGATCAAGCATGTGGATGAGAAGCTGCAAAGTTTATCTATTTTGTATTCCACATGTATTGATAGTTTTGTCACTAAAATTTACAAAGGGGGAGATTGTTAGATCATTGCTCGGTCGAACTCGCAAGCGTTGCTATCTCAATCTTGTTTTTCAAGTTTAGTTGCCAAAAATATAAGTCTTGATTTCTAGTATACTTATAGCAAAATCTTGGACTAGGATAGTAAGTGTAGTTGATCTCTAGACTCCACGGTGTTCATCATGCAAAGATGAATAACTACTCAAGGAACTGGTGGAACTTCATCGACAAAAAGGTATGTGGACACTTGAAGTAATCTATCACTCAAAATTCTATCTACTCTATCTCCTATCTTGATACAAAAGTCGTATTGCTATATACACTTTGATTATAGACATTTGTTATTTTGAGCCGAGTTTATCTCGCTTATATATTTCTCGAAATATGTGTTGGTAAGCTTTCGCTTTGGCCAAGTTCATCTTTACTCGTGACGAAAGTCATGTTGGTTATTTCAATATCTTGAAAATCGCTTTGATGAAAAATAGTTTGTAAATAACAATTATATAACATCCTCTAAGAATGTTTCAATAATTGAAATGAGAGTTTAAAACATGTAACCATCTTTGGATATAAGCATACTGTGTTTTCACATTTGTGTAAAAGTCCAAAACCGGGAACTCAAAGTATGTGTTCCCGTACGCGTACTGGCGGTTGTTGGAAATCCGGGATAGTATGCGTACCCGTACGCATACTGGCGGAAAGTACACGTCCGTGAATTTCTGTGGGAGTTTGGAAGTGAAAACAAACTCAATCCAGTTATTCAAGTATGCGTACATATTTGCATACTTAGGTAGCTTATTTTCTAAAATCGTTTTGTTCATGAACTAAAACATTTATATATACTAAGGAATGCAATTGTAAGATCAGAATATCGCAAGAAGGACACATTTGCGAAGTTTGATCAACAACACATTGCGAATGTCGCAGGGTGATTTGAAGAATGACGCAACAGATGATGATGGTAGAAACATGAGAAAAGCGTAATGATTCTGCGAAGTTTAGAATGCTTGCGAAGATTAACATTAGAACTATTGCGAGAATGCCGCAAGTCAGATCCGAAATTAAAGGACAGCCTAGTTGTCATCCACTATGTAATTACCCTATATAAGAATCCGAATAGGCATAAGAGAGAGGGATCTTTTTTCGTGTGTTGAGTAAGTCATTAGGAGAGAAAAGTCCATAGCTGTTGTGAATTTCTTAGTTTCATTTCTTTACTTTCTTGTAAAATTCGTGAGATTAATCAATAAAGATTGTGATTGTTCATCTAAAAATGGTTTTGATTTTATGAATTCTTGTGAGGGGTGTAGTGTGGGATTTCCTGCAACTACATAATGGCGCTAGAAACATGGACTTTTCCTGGTTTTTAGTGTGAATATTAGAATTGTGATTTGAGAGAATTTGAAATAGTTGGTGAGAAGTTTCAGATAATTTTCAACAATTCATTGAGATTGAAGAGATGGCTAGAAGAAGAAATGCTTCAAGATAACCAAGTATTGTTAGAAGTAGTAAGAGACTTGCTGGAGAAAGAAGAAACGAAACCGGAGAACCATCGAGAATGAATACAAGAAATGATGGAGAAAATCAAATTCAACAACCAATTCAGCATACACCAGCGCAAAATAGAACTTTGGATTATGATAGAATGAGTGTATATACTTGGCGATCATATTCAGCGGAAGAAATGGAAGAGGAGCAACAATTAAGAAATGGAAGATAGGAAGAGAGAGCTCAGGAAGCAATTGGAGGAATAATTCATAGAGATGAAAGAATTGGAGCGTTAGAGGCATTGAGACAAAGAATACACGAAGAGAGGAGGCTAGAAGCGGAAGAATGCGAAAATATGACAAGGAAAAACCATGAGTTGAGAATGGAAAACACAAGATTACAAAATAAGAGGCCAAGAAGTACAACAAGATCAAGTTCGAGATCAGTTTGAAGTGAAGCAAGAAGAAATTCACCTATGACAAATATTGGAGAAGAAAATCAAGATCCAAATGAAGAATGTCGCGAAAGGAGAGAAGTGATTGAAGATCGTTACATCCCACAAGGAGAAATTATCCAAAATGGACAAAATAACAGGGATCAGGAGAATGAGCTGCGTCAGGAACGAAATAACCAAGATGGCGAAGAAAATCAGGAAAAAGGGAGGAGAATATTACATGGAAGAGAAATTCAAAGAAAGCAGCAGGTAATTGAAGGTGAAATCGAGAGACATTATGATGAACACACACGTTTATCTTGTGAAAAAGAAAGATTGAGAGCAGAGGTGGAAGAACAAGAGTTCCAAGAGGCAATTCACCAGAACAATCATGACAATCGAGAAAGAAGACGAGAACAAAACCGCAATAACGGAAACATCAATGAAGAATATGATAGAGTACAAAGAAGAACTGAAAGGAAGCAAAGAGAATTGATAAGGAATGAACAAAATCGCAGAAGAGAAAATGAGAGATATAATGGTGTGCGAATTCATGAAGAAATGAAAGAGAAGATCACAGAGAGAGACAAGAAGAAAATAATGAAGAATAAAATCAAAATTTCGCAACACAAAATAGGCAAGAACGCAGGAGAAGAGAAGCAAAATTAAAAAGACCAATGGGATTAGCACCTGGGGTAAATAAACAAATCTTAAGAGAATTGGCAGAAATGAAAGGAATGCTAAATAACATAAGAGAATGAGGCAGAAGGCAGTTAGATGAGGCCATAGAAGAAGCTGCGAAAACTCCATTCACACAAGAAGTACAATTAGGAGGGATACCCCCAAAATGTAGTTTGCCTACATTAACTAGCATTTTTTACGGAACAACTTATGCAATTCAACACATCAAGGCGTATGTGAGGTGTATGCTACAGTAGGAAAATCATGATGCAATATTGTGCAAATATTTCGCGTCAAGGTTAAAGGTTCGCTTCAAGGCGTATGTGAGGGAAGCTCTGAAATGGTTTGAAGGTTTTCCCAAGAATATAATAACATCTTTTAACCATTTGCAAACTACATTCTTAGGAGCATATATAAGTAACAACTCTTCGCGACCTGGCATTAAAGATGTGTTTGGGTTAAAGCAGAGAATTGGTGAGAGTTTGAAGCATCTAACCATAAGATGGAAGACAATGTGTAGTGAAATGGCCGGGCATGTGGATGCGAGATATCTCATTTTATCATTCATCAATGCAATGTTCGCAACCAATCTACTGTACATTTAACTTTTCAGAATTAAGAATACAATCACAATGACTGAGTTGCGAGAATTACAAGAGGAGTATATTGCTCTTGAAGAAAAATAGAATGAGATGGAGTCATACCCAATTGATAATACAAATTCAGCAGCAGCGAATGCAAGCTTTCTACCCAAATTGATAAACACAGTGGCGAGCACTTCGCAGACACACCAAGAGAAGATAATGGAGAATAGTCAGCAGAAAATAGTAGCCATGGGAAGTCGAGACCAAGAATATGTAGTTGCAGAATAACCTACAACTACACCCTCAATAGAATTAGTAAAAACTCAAGAAATTCTTGATGGTGAATGATAACTTTCTTATTAATTCTCTTAGTTGATTACATAGAATTATCAAAATGGAACTAGAATAGTTACAACTTTTTCTATTCTCCTTCCTAAGATAATTTCTTACACTCATTAAAAGAACCTCCCGAATTTTACATTTGAACTCCTATTTATAGTAAAACTTATACAGCTGTATATGAATTGCGAAGTATCGCAACTAGTCCTCGCAAAATTATTTCATCCTCGTAAAACTTCATATTTCCCCGCGCTACTTCTATCATCGTATCATTTTATAACTCTTTTCTCCTTTATTTATTACGATACTCGTGAACTATTATCTTGCGATATTCAGTACCTACATCTTGCCTCTTCTCATGTCAATTCTACGAAGAAGAAATGTCATGAGAATCCCTATTCTCGTAAATTTAGTGTAGTTATTACCACCCATCAAGTTCGCAACACGTCTTTTTACTTTTCCCTTACCTTTTTGACACGTTTCTTCGTAACCGTTCATGCTTACTCGTATTAATGAGTTTCTATCTTCATCAAACTCTCTCTATTTATAAATATTATCCTTTGTTTTTGCTTTTTATTCTCTTATCTTATTCATCTTCTTCATCACTTCTGCCTCCGCAATCTCTTTTATCTTTTTTCCTTTCTATTTTCCATCTTATATTCAATGGCACCAAAGAAGAAAACTATTGAACAGATTAATGCGGAACTTGCTGATAGGGACCTCATTCTCTCTGAGATTGAAGGTTATGATAATAAATCTTCTCTTTGTGTGAAGCTCTTTACCAACTATGTTTGGGATGATCTGAAAATTTTAATCTCACGAGGTCAAATCCTCATGATGTTAACTTTCCTCCATTCTATGAAATTATTTCCCACCCCAATTTTTCTTGTGCCATTTACCAATTGGTCTTCTATTTATACACGGAAACCTGGATTTGAAAATTTGGTTGTGGGAAACAAATGGAAATTGTTGCTGGGGGTGAAGGTGGATGTTTGGAAAGAATCCAATGGGGTGAATTATGAGGTTTAATCCCATGTTTCTTCAAAAATTACACACCAATTCTTGAAAATGGTAAAAATGCCGAGATTTGGGATAATATATGACTTTGAAGCGAGAAAGTGCCAATGAAGATAATCGTTGGGGTGTTCGTCTTTAGCATCAATTATCGAGCATCCATAGAAATGTCTTTGTCTTGGTCTTCAGATGATCTTCTCATGCACGTGATATTGATTATGCCTCAAAAAATTTGATTTTTTGATTTATTTATTTTTTAATAAAAAAGACACCCCTGCGTTTCTAATGATACAAAGGAAGATTGGTATAAGTACCATATTTCTGATAAGGATAGAGAACAAGGTAGAAGATTTAAAGGAAAGAGATTACTTCTAACCTAATTGAATGAATGCTTTGAAAGCAAATAATATGGGCGCAAGACAAAAAGTTTGGTTAGCACACAAATATATCAACAAGATTTAACCGCCATTATCAACCTTAGGTTTATTGTATACCTCTTCCTCTTTATGATGTTAACTTTCCTCTATTCTATGAAATTATTTCCCACCCCAATTTTTCTTGTGCCATTTACCAATTGACTGGTGATTGTATATGCCTCTTAGTTGAATTCGCAAATCGTGCCGCTTTTGGGAAATCTTTGTATTCATTGATCTTAGGAAACCTGGATTTGAAAATATGGAAATTGTTGCTGCGAATTATACAGTTGAGGGTTTCTTCAAAAATACACACCAATTCCTGCGAGAAAGAAGATAATCGTTGGGGTGTTCGTCTTCATCGTAAAGCTAATATCGCAGCAGATGATCTTCTCATGCACGATATTGATTATGCCTCAGGAAATAATAAGACACCTCGTCGTTCTAATGATGAAGATTGGTATAAGTACCCTTTAATATTATCGGGTTCTTATATTTCTGGGATAGTAGAACTTCCTGCGAACCTTCGTAACCGCCATTATCAACCTTAGGTTTATAGAAATGTATGTACTTCCATCTCCTTATCTTTTTGTTACCTTTTAATTTCAAATGAGGTAAGAAACACTCTTGTATTTTTCTAAACAATATATTGTTGCCTCTGTTTCTTATCCTTATTTGAATTTGCAGGTTCCACTTCTTCCTGAGATTGCTGCGAGTGAAAATAAGAGTTCTAATTCTTCTAAAAGGTTTACTGCAAGACAACAAACTCTTCGTTCTGTGAAGGTTACCCAAGCTTCTGATAGTCAAGATGATGCTCTTCGCAAAGGGAAAAGGAAACTTCAAGATGTTGTTTACGAGAGGAGGACAAAGAAGAAACCCTCAACCAAGTCTCATTCCAATGTAATCTCTTCTAATGAGAATATTGAGGAAGATCTTGGTGATGAAGATGATAAATTTCCTGAGAAGGACTTTAGATATAATTCCGATACCCTTTCTGACGAAGGAGATGATGATAATGATGTTGATGAATGTGAAAATGAAGATTGCAGTATCCCAGAAACTTTTGCTTCAGCAATGGTTAGCATATCTGAGGCTTTCCTCCATTCTTCTCGTGGATTAGGAAATTCTCCTACAGCGAAAGCTCGCAAACTTATTGCGATGGCTTGTAAAGTTCCTACTGTAATTGATAATAACTCCCTCAAAGGCATTTCAAGATTCGTCTCTCCTGCTTCATTATATGCTTTAGGTAGCATGGTAAGTTTCTTCTCTATTCCTTGTTTATTTCCCTTATTTTGTTGATTTCTAACCCCTTTTTTTCTTGTTTAGGTTGGAAGAGTTAGTTGTGCAGATGCTTCTGATTGGGAAAGACGTCATTCTATTGCTGAGAAGAAAACTTTGAATCGTTGTAAGAAGTTAGAGGTTGAAAATTCAAATCTCCGTCAGAAAGTAGAGGATTTAAGTATTGATAACGCAGAATTAACATCCCGTCACGAAGATAATTCACAATCTCATGAGCATCACAATTGATAATTCTTCTCTTCTTGAGGAGAATAATCAATTAAAGCTTGAAAATTCTTCTCTTCGTAATGATAAGAAGCACTTAGAAGGTAAATTCTTTGCGATGGTAATTATTTTGATTACTTTTCCTTTATAATTTGCTAACTAATTCCTTAATTTCTCTCCTTGCTGTAGAAAATTATGCGAAGATGAATGACGATCTGGAAACTACCCTTGCTAACCGTAATAAGAAAATTTCTGATTTGAGATCTCAGCTTCTAATTTCCCAGCATAACCATAGTTTATATGTCAAGCATTTTCGAGCTAAGATGACTCGCAAGATTTGCGAAGATAATGAAATTCCTCTCAAGAAGTACCATACGCTCCTTTCCGAAGAAATTCCTGAAGATACTCCATATCTGGAAATCTCTGATAGTGAAGTTGAAGATGATAGTGAAGTTGAAGAAAAAGATCATTTTGATGGGAATAGATCGCCTGAAAAATAACTTCACTCTTTTTTGTATATCTGTTCTGTAACTTCACTCTTTTTTGTATGTCTGTTCTGTTTCTTTTCAATACAACACTTTCTTCTTGATTGCACCTTTAATCAATCCAACAATTTCTTTTTCAAAGCTTAATTTGAATTAATCTTTCTTTGATTGATTGTTTCCCTTATTCGCATAACTTGATCATGTGGAGAGAAATAATATATCTTAAAGACTCAGCTTAGTATTCCCCTTCCCCTTATTATTGCTCTTCAAATGATCAACTATCGCTGGAAGTATTAAAATATCCTTCTCAATTTATCTTACGAAATTTCGTCTTATTATGATTATGAATAAAAAGTCCTCCCTTTGAAGTATAAGAAATATAAGCCTTTTGCCTTTTGCCTTTTGCGAAATGTTGCGAAGTAAATAATAAATCTCCCCTTGAAGTATAGGAAGTATGAAGTATACGAAATATGAAATACCCTTAAGAAGTATAAGAAGTATAAAATATCTTTGAAGAAGTATTAGCAGTATTCAATTCATGAAGAATTGCCCAATATATGAAGAAGTATAAGAATTATTACTCACTGTATGAAGAAGTATAATAAGTACTTAACCTTCGCAAAATTAAATATCCGTTGAAGAAGTATAATAAATATGATATATTCTTGAAGAAGTATAAATAGTATTGAATTTGTGGAGAAATATTCAATATATGGAGAAGTATAAGAAGTATGTAATTCTCGTAAAAGTTTACGAGTATGAACTTATCTGTATTTGATTGCTATCAAAATCGCATCTTTTGTTAAGTCTTCATGAAAATTCTTCAATGATGTTATCTTCTTTGATAGGACTTCTTGTAAAAATTCTTCAATGATATCGACGAAGCTGTCTTCTCTTCAAAACTTCATGATGTATATTCTTGTAAAATTTCTTCAATGATATCGACAAAGTTGTCTTCTTTTCAGATCTTCATAATGTATATTCTTGTATAATTTCTTCAATGATTTTGATGTAATTAATTTCATTAATTTCTGTGGTCTTATCATGCCTTCCTAAGTAAAGGTCTTATTTTGCCACCTCTTTTGTAGTAAATTTTTGTATTTGCGATAATATGACAAGTCTGAATATTCTTGCGAACATACAACCTCGTGACATTATCGTCTTGCGATGAAATCGCAGGACGTTTTTACACTTTCATGTAATAACCCATTGATCTCATCTTAACTTCTTTGTTTCATTCTGCGAGTTCTTTTTGTATGTTTTCCTTCTCTTTTTTTTTTTTTTTTTTTTTTAGAATGCACACAGAACTTCATTTGTTGCACAAATATGACAAGCCTTTATGTTTTCGCAAACAAGAAGCCTCGTGACATTTGCGTCTTATAGCACGTATCAGCTCCCTAATGGAGGGTGCTGCCCTTTATCTTCACCCTGGTTGCCTCTTCAAGGAAGTGTACATCGACCATACAAGGTTAGCTCTTCCCATCCGGTTCTGCCAACAACCAGCTTTTGATCGCCACCTCTTATCCTTTTTGCCTATAGGGCTTATAGTTACGAGGTTGCACCCTATGGGGTATCTTTGGGCCAAGTGCATCATTTTCCAAGACTTGTCAAAAATGGAAAATGTGGTTCAACCTCACCCGACACTCTTGACTCAACCGTGTACCTCGGCGCCTTGATCATTTTCTGCACTTCTTGGGAAAGACAGTATGCCTTAGTCGCCCAACCTAAATCCTCTTACACCGCATTTTATATTGCGTAATGTCGCTAGATTAGGTGAGAATCCAAGGTGTCTAACCCGGATAGGTACCCCATTATTGGGTTGTACCCCTAAAATTTTACCATGTACTAAGGGCCCTTGGTGGTGTTCCGGTTACCCTTAGCCACGTTTATAGGTACCCCCTTAAATGACGTACTTTATGATTTTGCCTCTTACGAAATATAGCTTCGCGAACTAGGGTGTACGCCACAAAGGTTTGCCTGTATAAAATTTTTTGCGGCTCTCTTTCTTTTTTGGAGGCTGATCACAGATTGTGGTCTTTTATTCACAAATTAATGAAAGTTTAATCGCAATATAAATTTTGAAATTCGTAACTTTTCCCAATTTCATGCGAGCAAACAATATTCGTAAAATTTATCACGAAATAAATTTTTTTGTTTTGCAACATACCTCATTTCCACGAGCAAACATACTGATTACATTCTTGTTTTGTTATTTTCCTTCTTCTTTCTTCGCAAATCACAACCCCTTATTATCATCGTAAATTTCTTGTATGATTATCATCGTAATTTTATTCTCTTTTGCCTTAATCCTCCGCCATTAAATTTTCACTTCTTTTCACAGCCTTTGCTCTTTTTCTCCAATTTTCCTTCTCAGTAGTTTTTCCTTCGCAAACTTCTACTTCTGTATCGTAACATTTCTTTCCCTCAGCCCAATCACCCTTGATAATTCCAATACCCTTCATATGAGGAAACTTTATGCACTGATGTAGAGTGGAAGCTACGCCTAGAATTCCATGAAGCCATGGTATTCCTATCAAAGCATTATATGGTGATTCGACATCAACAACGCAGAATAGAATTTCAGTTTGCATTCCACTTAATGGAATTCGCATGCTCACTTCTCCTTTGGGCTTGTTAGCAGTTCCATTAAAACCATAAATTCTGTAAGTAGAAGGTATTAAATCTGCATCTTTTCCCCCCATAGTTTTGTAAGCATAATAGAAGAGGATATTGACAGAACTTCCCGTATCAATCAAAATCCTATTAAGACCAATTGATTCTTCCTCCATATCATCTTCGTTTTCTTCCATATTCATGTAGATTGCTAATCTTACTACCAATGGATTATCATGTGCTTCAAAACCTTCTAGAATTTCAGTGGCTTCAAAAAAAATTTCACGTTTCTTCCAATCTTCAAGTCGTGAAATTTTTGCGATGTTCATTACTTCCTTTCCTTCACCATCCCTCGCATATACCCTGCTTAACACATTATCATGAAAATCCTCTATGGTTTTATATGAATGAACAATGGAATTACAGAAAACATTCCTTGCTTTTGATCCCACTTCTATATGTAGGGTTTCTTCTCCCTTTTCTTGTGATGTGTTCTCCCTGCGAGTTATGGCTGGAGCCTGTGGTAATTGTTGCGATCAGTCTGCTTAAGTAAAAATTGATTTAGTTTTCCTTTATCAATCATTCGCAAGATTATCCTCTTGATATTATGGCAATTATTTGTAGAATGTCCATGAAAATGATGATATGAACAAAATTCATGACTTCTTGGACCCATTGGTGGTTCCTTTCCCATGTTCCATGGAGTTGGTATATGCTCTACCAGGATAATTGCTTGCCATATCTTTTCTACACTTGTATTCAAAGGTGGCAACTTTATCTCTTCCCTTACCATTCTTTGACCTCCTTGACCGTTGTTATAATTTTGTCTCTGGTTCCCTTGTCCAAAATAATTTTTCCTTTGTCCCCCATAATTTTCTTGTTGTTGATCTAATCTTGGAATTTGGTTATTTCCTATTCGATTATAGAAATTCCTCTCTCTATCATACTATTCTTGATCTCTACTACCCATTGCTACCATTTTTGGCTGGCTATCATTGATTTTCTTCCCTTCTGAAATTTGCGAAGAAGTTTGTGAGGATGTTTGCGAAGTACCTGCTACTACATTGATTATTTTGGGAAGTAAATTTGCTCCTCCATCTTGATTGCTAGTGTTTGCTACTGGATATGATTCCATACTGTTTTGCTTTTCCTCTAGTGTAATGTATTCTTCTTGCAATTCTCGTAACTCTATCATCATTATGGAATTCTTTCTTCTGAAGATTTGAACATATAATTGTTCAGTTGTGAACATCGCATTTATGAAGGACAGAATCAAGTATCTCTCATCCACGCGCCCTGCCATATCACTGCACATAGTCTTCCATCGTCTTACCAAATGCTTCAAACTTTCACCCACTCTTTGTTTTAAACCAAATACATCTTCAATACCAAGCCGTGAAGAGTGATTTGTGATATATTCTCCAAGGAAAGTTGCTTGCAAATGACTGAATGACGTAATAGTGTTCTTAGGGAGTCCTTCGAACCACTTTAAAGCTTCCCCTATTAAACTCGATGCGAAGTACTTGCATAACACAGCATCATGATTCTCCCATTGTAACATGCATCTTATGTATGCTTTAATGTGCTGAATAGCACATGAAGTCCCATCAAAGATACTGGTAAGTGTGGGCAAATTGCATTTTGGTGGAATTCCTCCCAATTGTACTTCTCTAGCAAATGGAGTCCTCGCAGCTTCTTCTATTGCTTCATCTAATTGCCTTCTATCTCCTCCTCTTCTATTGTTTATCATCCTTCTCATTTCTGCTAATTCTCGAAAGATCCGTGCATTTGCCTCAGAATTCTCATCCATTGGTCTTTTTAATGCAGCTTCTCTTCTTCTACGTTCTTGCGCTTCCTCCCTTGCGATCCTTCGCATTCTATCATATTCTTCATTAATGTTTTCATTTGCATAATTTTGCAAATATCTTCTTTCTAAATTATCATAATTGTTCAGTCGCAGATTATATTGGAATTCTTGTTCTTCCCTTTCTATTCTTCTCATTCTTCTCATGCGAATATCAGGAATTTCTTCTTCTTCATTTCTCCTCCTTCTGTGATTTATTTCTTCTTGATTTTCTTGTACTCTGATTCGAGAGTTTGGTTCATTCCTCTCCACTTCTGTTTGTTGATTTACAATTCTTCTCTTAATTCTTTCATACTCAATATTTTGTTTGTTACGAGCCTCTTCATATCTTCTTACTCCATTCTCGTGATTGTTTTGATGTACTGCTTGTTGTCTCTCAGTTTCTTCCATAAGTTGTTGTTCTTCCTCTCGATTCTGATTGTTTTCTCTAGGATTTGGCCTTGTTCGTAAATTCTCCATGTTTTGTTCGTGGTTTGGTATTAAAATGAAACGATTCTCTTGATTTCTTTCACCTTGATTCTGCGCTTGTTCTTGCATATTATTTTCATTATTGATTATCGGTGAATTTTGTCCTTCTCTTTCTGTTCTAACATTTGATCTTGCAATACTTTGAGATTTCCTTCTTTGTAACATCTCATTTTCCATCCTCAATTCCTGATTAAGTCTTGTTAAATTGGCACGTTCTTCAGCTTCGATCATTCGTTCTTCTTGGATTCCTTGTCTCAATGTTTCTAACATCTCCCTTTCTCTTTCAAGAATTGTTCCTCCCATCAACCTCCCATTTTCTATGATTTGTGGTTCTCTATCTTCTTCTTCTGGTGTATCAGTTCTCCAAGTGTGTATACTCACTCGATCATGATCTATTATTTGTTGAGCTTGATTTCTTCGATTACTCCTTCTCCTACTAGGTTTTCCTGTTATATTTGCTTCTCCTCCTGCGAGTCTTACACTTCTTCTTACTTCAGTTAATGGTTCTGATGTGTTTCTTCTTCTTGTCATTTTTTCTGGTACAGGAATTCTTCAAATCCCTGTTTCTAGCGCCAATTATGTAGTTGCAGAATAACCTACAACTACACCCTCAATAGAATTAGTAAAAACTCAAGAAGTTCTTGATGGTGAATGATAACTTTCTTATTAATTCTCTTAGTTGATTACATAGAATTATCAAAATGGAACTAGAATAGTTACAACTTTTTCTATTCTCCTTCCTAAGATAATTTCTTACACTCATTAAAAGAACCTCCCGAATTTTACATTTGAACTCCTATTTATAGTAAAACTTATACAGCTGTATATGAATTGCGAAGTATCGCAACTAGTCCTCGCAAAATTATTTCATCCTCGTAAAACTTCATATTTCCCCACGCTACTTCTATCATCGTATCATTTTATAACTCTTTTCTCCTTTATTTATTACGATACTCGTGAACTTTTATCTTGCGATATTCAGTACCTACAGAATAATTCGAGAGAGAGAGAGAAATTTCTATAACCGAGGTGGAAACAACAAAATTCAAAGACTTGATCAGCCACAAGAAACCCATTGAGGACAAAGACAAAATTATCATAGAGGATCAGGAAGTCAAAAGATAGTATGGGAAGAGATCAAGATGCCACCTTTGAATGCTAGTGTGGAAATTTTTTGGGAAGCTATAATCTTAATGGAGAACATTCCTTCACCCTGGAACATGGGAAAAGAACCACCTCCAAACCACCGAAGTCAAGAATTTTGCTCTTACCATCATTTTCATGGAAATTCAACATATGACTGTAGGAATATAAAAAGGATCATTCTCAAGATGATAGATCATGGAAAATTAAATCACTTTTTAATAGGGCACCCTCAATCTCAGCTCTTGCCACAACCACCAGAAATTTGCAGAGTAAATAAAACCATAGGAGGAGAAACATTTGTCATAGAAGTTGGGGCGAAGGAAAATAATTTGTTTTGTAATTCTATTGTACATTCATACAAAACAATTGAAGACTTTCATGACAATGTTCTAAGCAGAGTCTTCGCAGGAGATAATGATGGAAGAGACATTATGAACATTGCAAAAATTTCGCCACTAAAAGAATGGCAAAAGAAAATTATTTATTTCACTGCAGAAGAAGTACCTGAGGGAGGAGAAATACACGATAATCCATTAGTGGTGAGATTGGAGATTAACCCAAACTCTAAAGATGATGAAGCAGAAGATTCATGGGCAATCAACCGGGTTTTAATTAACAATGGAAGTTCTGTGGATATTCTATTTTATCATGCTTAAAAATTATGGGAGGGAAAGATGAAGAACTAATACCTTCAACCTACAAAATCTATGGTTTTAATGGTATTGCCAATAAGCCTAAAGGAGATATTACTATGCGAATTCCATTGAAAGGGATATCTTCTGAGATTCTATTATGCATTGCTGATGTGGAGTCACCTTACAATGCTTTGATTGGGTGACCTTGGTTGCATGGGATTCTAGGTGTAGCCTCAACATTTCATCAATGCATCAAATTCCCTCATCCCAATGGAGTTGGAGTTATAAAGGGAGATTGGGCTGACATTAAGAAATGCTATGAAATCGATGTAGAGTCCTGCGAGGAACGGGTTGCGAAGAAGGGGAACTGGAAAGGTAACATCAGAGAGCAACAAAGAAGAGAAAGACTCATTGTGGATGCAATAGAGAAGAGAGAAGAAGAAATCTTGCTGAAAAGAAGCAGCAGCGAAGCTATCGCAAAAGGTAAGAAAATAATTATCAAAGAAACAGAGGCAGAGGCTAACAAAGGTAAAAAACTTAAAATATGAATGTGTTCGTTGATGTTATGACTGCAAAAGTATAACTGTGAAGAAAAAGAAAGATGTATGAGTTGTCGCAAAAATTTCAAAAAATATATTTTACTTAATGACAAAAATGAGATCAAGAAATTACAAGAGAGCTGAAATGCAAAAGAAAAAATAGAATAATTCTTAGAATGGGATGAACCTTTATGGCATACACCTTAGTTTGTGAAGAAAATTTTGCAAGAGGAAAATGTAAGACCTAAAGTACGTCATATAAGGGGGTATCTGTTGCATGGCTCAGGGATAAGGTCATACCGCTTCTGGAACACGAGTTATGGACATTTGGGGTCAATAAAAGCCCATCCAGGAGAGGCACCTTGGATTCTCAACTTGAGCATATGACTTAAGTTGGGAGACTAAGATAATAACAACTATCCTAAGGAGTGCAGAGTATGATCAAGGCTCTGAGGTACATGGTTGAGCCAAGAGTGCCCTGGGAGTATGAAACTACCCTGGCCATTCTTGGCAAGTCTTGACTATGATGCACTCGGCCCGAAGAAAACCACACTTAGGGTGTAGTCTCGTAACCATAAGCCATATCGGAAAAAGGGATAAGAGGCTACGAAAACAACTGGTTGTTGTCAAGACTGGATGGGAGGAGCTAGTTTTGTATGGCAGAAGTACATCTCCTTAAAGAGGTAACCAGGGGGAAGATAAGGGAGGCACCCTCTACTAGGGAGCTGATAAGTGTCTTAAGACGCAAATGTCATGAGGCTTTTTACTCACTGGAGTATCAAGGCTTGTCATATTTGTGCAACAATCCTGAAGAGGCAATAATACAAAAGAGAAGATAAGACGAGATCAATGGGTTTCTGCATGAAAGTGCAGAGACGTCCTGCGATTTCGTTGCAAGACGACAATGTCATGGGGATTTAATTTTGCAAGAAAATTTAGGCCTGTCATATTGTCGCAGCAAAAATGACAAAAGATAAGACAAGATCAATGGGTTTCTGCATGAAAGTGCAGAGACGTCCTGCGATTTTGTCGCAATGACAAAAGGTGACAAAATAAACCTTTACTTAGGAAGGAAAAATAAGACCACATCAGAATACAAGGAAGATTGCAATCTTAAAATATGTGACTGCGACATTACGTAGAAATAATTGTGAGATTGTCGCAATAATCTTACTAAACAAAAGCAACTTGCTTAATCTCTCATTTGAACACAAATAGCAGAGGCAAGTATGGGAATGCGTAAAATAAGAGTATGTTATTTGTCTCCATATGATATATTTACGCACAAAATGAAAAATAAATCATATACTGATTAATTATATTGCGAGAAAAAATTGTTTTTCTAACACATGCAGGGAGAAACAAAAGAAATAGATCTTGTATTGAAGACTGGAGAAATTCGCAGTGATAGATTACAAGTATACAAGAATAGTGTAGTTGCAGAATATCCTACAACTACACCCTCAGTAGAATTTGTAAAACTTATGAAGTTCTTGATGATGAATGACAATTTTCTTATTAATGCTCTCAATTGATTACAAAGAAGTATCTAAATGGAACTAGAATAGTCACAACTTTCTCTATTCTCTTTCCTAAGATATTTCCTAACACTCATTAAAAGAACCTCCCAAATTTTACATTTGAACTACTATTTATAGAGAAATCTATACAACTGTATGTAAGTTGCAAAATATCGCAACTTATATTCGCAAATCTATTTCATGTTCGCAAATACTTCACACGTCTTTCGTGTTTCTTATATTATCGCATTATCTTGTGACACCTTCCCCTTATACTTGTTACGATATTCGTGAACCAATACCTTGCGATATTTGGTACCTACATCTTGCCTCTTCTCATGTCATTTCTGCGAAGAAGTAATGATCGTGACAATATAACCTTTACTTATTCTTTTTATTAGGATTTGGACACGTCTTTTGTAACCGTCCTTTTCTTAACCATTCCCTTATATAAATTCCTTTTATTCCCTTCCTTACCTTTTTATTACCTTTTATTTTTACTTCTGCAATTTCATCTTCTTATCACCTTTTCGGTTATCACTTTCTCTTCCTGTTAATCCCATCATGAGTTCTCCAAGGTAATTTTATTTTATTTCTCGCATCTTTCATTTGTTTATTCCTTTGATTTCTATCCAATTTATTGCTTGATTTTGATTTGTTTCAGCAAAGCTACCCCTCAAGCGAAACCTTCAACTAAAAACCCAAGTCCTAATCTTCGAAGAAGAAAATCCGAGAATCAAAAGGTAGTTAAAATACTTTGTCTTCTTTTTTAAACAATATATTGTTGCCTCAGTTTTTAATCTTCCTTTTGATTCGTAGGTCGGTGAAAAACCCAACCCCAACAAGAGAACTCGTATGATTAAACCCACACTTTCAATTTCAATCGATGACTTCCTTCTTGAGGTTGATGAAGAATTTCCCTCTCCCCCTCGTGAAAATACTTCATCGCAAACTCCTGCCTCTACTCCATTACCCAGTTTTCAATCTCCCACCAATGTCAATTTATCAACACTTCTTGGAGATCAACCTTCGCAAGATATTTTCTCAACTTCGTCTCCCAAAAAACCTATTTTTACCCCTAGTCCCTTGAGTGCTATTGCTCCAAACAATTTACAACTTGCTCTGATTCCTTCAAATTCTTCTCCTCTTTCTCAAGAAGCTCGAGATGGAATTTATTCAACTTTCCAAATGTTATCTGAGGTTTTAAGCAGTACTGCGAAGTCTTCAAACATTAGTTCGCAATCTGAATTTTGCGAAGTGCTCAATAATTTCATCAATCCTGATATTTCTATTTCACGTCAATCCTTGGAAAAAGAAGTTGAATTGCTTCGCCAATCTCAGGAATCTTTGAAAGCGGAATGTGAGAATCTTCATAAAGCGAATCATCAGCTTCAGAATGATTCTCTAGATTGTGCGATCCTTCGCAAGAGGAATGATGCATTAAAAGGTATTACTATTATCTTTATATTTTCTTTCTTTTTATTTACTTCTACTCCTCGCATTCTTGAAACACCCATTTAAACCCATTCCCATTTATAGAATCTATCCAGAAATGTAGAATGTTGGTACTTCATCATGAATCAGACGCAAAAGAATCTCAAGCCAAGCATGCAAGTCTTTTGAACCAATTCTCCCACTTATCTAATCTTCATTCATGTGCTCTTGATAATTTTGATGCCCTTTTCCAAGAGAATACCCAATTAATTTACGACCAAAAGTTTTTGAATGATGAAATATCTCAGCTCACCTCTTCTTTGACTAAAGCCAATTTAAGAATAGAAACCCTATTAGAAGAGAATGAAACCTTATCAAAAGAAAGATGTTCGTATTTGAATACAATGACCGTTTCTTCACAACAATTGAATGTTCTTCAGAGTAAATGTTGCGATCAAGAAAATCTCCTTTATTTGTTAAAAGGTGAACTTGAGGAATTAAAGAAGTCTTCAGATGCTGAGAGAAGTTCTTTTGCCGCCGAGAAGAAATCCCTTCTTAATAAGAACATAATCATGAGTACTAAGAGGAATAAACTTAAAGAAGAACATTCCCAAGTAAGAAACCTTAATACAAAACTTGCGAAGGATAACGAATTTCTTCATTCTAAAGATCAAAAGCTTCAATCCAGACTTGAAGGATTAGTTGGTGATGGTTTTGATAAAGCTATGGATCAAATGAAGAATTGTTGTCTATCTTTAGCTCAATTTCTTACTTCACAAAGAGAAGGTAGTCATTAAAATTTGACTGCCTTTGACATATTTTTGAACTTTGTTATACTCGCATGATTGACTCCTTTGAATTCTATTTTACTCACAGAATCCGAAAACAACCTTCGCAATTCTAAATCTGCGTTAGAAACTACTTGTTCTAAGCTTCAGTCCTCCTGTTCTAAGCTTCGCAAGAGGAATACTTTGCTTTCTACTCGTTTAACTGATTCACGTGATCGTGCCAATCGGATATTCAACTACCTTTCTTATGACAAAGATATTGAGGATACTAACCACCAAAAGGCTTTATCTCGTGAAAGTCATTTAAAAGCTCAAGTCTTCGCAAACAATATTCTTTTATCAAAATCCTTGCCTCCAGTGAAAGTTAAGCCTTTAGAAATATCTGATGATGAAGTTGTTCGTGATCCTGATAGTGACTTTGATAACGAGAGTGGTGATGAAGGACTTGATAGTGAGGAACATTCTCATGTTGCTGCTGATGAAGATGGTGGTGAGAAAGAATCTGATCTCCAAAAAGAAATTCCTGTTGATGGTCCTACCCCTCCTAAAGATCCAGCACAAAACATTGACGAGGAGCATTAAGCATGATGGATTATCCTACTGTTATTCCTCTTTTTTACGAACAACTTTGTTTTCCTTTATTTTAAACCCTTTCTCTTGGTTACTGTTGATTCTCTTTCTATAGACGATCCTGCTTACTATTTGTTTTCTATAGATGAAGTATACTTTGTATTTTGCGATACTACTTTGATCTTTCTCTAGATTCGCATGACTTAATCATATGAAGAGAAATTTCATGACTTGATCATATGAAGAGAAATAATATATCTTGAAGACTTAGCTTAGTATTCCATTTTCCCTTATTATTGCTCTTCAGATGATCAATTATTATTGTAAATATTAGAGTATCTGCCTCTGTTTAAGTTGAGAAGTTTCTATTTGTTGCGAAGTAAATGAGAAATCTCCCCTTGGAAGTATAAGAAGTCTGAAATCTCCGTGAAGAATTATGAAACATCCTTGAAGAAGTATAAGAAGTATGAAATACCCTTGAAGAAATATAAGAAGTATGAGATATCCTTTGAAGAAGTATACGAAGTATGAGATATCCTTAAAGAAGTATAAAAAGTATTCAATCCGTGAAGAAACATTCAATGTTTGAAAAAGTATAATAAGTATTCAACCCTAATAAAATTTAATGAATATGAAATATCCGTCTTTGATTGCGAACAAAATTGCCTCTATTATTATGAATTATTTATATATATATTCTCGTAAAAATTCCCCAATGATATTGATGGAATTGGTTTCATTAGTTGTTGTGGTCTTATCATGCCTTCCTAAGTAAAGGTCTTATTTTTCCACCTCTTTTGTGATAATATTTTTGCGATAATATGACGAGTTTGAATATTCTTGCGAATATACAACCTCGTGACATTATCGTCTTGCGATGAAATCGCAGGACGTTATCACACTTTCATGTAATAACCCATTGATCTCATCTTAACTTCATTGTATGTAACTCTGCGAATATGTATATATATATATATTTTTTTATTTTTTTATTTTTTCACAGAAATATTATTGTTGCACATGTAGTTGCAGGAATTCCCACACTACACCCTATTCAAGAATTTATCAATATTTATGACATAATTTGAAGATTAAAGACACTTTTTTATTAATTTGATCTTAAGGAATTACAGAAATCAAGAATACAGAACACTTGATAAAAGATTTTCTCTCTCCTAAAAACTTTCCTAGCACTCCAAAAATTCTCTCTCTCCTCTGGAACTATTCATCTCCTTTATATAGGTATTTACATAGTGGGTTACATCTCATGACATCTCATTTATAGCTAAGATCCCCTTCAATTTTGGATCTGAGTAACTGCGATACATCGCAGTTAGCACCGCCTTTATTTTTCGCAGGTTTTATTGATATATCGCAGACATGTCACACTTTCTTCGTGTTTCCGTCGTTTTCAATCATTACGTCATTGTTTAAGTCATCTTTGGATGTCTCGCAGAATATCATTGATGTATCGCAGAACTGTTGTTTATTATTGATGTATCGCAGATATGTTGTTTATTATACATGGAATATTGTTGTAACAATATTCTGATCCTACATCTTGCCTCTTCTCATATATTTTCTGCGAAGAAGATAAAGATCATGAGAACTAAAGTTTCTTGATTTGCCGCAACTCCTTATCTTTTCACATTCCCTTCATTCTGACACGTCTCTGCATCCATCGCTAAATATTCTACGCGTGTTTTTTCTTTCATTTATCCCTTGACACGTCTTTTTTCAACCGTTGAATTCTGACCATTCATGTATTTTCTTCATTAAATGCATTGATGTTCTCGAGAATCTTCTTTCCTTATAAATATCTTCTTCGCTAATCTCCCCTCTTCTTTTTATTCTCTCTTTTTTCATTTCTTCTTTACTTCTTCTCTGCAACTCTACTGTTCTTCATCTTCTTCCGCAAATTCCGGATCTATTACTGTTTCAATTTTATTTCCTTATTCTTCTTCATCTAAATCGTCGTTCCCATACCAAAAAATGGCCCCTGCTAAAAAATTAGGTCAACCCACTTTAATAAAACACCAGCAGAAACTTCAAACTTTAGGTTTTGCACTTTCTGAGATTCCTGGTCAATCTTCAGACTCTGACCTCTCCATTGATCTAGATTCAAGATTTCCTTCTTCTAATGAAAAGATCCTTATTTCGCTAGGTCAATTAGAAGCTGGCATTCCTATCCCTCTTTACGACCCAAAACTCCCTCTTTTTTATAAAATTATTTCTCATGCCAAACTTTCACGAGCAATCTACCAATTAAGTGGAGATTGTATTCGTCTCATTCTTGAATATGCCTCTCGTGGAGCTGGTAAAGGATCTCACTATCCTGATTCTGCGAGACATCCTGATTTTAAAGATATCCCAATTATTCCAGCGAAATATACCGTGGAGAATTTCTTTGCGAATTATCAAGTAATTCCCATAAAGAAAGAGAGCACGTGTTGGGATGTTCGTTTAAATAAGGATAAAAAAGTTGCGAAAGATAAAATTCTTATGCAAGATATAGATTATCATTCAAGTAAAAACCAAGGTCCTCGCTTCTCAAAAGATGACAAGTGGTGAAAATTTCCTCTCCTCCTTGAAGGTCCATATATTTTTGGCACTCTTGATATTCCTGCGGATCTTTCACATCTTGCATCGTATCGTCCTTGGGTTTTTAATTGGCCTGAAAATAATTCTGAGGTATATCCCGCAAAGTTTTATCATTATTCGCAAACTTAGTTAAATATATTATTCTTACTAATTATTGAAACATCTTTTATCAGATTGAAAAAATGAAGGCTAGTTACGCCAGTACTGGGAATCCCAATCTCTTACAAATTTTGAAAACCTTCACAGATGAAGTAAGAAACAATCTTTTGTAATCTTTAACAATATATTGTTGCCCCTGTTTCTTATATTAGATTGTTTTCAAGGAAATTCCATTTGTCGCGGTGGTTGAAGCCAAAGATAAAGGCAAAATAGTATTAACTCCAAATGAAAGTTCTGGTACTTCCCCCCGCCGCAATAAAAATCAAACCACAGACGGTCCTCCAGAGAAGAGAAGAAAAACTCAACCACTTCTTCCACTTAGAGAGACTCCTATTATTGCTGAAAATGATAAAGAATTTGAAGAAAATGATGGGGTAAACCATGACGTCACTGTGGGCACTTCAACACATTTTTCTTCTACGAGAATTAGATCTGAGATGGGTATCTCTCAACCTGAGACTCCAATGGATCAATTATCAAATATTTTTAGGAATCCAATGCAAGGTGTTGGTGAGGATGATATCACTCGTACTTGCGATTATCTCTCGAAAATCTGCGATGCTTCGATCTTGACTAATAATAAAGATCTCAAAGGAGTTTCCAGATTTATCGACTCAAGTTTTCTTCACGCGCTAACTTCGCTGGTATGCCCCTTTCCCTTATTTTTCTTGTAGTAAATTTTACATTTATCATGTGTATCAAAAATCTTTTACTTATCCTTACTCATTTTCTCTTTTCTGTCGCAGACTGCTAGAACTTCTTTTTCTGTTGCTTCAGAATTAGAAACTAGATTATCAACATCGCAGAAAAGGCTTACTGATTCGCAATCTGAATCTGCGAAACTTCGTGAAAGAAATAAACAATATGAAGCTGAAATATCCCTTCTCCGCGAAAAATGCAAGCAATTGGAAGTATTTGGAAATACTGAACTCCTTAATAAAAACAAATCGCTTGAAGTAGAAGTTGAAGTTCTTCAACAGAAATTAGTTGACAAGGAGAAGTTCTGTAAACAAATTATTGGTATAAATCTTTTCTCTCTTTAATATTTTTTTTTTTAATTTTCTTCATTCTTGCTATTTTATAGCTTATTTGAGCAACCATTTTGCAGATGCCTATAATCTTACTGATGAAGCTCTTATTCTCAATTCTTTTGATGAAACCACTCTTCTTCAGTGTCTTAATGACGCTTTAAATAATTATTCAGACGAAAAAAATTAATACTCTGTCCCTTGATGAGCTTAAATATCAGGTTTCCCTTATGAGAATGGACTATAGATCTACCTTGAGTATGTCCAATAGTTTAAAGACTTGCAGAGATGAATTTAGAGAAAAAAAAAATCAAAGTCTTAAAATCCAAGAAGAGTGATCTTGAAAAGGATAAAGAACGCATTACTCTTCAAGGCGCTGAAGATCTATCAAAATTTCGCAATACCCTTATTGATACTGAACTTGAGAGAGATAAACTTAAGGATGAAAATTTTAAACTTCTTAAAAGAGAAAAACAAATTCGTTCTCATCTTCTCATTCAAAATGATGATGAATTCGCATGGGCTGCGGCAATTCTCGATAACGCTAGGAAAAACATAGCAATAGATTTCATTCTTCATACCGAGCAAGCAACCTTGATACAAGAAATGATTCATGAGAGATAAGGTTATTTATTGCTCCTCTAACATCTTTATACTTTTTTGTAGATTTTCAACGAATTTCTAATTTGTTATTGTACCATCGCGAGAATCAAAGAAAATCATTCCATGAGGATAGCAGAACTTGAAGAAGAAAAAGTAATCTTGCGAAAAATCTTGCTTCCCGCAATGATAAAATCACTAGACTCCGAGAGAAAATAAAGATATCCAATTCCAATTTGCGTAGTAATCTTCTCACCGTTCGCAATAATGCTATTGAGAAAGTTTGTAAAGATAACGATCTTCCTCTTAGTCTATATCCTTGTCTCTTGGATAACATCCCAACCAGTACTGAAGTACCAGTTATTTCTGACAGTGAGGTTGATATAGATGAGAATGAAAGCGAAAATGAAGAAGAAACTGATGATGAAGATAATGAAGACAAAGATGAAGATAATAATGAAAATAAATCTCAATAGTTTTGTTTTTTCTTTTTAACCTTCTCTTGTATTTCTTTATTTCTTGCGATAATTATCTGCGACAAATTGTATCATTCTTTCTGCAAGATATTTGTAACTCCTGATGTCTTTCAATATATAAATTCCCTTTTTTGCTTCTCGTCATCATTATTTAATATGAATTTATCATATAATGATGAATAACAATATTTACTATGCTATACATCGTTCCCATACCTGCCTCTTGTTATTAATCTGCAATATGATAAATGAATTATCGCAAATATTTCTGCGAACCGTCTGTTATATGATTCGCAGATATAACTTCTCTTGTGGTCTTATTTATCCTTCCTAGTTAAAGGTCTTATAATCCCACTTTTATGCGACAAGATCGCATGACATTCTTACTTTACATGTAATAATCCATTAACCTTGCCTTATCATTATTTTTATCTCTGCAACAATATGATAAATCTAAGCCATCTTGTGAGATTAATCTCTCTTTGGTTTTTAAGACTTATGACATTGCCGTCTTTGCGATGAAATCGCAGGACGTCTTTGCGATTTATTTCCTCTTATTATTGATTTCATTTATCTCATCTTTTGATCTTATCGCAAAAACCCATTGATATCATATTAACGTTTCTCTTTAGGCTTTTTGGCCAGTCACGCGGCAATATGACGGGCCTAAATATTCTTGAGAATATAAAGTCCCATGACATTGCTGTCTCTGTCACGCGACAATATGACGGGCCTAAATATTCTTGCGAATATAAAGCCCCATGACATTGCCGTCTTTTTTGATACACAGCTCCCTAATGGAGGGTACCGCCCTTATCTCTCCCCCCGGTTGCCCCTTCAAGGATTATACATCGGCCATACAAGACTAGCACTTTCCCATCCGGTTCTGCCAACAACCAATTGTTTTCGCAGCCTTGTCCTTTATGCCTTATATGGCTTATAGTTACAAGACTGCACCCTAAGTGGGGTTTTATTCGGGCCGAACACATCGTAAGCCAAGACTTTCCATGGATGGACAGGGTAGGTTCATCCATCCCGGGCACCCACAGCTTAACCGTGTACCTCGGCGCCTTGATCATATGTTGCATTCCTTAGGAGAAACTCTCGGGCGCCCAACCAGGGTATAACCTTATATAATTGGGAATCCAAGTTATCTCTCCCGGATGGATTTTCTATAATCCCAAATCTCCATGACTAGGTTCCAACAGCGGTATAGCCTTTCCCATAGCCATGCAAAGAGATACCCCCCATATGACACACTTTAAGGACATTGCCTCTTAGGGAATAGAATCCGCGAACTAAGGTGTACGCCATAAAAGTTCGTCCCGTTTTTATGTATTTTTAGGCGATTTGCGCCCTTCTGATACATTTGCATTAAAAATTCTCATATGATTAGAAATCATCATCTTTTTCTTTTTAATAGAAAAATTCTCATCTTTGAGCAGAGTTTTTCTTTTAATTCTCACAACAGAGTTTTTCATTTGTTCGCAACATGATATTGTTGCACTTCTTTTCTTCTGTGTCGAATGATTATTCGCAATTTCTTTTTACTTATTTATCTTATACTTGTTTGTTCTCCTGCGAAGAATGAAGGTTTCTACTTTTCCCCATCTTCGTATGATTAATCGCCATTGAATCTTTTGGGACAAAACTATTCTTGAAGTATATCCTTTCCCCGCAACTCTATATTGTCCACCATCAATTTCTCAGCTCTGTGATTTTGCCTCCTGTTATGTTGCCAATTACGATTTCGGGCATTCCTTTCTTCGCAAGTATTAATGTCAACTTCATAACACTTTTTGCCTTCAAACCAATCACCTTTAATTATCCCAAAACCATGAGGAAGTGGAAATTTTATGCATTGATGATATGTTGATGCTATGCCCAAGATCCCATGGAGCCATGGCCTTCCAATTAAGGCATTGTAAGGAGATTCTATATCCACTACAAAAAACTTGATTTTTGAAGATATCTTGTTCAATGGAATTTCCATAGTAATTTCTCCTTTTGGCTTGTTTGCAGTGCCATTAAATCCATAGATCTTGTAAGTTGAAGGAATTAATTCATCATCTCTTCCACCCATTGTGCGATAAGTATGATAAAACAAAATGTCTACTGAGCTACCAGTGTCAATTAAAACTTTATCTATTGCCCAAGAATCACTTGATGCGTCATCATCATCTTCTTCTTCTCTGTATTTTGGATTTATCTCTAACTTCACCACCAAGGGGTTGTCATGCATCTTCCCAGGTTCTGGTATCTCTTCTGCAGTAAAAGAAATAACTTGTTTCTGCCATTCTTCTAACGGAGAAATATTTGCAATATTCATCACCTCTCTTCCCTCTATATCCCTTGCAAATACTCTGCTTAGCACATTGTCATGGAAATCCTCTATCGTTTTCTGCGAATGTACAATTGAATTGCAAAATAGATTTTTTGCTGTAGATCCTACTTCAATGACAAATGTTTCGGCTTCTTTTGCAACATTAACTCTGCGAATTTCTGGTGCTTGTGGAAATTGTTTCGGTTGTAAATATCTTGCTAGAAAATGATTTAATTTCCCCTGTTCAATCATTCGCAAAATAATTCTTTTTACATTTCTACAATTATGCACAGAGTGGCCATGAAAATGATGATAAGGACAGAACTCTTGATTTTGGTTGTTAAGATGTGGTTCTTTCCCCATGTTCCAGGGTGAGGGTATATTCTCCATCAGAATAATCGCTTCCCAAATCTTGTCTATTCCGGTGTTTAAAGGTGGCAATTTGATGTCTTCCCACATATTCCTCTGACCTCTTTGCTCTCTTGAATAATTCTGCCTCTGTCCACCATAAGTCTCCTGCGGTTGATCAAACCTTGGGACCTTATTATTGTTATTGCGATTATAAAAATTTCTCTCCTTTTCTAATTCCTCCTGATCTCTACTCCCCATCGCTACTATCTTATGTTGATTATCAGTCTCCATTTTCTCTCGCGGGTTTTGAGAAGTACTTGCTACTGTATTAATCATCCTTGGTAATAAAATTCCATTTGCCGCGGCTAAATTTGTGCCTGTGTGAATTGGATAAGACTCCATCTCATTTTGTTTTTCCTCCAAAGCAATATATTCTTCCTGCAATTCTCGCAGTTCTGTCATGGTAATTGTGCTTTTAACTCTGAATACCTGGATGTATAATAGATTCGTCACAAACATAGCATTTATGAAGGATAATATGAGATATCTTTCATCCACTCTTCCTGCCATTTCACTACACATTGTCCTCCATCTTATCGTTAAGTGCTTTAAACTCTCACCAACTCTCTGTTTCAATCCAAACACATCTTCAATTACAGGTCGCGTAAAGTTATTGCTGATGTATGCTCCTAAGAAAGTAGTTTGCAAATGCATGAATGAAGTTATTGTATTCTTTGGAAGACTTTCGAACCACTTCAATGCTTCGCCAGTTAAACTTGACGCAAAATATTTGCACAAAACGACATCATGGTTCTCCCATTGTAACATACATCGAATATAAGCTTTGATATGTTGGACAACACACGTAGTCCCATCAAATATACTGGTCAACACCGGTAAATTACATTTTGGAGGTATCCCTCCTAATTGTACCTCTTGAGTAAATGGAGTTTTCGCAGATTCCTCGATTGCCTCATCAAGTTGTCTTCTTCCTCCTTCTCTTCTGCTATTTATCATTCCTCTCATTTATGCTAATTCTCGCAAGATTTGTTCACTTCTATCAGAATTTTGCTCCATTGGCCTTTTCAACGCAGCCTCTCTTCGTCTGCGTTCATGTCTTTCTTGTCTTGCGATGTTTCGCGCTTCTTCTCCAACATCATGGTTTTGCCTTCTTCTGCGATTTTCTTCTTCTTGCAAGTTAATTTGTCTTTCATTCTCCTCTACGCGAATTTCCTCATCTCTTTCTATTTCTCTTCGTTGCCTTTCTATGTCTCTGCGAATTCTCTCATATTCCTCATTGAGATTATCATTATTACGATTTTGCACACGTCGTCTTTCTCGATTATCGTGATTATTCTGACGCAACGCTGTTTGAATTTCTTGTTCTTCTACTTCTGCTCGCAATCTCTCTCTTTCTCCCGCTAAATGTAATTGTTCAATATAATGCCTCTCAATATCATCTTCAATTATTCTGCGATTTCTTCGAATTTCTTCATCACGTAACATTCTTCTTCTCTCTTCTTGATTTTCTCCCTCATCCTGATTATGTCTAATGTCTAAAGTTTCACCGCGTGGAATATAACGATCATTTATCAAATTCTCGCCAATATTTTGTATATTTTGTCTTGTTTCTTCTCTATATGATCTTGAATTTGATCTCATGCTGCTTCTCGATCTTCTGTTTTGCAACCTCAAATTTTCCATTCTTAATTCATGATTTTGTCTTGTAAGATTGGCACGTTCTTCTGCCTCTAATCTTCTTTCTTCCTGTATCCTTTGTCTCAAATCATCTACTACTTCATGTTCTTCATGAATTAATCCTCCATCCATTTCTTGATTTCTTTCCTCTTCTTGATTTTCCGCCTCTTCTATCGAATCCGACCTCCAAGTATGCACACTCACTCTATCGTAATCCTAATTTCTATCTTGTGCTCGTGTTTGTTGATTTGGTGGTTGGTTTGAATTTTCTACTCCATTTCTCATTCTACTTCTTCCTGATATGATCCTTAAAGATCCCTCCAATTCACCTGTTCCTTCCCCTGCAATTATTTTACTTCTTCTCACTGTTGTTAGTGGTTCTGATGTATTTCTTCTCCTTCTAGCCATTTCTTCAATTCTAATAATCTCTCCAAATCTTCAAGCTGTAGTTTGAAATTTCTCAAATTGATTCTCCCTGTTTCTGGGCGCCAAAATGTAGTTGCAGGAATTCCCACACTACACCCTATTCAAGAATTTATCAATATTTATGACATAATTTGAAGATTAAAGACACTTTTTTATTAATTTGATCTTAAGGAATTACAGAAATCAAGAATACAGAACACTTGATAAAAGATTTTCTCTCTCTTAAAAACTTTCCTAGCACTCCAAAAATTCTCTCTCTCCTCTGGAACTATTCATCTCCTTTATATAGGTATTTACATAGTGGGTTACAGCTCATTTACAGCTAAGTTCCCCTTCAATTTCGGATCTGAGTAACTGCGATACATCGCAGTTAGCACCGCCTTTATATTTCGCAGGTTTTATTGATATATCGCAGACATGTCACACTTTCTTCGTGTTTCCGTCGTTTTCAATCATTACGTCATTGTTTAAGTCATCTTTGGATGTCTCGCAGAATATCATTGATGTATCGCAGAACTGTTGTTTATTATTGATGTATCGCAGATCTGTTGTTTATTATACACGGAATATTTTTGTAACAATATTCTGATCCTACAACACAAATATGATAAGCCTTTATGTTCTTGCGAACAAGAAGTCTCATGACATTTGCGTCTTATAACACGTATCAGCTCCCTAATGGAGGGTGCTTCCCTTTATCTTCCCCTTGGTTGCCCCTTCAAGGAAGCATACATCGACCATACAAGGTTAGCTCTTCCCATCTGGTTTTGCAAACAACCAGCTTTTGTTCGCAACCTCTTATCCTTTTTCCCTATAGGGCTTATAGTTACGAGATTGCACCCTATGGGGTATCTTTGGGCCAAGTGCATCATTTGCCAAGACTTGTCAAGAATGGAATATGTGCTTCAATCCCATCCGGCACTCTTGACTCAACCGTGTACCTCGGCGCCTTGATCGTTTTCTGCACTTCTTGAGAAAGACAGTATGCCTTAGTCTCCCAACCTAAATCATGTTACATCGCAAGATTAGGTTGAGAATCCAAGGTGTCTAACCCTGATAGGTACCCCGCTTTTGGGTTGTACCCCGTAATGTCCATGTACTCAGGTTCCTTGGTGGTGTTCCGGTTTCCCTGAGCCATGCTTATAGGTACCCCCTTAAATGATGTACTTTAGGACTTTGCCTCTTACGAAATGTTGCTTCGCGAACTAGGGTGTACGCCACAAAGGTTTGCATGTGTAAAATTTCTGCGGCTTTCTTTCTTTTTTTGAAAGCTAATCACAGTTTGCGGTCTTTTATTCGCAAGTAATTTTTGCATCTTTCTTTAATAAAAGCTGATCGCAATAAGAATTCTAAAAATTCGTAATTTTGTTAAGTTTTGTGCGAGCAAAACATATTCACAAATATTTTCATGGGGTTTATGGATAATACCCTTTTAAATACAATCTATTCCAGGGTCGACCAAGTCTTAAACCCATGTCTCTCCCTTCTGGATCCATCAGCCGATAAGCTCCACTTCCCACAACCTCTTTGATGACATATGGTCCATCCCATTTAGGTGCTAATTTTCCTCCATTTTCTTTCTGGTATGGAGGTGTTTCTCGCATGACCAAATCACCTGGATGATACTCACATTCAATAACTCTCTTGTTATATTCTCGAGCTAATCTTTCCTGATAAACTTTCATATATCGCAACACCTTTTCTATTTTTTCTTCCAAATCATCCAATTCACTTAATATCACCCCTGCACTTAAATTCCTTTCCCAGGCTTCTTTCTTTGTAGTCAAAATTACAACTTCTATTGGCAATAAATCTTCTACTCCATATGTTAAGCAATAAGGAGACATTCCAGTTGCCTCTCTTCTAGTTGTATTGTATGCCCAAACTGCGCTAGGTACTTGTTCGCACCACCCTTTGAGATGTCCTTCTAATTTCTTTTTGATTGTGTCTGCGATTGTTTTATTTGTTGCCTCTGCCTGTCCATTAGCTTGTGGATATAATGGAGTTGATTTCCCACATTTTATCCTAAAAGCACTGAGTAACATCTCTATATTATTCCTTTCAAATTCTTTCCCATTGTCAGATACTAATTGTGCTGGAACTCCATACCTACAAATGATATTCTCGAATATGAATGTAAAAACATCCTTATCACGAATATGTTGTACTGCTTTTACTTCTGCGAGCTTCGTGAAATAATCTGTTGCGACTATTAAAAATCTTCTCTGCCCAGATCCAGGTAAGAATGGGCCAACAATGTCCAATCCCCATTTACCAAAAGGCCAACAGCTTGTTGAAGAGGTTAATGTTGCTCCTGGTGCGTGAGTTCTTTTCCCATGTCGTTGTCATTCTTTGCATCGTCTTACTAATAATTTTGCGTCTGTGTGCATATAAGTCCAGTAATATCCTTGTATTTTTGCTCTGTATGCCAGAGATCTTCCCCCACTATGGTTTCCAGCTTCTCCTCCATGTAACATCTTCAATATTTTTCCTCCTTCTTCACGAGTTAAACATCTTAGAGGTGGTCCACTGAAAGATTTTTTGTATAAAATTCCTTCTCGTAGTTCATAATTTGTTGCACGACTCTTTAATTTATGTGCTTCTAGTCTGTTCCTGGATATTTCCCCTGTTGCGATATATGCATGAATTTCCTTTCTCCAATCTGCGATATCTTCTGCGATGTTATCTGGTAGTTCCCTTTCTACTTCCATTGCAATTGCTTCTTCAATTTCTTCTTCCTCTTTATTTACTGATGGATGTTGAATTGTCTGGATTTTGATATTTCTTGCATTAGGATTTTTCATCATACTTGGAATGAATGCAAAAGCATCTGCGAGTCGATTGTATTTCCTTGTGATATGCCTCCATTTTAGCTTTGGTATCTTCGCAGATAATTCATCAACGAGTTTCTTGTATTTCTTCAAAGAAGACTCATTCATGGTATAATCTCCTTTAACTTGACAAATTACCAACTGAGAATCACTTGTTATTCTTATACTTTCAAGCTTCTTTTCTATTGCGATCTTCAATGCATGCACTATAGCTTCGTACTCTGTTTCATTGTTCGTGGATGCAAATTCTAGTCTGAATGTAAATGCTATTCTTTCTCCTTCTGGTGAAATCAACACAACTCCCACTCCATTCCCCTCACTGTTGGATGATCCATCTACTAAAATTTCCCATCTATTTGGTTTTGTTAACAAGTCTTTTGGATTCCCAAATTCTTCTTCAACATCCATCATCTCTTCTACTGCCTCATCTTCTTCCAAAGGAAATTCTGCCAAAAAATCTGCAACAACTTGTGATTTTTGCATGATAATACTTGGTACTTTATCTTGTAATGGTTTATTTGTGCATTCCATCTTTCTATTCTTCCTGATCTTTTTGTGTTCTTCATGACTGACTCAATTGGAACTTTTGTAACCACTTTTATCACATGTGCTTGAAAGTATATCCGTAATTTGAATGATGCATAAACCAGGGATAAGATTAACTTCTCCATTTTAGAATAATTTCTCTTTGCTGTGTTAAAAGTTTTACTGATGTAGTAAATGGGCCTTTCTACTTCTGCATCCGTTCGGAACAAAACTGCACTTAAAGTGTATTGAGTTGTTGCGAGGTATACCAATAATTCTTCATCTTTCTCTGGTTTTTGTAATATGGATGTATTCATGAGATACTCCTTGATCCCTTGAAAAGCTTTTTCACATTCATCAGTCCACTTGAATTTTGCTCCCTTCTTAAGTATGTTGAAGAAATGTTTGCACTTATCTGACATTCGCGAAATAAACCTTCCAAGTGAAGCTAAGAGTTCATTCAGCTTTTGCACTTCTTTTAATGTTGCAGGTGTTGGCATGTCACGAACTGCTTGTACTTTTTCTGGATCAACTTGTATTCCCTCTTTTGATACTATGTATCCCAAGAATTTTCCTGACGCAACTCCAATTATACATTTTTCAGGATTCAATTTGATGTTGAATTTTCTCATTTGCTCAAATATTTCCTTCAAGTCCCGCACATGATATTTGGCTTCTTTACTTTTTATCAACATATCGTCTACATATACCTCTAAGGTTTTATGTATCCATTTCAACCATTCGTTGATAAGTAGCACCTGCATTTCGTAGACCAAATGGCATCTTCACATAGCAATATAAACCTCTTGGAACAAAAAATGCAGTATGTTCTTGGTCTTCTTCTGCGAGTGATATTTGATTGTATCCTTTATACCCATCAAGTGAAGTGACTCTATCATGTCCTGTAGCTGATTCCACCATTTGTGGTATATCTGGCAATGGAAAACTATCTTTTAGACAGGCTTTGTTTAGATCAGTGAAATCCATACAAATCCTTATCCCTTTATTCTTCTTTGGAACAATGACCATATTCGCAATCCATTCTGGATATTTTGCTTCTCTTATGATTCCCGCATCCAACATCTTTTGCAATTATTCTTCTATTTGTGTATGATAATTTTTCGAAATCTTTCTTATTCTTTGTTTGAATGGTCTCACACTTTTATCTATGTTCAATCTATGACACGCCACTGATGGGTCAATTCCTGGTATTTCATCTACACCTCCTGCGAATATATCTTTGTATTCTCGTAAGATATCAATAGTTCTTTTTTCTTCTTCTTCGTCCATCTTAGTTCCAATTCGCAAGATTAAAGGCTCCTCTTTACTTCCAATATTTATTTCTTTGGTTGGTTCTGCTGCGACATAACTAGGACTTTGCTCTCCCATAGGTGTTGGCTCTTTGATTACTTTCATTGGTTCTCCTTCTTTTTCTGGGATCTCACTTGGTATTCCTCTTCCTTCTTTTGCTCTTATTGTGTACACCCTGAACTCCTCTTTCTTTTTTGCTTCTTTCGCAAGTTTTCTGCGAAACTGTTTCTTTCTGGCTCTTCCTCCACACTGTTTTACTTCAGTCTGATAACAAAATTTTGCACTATAAAGATCTCCTTTTATCTCTTGTATTCCGCTTGGTGTAGGAAACTTAATTGATTGATGTAATGTCAAAACAACAGCTTTAATCGCATGAATCCATGGTCTTCCTATCAGCATATTGTATGGAGACTCCATATCTATCACGCATAAAACTATGTGTGTTTCAATTTCTCCCAGCGATACTCGTAACTTTATTTCCCCTTTGGATTTTGTTGTAGATTTCCCCAATCCATGGATAAGATATTCTGAATTTGTAATTTCTTCATCTTTGATCCCCATCCCCTTAAGTGCATGATAGAATATAATATCAACTAAACTCCATGTATCAATCAAGACTCGGTTTAATTTCCCTTTTTCTATAGATTTTGTAGCTTTCCTTTCTTCTCGCATGATCGGAATTGTGACTACTAATGGTGAAGTGTGGATCAAGTCTTCATTTGGAATTTATGCTACTGAAAACGTGATTTTCTGCTTTTCCCATTCTTTCAAAGTTGTTATTTTCTCCACCTCCATAATCTTTCTTCCTCTACAATCTCGTTTGTGTATTTTTCCCTTTATGTTGTTATGAAATTCATCAATCATTATCTTTTTGATCATATTACATTCTTTTCTTTTACAATCTTCATCTGTTGATTCCATTTGATCTTCAAATTTCTGCTATGATGATCTTCAGGTCCCTGTTTCTAGCGCCAATTATGTAGTTGCAGAATATCCTACAACTACACCCTCAGTAGAATTTGTAAAACTTATGAAGTTCTTGATGATGAATGACAATTTTCTTATTAATGCTCTCAATTGATTACAAAGAAGTATCTAAATGGAACTAGAATAGTCACAACTTTCTCTATTCTCTTTCCTAAGATATTTCCTAACACTCATTAAAAGAACCTCCCAAATTATACATTTGAACTACTATTTATAGAGAAATCTATACAACTGTATGTAAGTTGCGAAATATCGCAACTTATATTCGCAAATCTATTTCATGTTCGCAAATCCTTCACACGTCTTTCGTGTTTCTTCTATTATCGCATTATCTTGTGACACCTTCCCCTTATACTTGTTACGATATTCGTGAACCAATACCTTGCGATATTTGGTACCTACAAATAGGAGATCAAGAGTAAATGTACTAGTTTTACAAAAAGTTGAATAAAGAAACACAAGGAAGCAAAAGCTACTTCTTGCTTGAGTCTTCATTATCATCATCAAATTCTTCACCAGAATTTTCTTCTCTATCAGATTCTTCATCAGATTTTTCTTCTTCATCTTCTTCAGACTCTTTTTCTTCTTCAGCATCATTATCAGAGATAACCAAGTTATGAACGTTTTCCGGAACTTCATCTAAGAGACAAGGATACGAAGAATGAGGAATGCCATTTTCATCACAAATTGTTCTAATAGTGTCGTTGCGGAAAAGAACGGCATCATTCTTGAAGTTTGCAACAATGATTTTTTGTTGATTCTTCAACCTAGAACATTTTTCATTGCGAGAAGAAAGATCCTTTGCGAGTTTCGCTTTCTCATTCTCAAGTTCTTCAATCCTCTTGCGATATCTATCTTCAGCTTCTGCGAAAATATAACAATAAATCAACAACTTGATGGTAGTTTATGAAAAACAAACAATCAAACAAGGAAGAACAGTTAACAACCTTCTTTGTTAGAAATCACATCTCTAATCAAAGCCGTCTTCTCAACTTGGAGACTGACATTTACACCTAAATTATTCCTGGCATTATCTAGAACTCTCACAGCCCAAGCAAATTCATCATCATCATTTATGAGAAGGCGGGAGCGAATTTGATTCTCTCTTTCGCAGAGTACAACGTTTCTACGTTTGAGATCATCTCTTTCAATTTGGACCTCAAGAAGAGTTTCTCGGAATCTCGCTAAAGTTCGAGCACCTTGGAGAGAAATGCGATCTTTTCATCTATAAGATCACTATACTTGGCCTTTAAATTATTGATTTCTTCTTGGAATTATGAAAGAAACGTTTAAATTTATTAGCCATACTCAAGACAGATCTATGGTCAATTTCTAAGAGGCGAAGTTTGGATCTAAGTTCATTTATGGGAAGAGATTCAATCTTATCATTTGAAAAACTATTTAGAGAAGTATTTAGGTGTTCAAGAAGGGTATCATTATCCAAAAGATTTGGAAATATATGAAGAAGAGTAGCTTTATCAGAAAGAGCATAAACGTATGTGAAAGGGTAAACCGTATAAGAAAAAGTTATGGGAAAATGAAATAAAGGGAAAAAAGAAGAATCCCATACCATAGAGTTGCTTATTGGCATCTTGAAGACTAGACATTTTGTTTTTTCTGAATAGAATTTTCTGATTCCAATTGTTTGATCTTTTCGCGAAGATCAGTAGCTTCGATCTCCAACTCTTCATTTTGCTTACTCTTTTCGCGAAGACTAACAACTTCAGTCTCCAGTTCTTCATTCTTCTTGTGAAGTTCAAGATTCTTATTTCCAAAAGCCACACGCCTCTTTTCAAAATCTGAGACAATAGCAAAGGAAGCTTTCCCATCCTGCGAAATAATGCATCAAATTTTCAGAATAAACTATGAACTCAAGGCAAAAATAAAAAGAAGAAAAATATGAGTATAAAAATTTACCAGGCTATTAAGCGAATGTAAGATACTTGGAGATATAGATCTTGGAACCCCGCGAAGAGACTCATTATTCTCTAAGAGGGGGCATCACAGATAGTAGCTATGGAGTTGCAGGCATTGGTAAGAGGAGTATCACCAATTCCCTGCATAGTATTGGAGAAGATACTAGACAATTGTGTCATAAAAGATTCAAGTGGAGAATTTCCTTTTGTGACAGAATTGTTAGCATTATCATTATCGGAACTTTCGCCAGATTGAGAGCTTGAAGAAGAGGGAGATTGAATTTTACGTTTCTTTGAAGGAGGGGCGGCATATTTGTCCTTGCGAACAACAATTTTACCTTTACCTTTAGTCTTCGCAACTTTCATAGGTTCTTCCCTTTCAGCGATAACCAACATTACCATAAGATAAAGATAAAAAAATAGATAAAGATAAAGAAGAGCTACACACACAGATAAAGATAAGAAATATAGGCAACAATATATTGTGAAGAGTCATAAAAGAATATTTCTTACTTCATCTGTGAATGATCAAAGAGCTGATAAAGTACTGAATTTCCCAGTCTTGCTATAGCTTTCTTTCAACCGTTCAATCTGATAATTTCGCAGATGCACGAAAACATTGGAATGGTCAACAAAATTATATATGAGAATGAAACGATAACAACTCAAATGAAGTTTGGAAATACACCTCTGCTTCCCTTTCCGGCCAGTTGAATACCCAGGGATGATATTATGCGAGATTCGCTGGTAAAACATGAGACCCGGAGATGTACGGACCCTCTAATATTAAGGGGAAGATACACCACTTATCATTGTTGGAATGACGTGGGGTTGTATTATTTCCAGGATGCCAATCAATATCTTGCATTAGTATTTTGTCATCATCAACATCATCCTTTTTCTTTAAACGAACGCCCCAGCAAGTATTATCTTTCTTCATGGGAATTATCTCATAATTCGCAAAGAAATTTTCTACAGTATACTTCGCAGGAAAAATTTTGATTCCAGCAAATTTAGGGTTTTTAACTTTTGAGGGATAAAGAGATCCCTTACCAGCACCATAATTGGTGAACTCAAGCATTAGACGAATGCAATCCCCACTCAATTGTTATACTGCTCGCGAAAACTTCCCATGGGAAAGTATTTCATAAAATAAGGGAAGTTCAGGATCATAAAGGGGAATGGGAAGGCCAGCGAGACTACGATCTTCTCATGATTGAAAGGATGATCAGAAAATAAATTAATAGAAAGATCAGACTTAGGTTTTGACCAGGAATAAGAGATAAAGTAAAACCTTTGGTTTGACGTTTCTTTTAAGCGTCTTCAAAGGAAATCTCATTTTTACGATCAGCTGGAGGCATATTCAGTATAAGAATGAGGAACGAAGAACGAAAGATGAAGAATAAAAATTTGCAGTGCAGAAGCGAAACTTGCGGAGGAACATAAAAATTGCAGAGAAAATAAGAGAGAAGGTAAAAAGAAAATAAGAAAAGAATAAGAAGAGTATATATTGAATAATATAAATTCTCGAGAAGATAAGTGCATTCAATGCGAAGAGTAGACGTGAGCGGTTAAGAAGCAACGGTTAAAAGAGACGTGTCAAGAAATGAATAGAAGAGGGGATACGTGTAATAAATTTTGCGCAAAGTACGGAATTGTGACAGTACAGAAATACTTGAAAAGATGAACAATTACGGAATTTTGAAGAACGGTTTCTCATGACATTCTCTCCTTCACAGAGAAGACATGAGAAGAGGCAAGATGTAAGATCAGAATATCGCAAGAAGGACACATTTGCGAAGTTTGATCAACAACACATTGTGAATGTCACAGGGTGATTTGAAGAATGACGTAACGTATGACGATGGCAAAAACATGAGAAAAGCGTAATGATTCTACGAAGTTTAGAATGCTTGCAAAGATTAACATTAAAACTATTGGGAGAATACCGCAAGTCAGATATGAAATTAAAGGAAAACCTAGCTGTCACCCACTATGTAATTACCCTATATAAGAAGCCGAATAGGCATAAGGGAGAGGGATCTTTTTTTGAGTGTTGCGTAAGTCATTAGGAGAGAGAAAGTCCAGAGCTTTGGTGAATTTCTTAGTTTCATTTCTTTATTTTCTTGTAAAATTCGTGAGATTAATCAATAATGATTGTGATTGTTTATCTAAAAATGGTTTTGATTGTATGAATTCTTGTGAGGGGTGTAGTGTGGGATTTCCTGCAACTACAATAATCTTTTCAAACCGTGGCTATAATGTTCATGAATCGATTCGAGTGAATCAAAACTGATTTTGCTTCGATTGTGTCTTGTATACTTCTACAATATCTAAGCAATTGAACTACTCTCGAACTAGTTCATTTGAGTCATTTGAACTAGTTATGGAGAAAATGAATAAGGTTGATATGAAAGTTCTCATATGGCTAACCATTGGTTAACTATTGTTGAACCAACTAGGTGTACACGTTTAGGTCCGGTTACTCAAACCTAAATAAAGTCACATCTCATTTGCATATAACGATCTAAGTTCGATCTAATAGTTGAAAGATATTAGCTTGAATCTAATTAGGTTTTCATTTAACGGTGAATATTGAATGCTTTGTTACCAAGGTAACTTAGATTGTAAACCCTGATTTAGAGACTATATAAAGGAGAATGACATTTTATGGGGGAAAGTTCTTAATTGAACTTATGCTTAATTGCCAAATCTTTGTGGGGAGTGCGGTTGTGGAATATTGTAGGGGTTATCTTGTATCTTTATAAACTCCTTGATGAATTCATTTAGTTTCGGCTATTTGATGGCATCTAAACAAGTTTGTATGTTGTTCTATTTTGGTCATGAAGTATGTCTATGAAAATTACATGAGGATCCCACTAGTTTTCGTACCTTTGCCAATTTATATTGACAAAAAGGCGGAGAATTAATGTGTAGTTCACACTAGAAATACATAAGGTTTATGCATCATTATGTAAGGGGGAGTGGTTTTCATGTTGAGATGAAGTATTGAGTAAGGGGAGTGATACATATCACCATAATAATGTTCTCAAAGTTGTGATACAATTGGACTTTGATCTTATGTAATAATATTATAACACTGTGTAACAATTATTGGGAGCTATTATTTTCTCATTGTTATGGCTACAAATCTTCAACAACCATGATACTGAATTGAATATATTTGGAATCATTGGAGTACTTGGAAGTGATGAAGATTTTGAGTAATGTTGAAGAACCAAGGAGATCAAGCATGTGGATGAGAAGCTGCAAAGTTTATCTATTTTGTATTTCACATGTATTGATAGTTTTGTCACTAAAATTGACAAAGGGGGAGATTGTTAGAGCATTTCTCGGTCTACATGCAAGCTTTTCTATCGCAAGCTTGTTTGTCAAGTTTAGTTTCCAAAACTATAAGTCTTGATTTCTAGTTTACTTATAGCTAAATCTCAGACTAGGATATTAAGTGTAGTTGATCTCTAGACTCCACGGGGTTCATCATGCAAAGAAGAATAACTACTCAAGGAACTGGTGGAACTTCATTGACAAAAAGGTATGTGGAGACTTGAACTTATCTATCACTCAAAAGTCAATCTACTCTATCTCATATCTTGAGACAAAAGTCGCATTGCTATATAGACATTGATTATTCATATTTGTTATTTCGAGCCGAGTTTATCTCGCTTATCTATTTCTCGAAATATGTGTTGGTAAGCTTTCACTTTGGCCAAGTTCATCTTTACTCGTGACGAAAGTCATGTTGGTTATTTCAATATCTTGAAAATCGCTTTGATGAAAAATAGATTGTGAATAACAACTATATAACATCCTCTAAGAATGTTTCAATGGTTGAAATGAGAGTTTAGAACATGTAACCATCTTTGGATATAAGCATAGTATGTTTTCACATTTGTGTAAAAGTCCAAAACCGGGAACTCAAAGTATGTGCACCCGTACGCGTACTGGCGGTTGTTGGAAATTCGGGATAGTATGCGTACACTACGTGTACTGGAAAGTTCTTGTCCGTGAATTTCAGCTGGAGTTTGGAAGTGAAAACAAACTCAATCCGGTTACTTAAGTAGGCGTACATGTTTGCATACTTAGGTAGCTTCCTTTCTAAAATCGGTTTGTTCATGAACTAAAACATTTATATATATTAAGGAATGCAATCTTTTCAAACCGTGGCTATAATGTTCATGAATCGATTCGAGTGAATCAAAACCGATTTTGCTTCAATTGTGTCTTATATACTTTTATAATATCTTAGCAATTGAACAAATCTATAACTAGTTCATTTGAGTCATTTGAACTAGTTATGGCGAAAATGAATAAGGTTGATATGAAAGTGCTCATATGGCTAACCATTGGTTAACTATTGTAGAACCAACTAGGTGTCCACGTTTAGTTCCGGTTACTCAAACCTAAATAAAGTCATATCTCATTTGCGTATAACAAGCTAAGTTCGATCTAATGGTTGAAACATATTAGCTTGAATCTAATCAAGTTTTCATCTAACGGTGAATATTGAATGCTTTGTTACCAAGGTAACTTAGATTGCAAACTCTGACTTGGAGACTGTATAAATGAGAACTCTAGCAACTGGGAAACATAATCCCCATACCTCTTGTGTGATACTAGTTGTATAAGATAGAGTTGATTCTCCTTTAACCTTAAGTTTCTCTCGAGACCCCGTAACTTAACGACTTAAAGACTTCATTGGGATTGTGAAGCCAGACCCAACTATCAAAGAGCAGTAATATTATCTACGAAACTTCTTATGAGAATTTATTCTTGTGTTTTTAAGAAGGATAACTAGGGTTTGGAATAGCCATTATTTTGAGTACACATATCTATTGCCAACGTTTTCATCTTTCAATGTTTTTGGATTTATTTGTTTAAATTCTAAAGTTTATTTGGAAGATGATTTTTGCAGTATTAATCTTTATGGTTCTATATATTGAAAATTGTTATGGGATATGTTGTTTACGTCCGTGAACCTTGACTGTCCCATACTTGTTCAAAAGTTATCTCTATTATATGTCGGTATGAAAGTATTGATAAAAGATAGAATGAACTTTTGACTACAAAAGTTAAGCCTTTTATGTCATTATACAAATATTGATGGAAGAAAGGATGAACTTTTGTTTACAAAGATTAAGTCTATTATATGTCATTGTGCAAATAGTGATTAAAAATTGAATGAATCTTTCATTATTCCGCAGTATTGGTCTTTCCCTGATCCACATCTTTGTGCATATATTGTGTTTCTCTATAAGTTCTCTTATGTTGAGCATGACCAATTGAATTGATCATTTTTCTCGTGGTACAAAATCATATTCTTATATGATTTGTTAATGTCCAAATAAATCCTTCTTTTCATGTAAAAGTAAGGTCGCTCTTGTTGTTCTTTCAGGAATGACATTTTACGAGGGAATGTTCTTAATTGAACTTCTGCTTAATTACCAAATCTTTGTGGGGAGTGCGGCAGTGGAATATTGTAGGGGTTATCACCAATTCCCTGCATAGTATTGGGGAAGATACTAGACAATTGTGTCATAAAAGATTCAGGTGGAGAATTTCCTTTTGTGACAGAATTGTTAGCATTATCATTATCAGAACTTTCGCCAAATTGAGAGCTTGAAGAAGAGGGAGATTGAATTTTACGTTTCTTTGAAGGAGGGGCGGGATATTTTTCCTTGAGAACAACACTTTTACCTTTACCCTTAGTCTTCGCAACTTTCACAGGTTCTTCCCTTTCAGCGATAACCTACATTACCATAAGATAAAGATAAAGAAGAGATACAGACACATATAAAGATAAGAAATAGAGGCAACAATATATTGTGAAGAGTCATAAAAGAATATTTGTTACTTCATCTGTGAATGATCGAAGAGCTGATAAAGTACTGAGTTTCCCAGTCTTGTTATAGCTTGCTTTCAACCTTTCAATCTGATAATTTCGCAGATGCACGAAAAGATTGGAATGGTCAGCAAAATTATATATGAGAATGAAAAGAATAACAACTCAAATGAAGTTTGGAAATACACCTCTGCTTCCCTTTCCGGCCAGTTGAATACCCGGGGATGATATTCTGCGAGATTCGCTGGTAAAACATGAGACCCGGATATGTACGGACCCTCTAAGATTAAGGGAAAGATACACCACTTATCATCGTTGGAATGACGTGGGGTTGTATTATTTTAAGGATGCCAATCAATATCTTGTCATCAACAACATCATCCTTTTTCTTTAAACGAACGGACCAGCAAATATTATCTTTATTCATGGGAATTATCTCATAATTCGCAAAGAAATTTTCTACAGTATACTTCGCAGGAACAATTTTGATTCCAGCAAATTTAGGGTTTTTAACTTTTGAGGGATAAAGATATCCCTTACCATCACCACAATTGGCGAACTCAAGCATTAGACGAATACAATCCATGCTCAATTGATATACTGCTCGCGAAAACTTCGCATGGGAAAGTATTTCATAAAATAAGGGAAGTTCAGGATTATAAAGGGGAATGGGAAGGCCAGCGAGAAGCTGACCTAACGAGACTATGATCTTCTCATGATTGAAAGGATGATCAGAAAATAAATTAATAGAAAGCTCATATTTAGGGTTTTGACCAGGAATGGGAGATAAAGTAAAACCTTTGGTTTGAAGTTTCTTTTGAGCTTCTTCAAAGGCAATCTCATTTTTACGACCAGCTGGAGGCATCTTCAGTATGGGAATGAAGGAACGAAGAACGAAAGATGAAGAATAAAAATTTGCAGTAGCAGAAGCGAAACTTGCGGAGGAACAGTGAAATTGCAGAGAAAATAAGAGAGAAGGTAAAAAGAAGAGAAGAAAAGAATAAGAAGAGTAGAAATTCTCGAGAAGATAAGTGCATTCAATGCAAAGAGTAGACGTGAGCGGTTAAAAGAGACGTGTCAAGAAATGAATAGAAGAGGGGATACGTGTAATAAAGTTTGCGCAAAGTACGGAATTGTGACAGTACATAAATACTTGAAAAGATGAACAATTATGGCATTTTGATGAACGGTTTCTCATGAAATTCTCTCATTCGCAGAGAAGACATGAGAAGAGGAAAGATGTAAGATCAGAATATCGAAAGAAGGACACATTTGCGAAGTTTGATCAACAACACATTGCGAATGTCACAGGGTGATTTGAAGAATGACGTAACAGATGACGATTGCAGAAACATGAGAAAAGCGTAATGATTCTGCGAAGTTTAGAATGCTTGCGAAGATTAACATTAAAACTATTGGGAGAATACCGCAAGTCAGATCTGAAATTAAAGGACAGCCTAGTTGTCACCCACTATGTAATTACCCTATATAAGAAGCCGAATAGGCATAAGGGAGAGGGATCTTTTTTCGAGTGTTGAGTAAGTCATTAGGAGAGAGAAAGTCTAGAGTTGTTGTGAATTTCTTAGTTTCATTTATTTACTTTCTTGTAAAATTCGTGAGATTAATCAATAAAGATTGTGCTTTTTCATCTAAAAATGGTTTTAATTGTATGAATTCTTGTGAGGGGTGTAGTGTGGGATTTCCTGCAACTACATAATGGCACTAGAAACAAGGACTTTTCTTGGTTTTTAGTGTGAATATTAGAATTGTGATTTGAGAGAATATGAAATAGTTGGTGAGAAGTTTTAGAAAATTTTCAACAATTCATTGAGATTGAAGAGATGGATAGAAGAAGAAATGCTTCAAGACAACCAACTATTGTTAGAAGGACTAAGAGACTTGCTGGAGAAAGAAGAAACGAAATCGGAGAACCATCGGGAATGAATACAAGAAATGATGGAGAAAATCATATTCAACAACCAATTCAACATACACCAGTGCAAAATAGAACTTTGGATTATGATAGAATGAGTGTACATACTTGGCGATCAAATTCAGCGGAAGAAATGGAAGAGGAGCAACAATTAAGAAATGGAAGACAGGAAGAGAGAGCTCAGGAAGCAATTGGAGGAATAATTCATGGAGATGAAAGAATTAGAGCGTTAGAGGCATTGAGACAAAGAATACACGAAGAGAGAAGGTTAGAAGCGGAAGAACGCGCAAATCTGACAAGGCAAAACCATGAGTTGAGAATGGAAAACACGAGATTACAAAATAGGAGGCCAAGAAGTACAACAAGATCAAGTTCGAGATCAATTAGAAGTGAAGGAAGAATAAATCCACCTATGACAAATATTGGAGAAGAAAATCAAGATCCAAATGAAGAATGTCGCGAAAGGAGAGAAGTGATTGAAGATCGTTACATCCCATAAGGCGAAATTCTTCAAAATGAACAAAACAACAGGGATCAGGAGAATGAGCAGCGTCAGGAACGAAATAACCAATATGGCGAAGAAAATTAGGAGGAGAGGAGGAGAATATTACATGGAAGAGAAATTCAAAGAAATCAGCAGGTAATTGAAGGTGAAATCGAGAGACATTATGATGAACAAGCACGTTTAGCTTGCGAAAGAGAAAGATTGAGAGCAGAGGCGGAAAAACAAGAGTTCCAAGAGGCAATTCGCCAGAACAATCATGACAATCGAGAAAGAAGACGAGAACAAAATCGCAATAATGGTAACATCAATGAAGAATATGATAGAGTACAAAGAAGAACTGAAAGGCAGCAAAGAGAATTGATAAGGAATGAACAAAATCGTAGAAGAGAAAATGAGAGATATAATGGTGTGTGAATTCAAGAAAGAAATGAAAGAGAAGATCGCAGAGAGAGATAAAAATAAAATGATGAAAAATAAAAGCAAAATTTCGCAACACAAAATAGGCATGAACCCAGGAGAAGAGAAGCATAATTAAAAAGACCAATGGGATCAGCACCTGGGGTAAATAAACAAATCTTAAGAGAATTGGCAAAAATGAAAGGAATGCTAAATAACAGAAGAGAATGAGGCAGAAGGCTATTAGATGAGGCCATAGAAGAAGCTGCAAAAAATCCATTCACACAAGAAGTACAATTAGGAGGGATACCCCCAAAATGCAGTTTGCCTACATTAAATAGCATTTTTGACGGAACAACTTGTGCAATTCAACACATCAAGGCGTATGTGAGGTGTATGCTACAGTGGGAAAATCATGATGCAATATTGTGCAAATATTTCGTGTCAAGTTTAAAGGTTCGCATCAAGGTGTATGTGAGGGAAGCTCTGAAATGGTTGAAGGTTTGCCCAAGAATATAATAACATCTTTTAACCATTTCCAAACTACATTCTTAGGAGCATATATAAGTAACAACTCTTCGCGACCTGTCATTGAAGATGTGTTTGGGTTAAAGCAGAGAATTGGTGAGAGTTTGAAGCATCTAACCATAAGATGGAAGACAATGTGTAGTGAAATGGCCGGGCATGTGGATGAGAGATATCTCATTTTATCATTCATCAATGCAATGTTCGCAACCAATCTACTGTACATTCAACTTTTCAGAATTAAGAATACAATCACAATGACTGAGATGTGAGAATTACAAGAGGAGTATATTGCTCTTGAAGAAAAAAATAATGAGATGGAGTCATACCTAATTTCAAATACAAATTCAACAGCAACGAATGCAAGCTTACTACCCAAATTGATAAACACAGTGGCGAGCACTTCGCAGACACACCAAGAGAAGATAATGGAGAATAGTCAGCAGAAAATAGTAGCCATGGGAAGTCGAGACCAAGAAGAATTCGAGAGAGAGAGAGAAATTTCTATAACCGAGGTGGAAACAACAAAATTCAAAGACTTGATCAGCCACAAGAAACCTATGGAGGACAAAGACAAAATTATTATAGAGGATCAGGAAGTCAAAAGATAGTATGGGAAGAGATCAAGATGCCACCTTTGAATGCTAGTGTGGAAATTTTTTGGGAAGCTATAATCTTAATGGAGAACATTCCAACACCCTAGAACATGGGAAAAGAACCACCTCTAAACCACCGAAGTCAAGAATTTTGCTCTTACCATCATTTTCATGGACATTCAACAAATGACTGTAGGAATATAAAAATGATCATTCTCAAAATGTTTGATCAGGGAAAATTAAATCACTTTTTAATAGGGCACCCTCAATCTCAGCTCTTACCACAACCACCATAAATTCTCAGAGTAAATAAAACCATAGGAGGAGAAACATTTGTCATAGAATTGGAGCGAAGGCAAAGAATTTGTTTTGTAATTCTATTGTACATTCATACAAAACAATTGAAGACTTTCACGAGAATGTTCTAAGAAGATTCTTCGCAAGAGATAATGATGGAAGAGACATTATGAACATTGCGAAAATTTCGCCACTAAAAGAATGGCAAAAGCAAATTATTTCTTTCACTGCAGAAGAAGTACCCGAGGGAGGAGAAATGCACGATAATCCATTAGTGGTGAGATTGGAGATTAACCCAAACCCTAAAGATGATGAAGCAGAAGATTCATGGGCAATCAATCGGGTTTTAATTAATACTGGAAGTTCTGTGGATATTCTATTCTATCATGCTTATAAAATATGGGAGGGAAAGATGAAGATCTAATACCTTCAACCTATAAAATCTATGGTTTTAATGGTACTACCAATAAGCCTAAAGGAGATATTACTATGCAAATTCCATTGAAAGGGTTATCTTCTAAGATTCTATTATGCGTTTTTGAAGTGGAGTCACCTTACAATGCTTTGATTGGGCGACCTTAGTTGCATGGGATTATAGTTGTAGCCTCAACATTTCATCAATGCATAAAATTCTCTCATCCTAATGGAGTTGGAGTTATAAAGGGATATTGGGCTGACAATAAGAAATGCTATGAAATCAATGTAGATTCCTGCGAGGAACGGGTTGCGAAGTAGGGGAACTGGAAAGGTAAGATCAGAGAGCAACAAAGAAGTGAAAGACTCATTGTGGATGCAATAGAGAAGAGAGAAGAAGAAATCTTGCTGAAAAGAAGAAGCAGTGAAGCTATCGCAAAAGGTAAGAAAATAATTGTCAAAGAAACAGAGGTAGAGGCTAACAAAGGTAAAAAACTTAAAATATGAATGTGTTCGTTGATGTTATGACTGCAAAAGTATAATTGTGAAGAAAAAGAAGATGTATGAGTTGTCGCAAAAATTTCAAAAAATATATTTTACTTAATGACAAAAATGAGATCAAGAAATTACAAGAGAGCTCAAATGCAAAAGAAAAAATAGAATGATTCTTAGAATGGGACGAAGCTTTATGGCATACACCTTAGTTCATGAATAAAAAATTGCAAGAGGCAAATGTAAGACCTAAAGTACGTCATAGAAGGGGGTATCTGTTGCATAGCTCAGGGATAAGGTCATACCGCTGCTGGAACCTGAGTTATGGAGATTTGGGGTCAATGAAAGCCCATCCAGGAAAGGCACCTTGGATTCTAAACTTGAGCATCTGACTTAAGTTGGGTGACTAAGGTAATAAGGACTCTCCTAAGGAGTGCAGAGTATGATCAAGGCTCCGAGGTACACGGTTGAGCAAAGAGTGCCCGGGGCGTATGAAACTACCCTGGACATTCTTGGCAAGTCTTGACTATGATGCACTCGGCCCGAAGAAAACCCCACTTAGGGTGTAGTCTTGTAACCATAAGCCATATCGAAAAAATGGATAAGAGGCTGCGAAAACAAATGGTTGTTGTCAAGACGGGATGGGAGGAGCTAGTCTTGTACGGCAGAAGTACATCTCCTTGAAGGGGCAACCAGTGGGAAGATAAGGGCGGCACCCTCTACTAGGGAGCTGATAAGTGTCTTAAGACACAAATGTCATGAGGATTTTTACTCACGGAAGTATCAAGGATTGTCATATTTGTGCAACAATCCTGAAGAGGCAATAATACAAAAGAAAAGATAAGACGATGTCAATGGGTTTCTGCATGAAAGTGCAGAGACGACCTGCGATTTTGTCCTTTAATTTCGCAAGAAAATTTAGGCCTGTCATTTTGTCACAACAAAAATGACAAAAGAACAAAAAGATAAGACAAGATCAATGGGTTTCTGCATGAAAGTGGAGAGACGTCCTGCTATTTTGTCGCAATGACAAAAGGTGGCAAAATAAGACCTTTAATTAGGAAGGCAAAATAAGACCACATCAGAATACAAGGAAGATTGAAATCTTAAAATATCTGACTGTGACATTACGCAAAAATAATTGTGAGATTGTCGCAATAATCTTACTAAACAAAAGCAACTTGCTTAATCTCTCATTTGAACACAAATAACAGAGGCAAGTATGGGAATGCGTAAAATAAGAGTATGTTATTTGTCTCCATATGATAGATTTACGCACAAAATAAAAAATAAATTATATACTGATTAATCATATTGCGAGAAAAAATTGTTTTTCTAACACATGCAGGAAGAAACAAAAGAAATAGAACTTGTATTGAAGACTGGAGAAATTCGCAGTGATAGATTAAAAGTATACAAGAATAGGAGATCAAGAGTAAATGTACAAGTTTTACAAAAAGTTGAATAAGGAAACACAAGGAAGCAAAAGCTACTTCTTGCTTGAGTCTTCATTATCATCATCAAATTCTTCACCAGAATTTTCTTCTCCATCAGATTCTTCATCAGATTTTTCGTCTTCATCTTCTTCAGACTCTTTTTCTTCATCAGCATCATTATCAGAGATAACCAAGTTAGGAACGTTTTCCAGAACTTCATCTGAGAGACAAGGATACGAAGAATGAGGAATGCCATTTTCATCACAAATTGTTCTAATAGTGTCGTTGCGGAAAAGAACGACATCATTCTTGAAGTTTTCAACAGTGATTTTTAGTTGATTCTTCAACCTAGAACATTTTTCATTGCGAGAAGAAAGATCCTTTGCGATTTTCGCTCTCTCATTGTCAAGTTCTTCAATCCTCTTGCGAAAATATACCAATAAATCAAAAACTTGATGGTAGTTTATGAAAAACAAACAATCAAACAAGGAAGAATAGTTAACAACCTTCTTTGTTAGAAATCACATCTCTAATCAAAGCCGTCTTCTCAACTTGGAGACTGACATTTACACCTAAATTATTCCTGGCATTATCTAGAACTCTCACTGCCCAAGCAAATAAGAAGAGTATATATAGAAGAGTAGAAATTCTTGAGAAGATAAGTGCATTCAATGCGAAGAGTAGATGTGAGCGGTTAAGAAGTAGCGGTTAAAAGAGACGTGTCAAGAAATGAATAGAAGAGGGGATACGTGTAATAAAGTTAGCTCAAAGTACAGAATTGTGACAGTACAAAAATACTTGAAAAGATAAACAATTGCGGCATTTTGAAGAATGGTTTCTCATGACATTCTCTCATTCACAAAGAAGACATGAGAAGAGGCAAGATGTAAGATCAGAATATCGCAAGAAGGACACATTTGCAAAGTTTGATCAACAACACATTGTGAATGTCACAGGGTGATTTGAAGAATGACGTAATAGATGACGATGGCAGAAACATGAGAAAAGCGTAATAATTCTGAGAAATTTAGAATGCTTGCGAAGATTAACATTAAAACTATTGGGAGAATACCTCAAGTCATATCTGAAATTAAAGGACAGCCTAGTTGTCACCCACTATGTAATTACCCTATATAAGAAGACGAATAGGCATAAGGGAGAGGGATCTTTTTTCGAGTATTGAGTAAGTCATTAGGAGAGAGAAAGTCCAGAGCTGTTGTGAATATCTTAGTTTCATTTCTTTACTTTCTTGTAAAATTCGTGAGATTAATCAATAAAGATTGTGATTGTTCATCTAAAAATGGTTTTAATTGTATGAATTCTTGTGAGGGGTGTAGTGTGGGATTTCCTGCAACTACAGAAATCTTTTCAAACCGTGGCTATAATGTTCATCAGTCGATTCGAGTGAATCAAAACCTATTTTGCTTCGATTGTGTCTTGTATACTTCTATAATATCTAAGCGATTGAAAAACTCTCTAACTAGTTCATTTGAGTCATTTGAACTAGTGTTGATGGTGGATTTCTATTTAAAGGCTAAAATTGTAAAAAGCCAATTTTTGTAAGCTGACGTCCTGCAAAGGATAAAGCCTTCAAGTGATGAATATTTCTCGCCATGATAATTCATTGGAGCATGTGCAACCATCCCTGGGAATTAAAACCTACCCAGAGCGGAGCATGTAGCAACCATCCCGATTTTATGTAGGTTTGCAGCATTACTATTAATGATTTAATTAAAGCCTTGTGTTCGACATGCAAACACCCGTAGGCTACCTGATGGCGGGTTATATTAGCCCCGTTGAACGCATGCAAGACTACCCATGTTAGTCTCACCTGCTGAAAACAAACCCAAAAATAGATCTCATCCGTCCAACTTCGCAGGCATAGATGGAGGGTGTAGATATAGATTCAGAGGGTCCTGAGCATGCTACCATGATCACCTCGGACCCACCTTCATGCATGACCGAACGGTCAAGACCAACTACAGTTGGTCCTTCCAAAAACGTGCGCTCAAAGTGAGCATGACGCACGGCTGGAACCTAATTAGGGTCCTTTTTAATCGTGAACGTCCAACTTTGCAGGCATAGTTGGACGGCTTAGATTATGCCCTAAAACAAGTAGTTAAGTGATGGTACACCATTGACATGCCCTATTTCTACCTACATGACCGACTCCCTCATAGGCAAGCCGTGGTGCAAGAAACGATTTCCCAAACAAGGCTAGGTTAACGCCTTATGCAGGTTGAGAAGATCCAAAATGATCACGACCATCCGACTTCGCAGGCATAGTTGGATGGCTTAGATTGTGCCCAGGGTCATAGAGTAAGCATGTACATGCTCACTGTCGGCCCAAGATGTTGCATACATGGTCGGTCTCCCCAAAGGAGGCTCACACAACCCAAAACCGATCGCCTAAATGGCCGGTCCAAAATCCTAATTAGGGTTTGCGGCGCATATGTCGCAGAAACATCTCGAGCGTCCATCTTCGCAGGCTTGGATGGAAGGCAAAGATGGAGACTTAGAAGGAACTGAGCATGCTAGCATAACCACCGTGGTACCGACTTCACGCCTAGCTGATCGGCCAAGACCGGCAGTGATCAAGTTCCTTGGTACACGTGCCCAAAGGTGGAATGTCACGGCCCCTCCATAGGTTCTAATCTCGACCACTCGTCTTTGCCACCTAAAGTGAGTGGCTTAGATAAAATATTTGCAAGTCAAGCAGACATGGGCGTGAACACCATTATACCACCTCCATGCAGGGCCAATCGGTTCCTCCATAGAAACTCCCTTAGCATGCAAACGTTTGGGTTGAAAGAGGCAGCATGCGCGCTTCCCATCCAATGATCGCAAGTAGGGTTGCAAGCCATCTCGTCCGTCCAACTTTGCAAGCTTGGACGAATGACTTAGGGTGCAAATCAACCAGAAAACAAGGTATCACCATGATCACCATCCGTCACTCTTCTTCACAGGGTAACCGACCAAGGCATGGCCTATCTATACAGCCTCCAAACGGTCACCTGAAGATGGCTGCATGCGATGTTATACCAAGTTCACGATTCACCCTGCACTATTTTCTATGGGTCCCACGATCCACACACTCGAGACATTAATCACGTCACAACTGGGGGATACAAACTGGGGTATTGGTCTGGCATTTTACAGTGTGCAGCGTGCAACATGCCATCACAAGATCGTGTCAGGGAAACATGGGCGGTTAGCGATGATAGGAGAAGTGGGCATGCAACCGTGTGACACTAACACACAACTCCACTTCCTCCATCACTCCACTTCCTCCACTTTCCCACGAGAGACGTGATGAAGGCTTATCGACTTGTATAAATAGGTTCTCCTCCCTATTTTCCAACACAACACAGAAAAACCAAGTGTTAATACCATCGTATTCAACACCCCGAGCTCGCTGCAATATTTGCTAGCCTGCTCAACCTTCTGTTAACAAGTCATCAAATAGCCTTCACCTTCATACTCTCAACACCTTCTTCTCTTCCCTCCCTAAGATCAACCTCACATCCTTCACCTGTGACCGAAGCAAATCTGGAACGGCCGTGTCTTCGGTTTAGGCCAGAATTGTACAGATTATCTCTCGAATCAAAAAGTGCTCATCGTGCAGCACATTTGTTGAAGGTTTAAATTCACTTCTCATCCACACACACCCAGAATTACCTAAACCTGCAGAAGTAGTTTTCTCCCACAAACAATTGGCGACCATAGGGGGAGGTTAATCTCTCGGTTGTGAAGTCGATTTCTTTGATACCTAATCCTATTTAGTTGATTTCAAGATGGTCGGTCTTAGGAATACCTCGACAGCCTCAAGTCATGATCAAGTTCCCTCCGACGACACACCTAATGGTCTGGCTGGAAGAATCCTGAAGTTGATCGAGTTAGCACGAGTACAGGAGGTTCACACGAGAAACATGGACCTGATCAAAGAAGCGATCAACAACATACTCGACCTCCTTATCAAGATGACATCAGAGATGGGCGGCCCTATCATGGAGGTCCCGACACTAGGGACTGAACACCCCCAAATCAACAGTTTCACTACAGGCTAAATACCCGTGGATCAGGAAGCCGCTTCTTTAGTGGGAAGTTTATGTGAACTCTTACACCTCTCAAAAGAGCAGCGAACAGAGACGTTTGCATCCGTCAACCGGATAGCCTTGGATGTACAGTTAACTCCCTTGCGCTCAGAAGTTTCAAGCGCGATGGAGGTATCTGTAAACAATGTTACTTTTACAGAGGAAGACATGATGGCAGAAGAGGGCCATAATCGGGCCCTGCATGTAACCGCACGCATCAAAGATTCAGAATTCAGGAGGGGCCTCATCGATACAGGAGCATCCTCAAATGTGATTACCCTCAAGACACTCAAGGAGGCTAAGGTTCTCCCAAACAAGATTGTGTGGAGGTCTACCACAATGACGGACTTTGAAGGGAACCAAACCAACACATATGGGTATGTCAATCTGAACTTATCCGTAGGTCCTATTCAATCAAAAGTGAAATTCGAAGTCATAGAGAAGGAACCAGACTACCACATGATACTAGGTTGGCCATGGCTCCACGAGAATAGGATTGTTCCTTCAACCTATCACCAGTGCCTGAAAACTACGCTGAACGAGGAAGTCATTCGTATACCTGCATCATTGTCTCCATACGCACCCATATGCGGAGTAGAATTGTTCAAACCGAAGGAAGCTATGCAGGAAGAGCCAGGCGAAGTACATTGTACCCCACTTCCCCCTTGGGCGTCAATCTAGGAGGAGGATCGGCTTGCGTCACTAAAACTCAGACATGATGCATCCCAGCTGACGAGGAACTCTCCTTCACCCAATGGGGCGGGAAACCACGTTACCAAGAGAGGACGAACCTTTGTGGAAACTCAAGATCAGAAAGGAAAGACTGTCTACCGCCGCCACTGTTAGCAATTAGCAGGAGAGACTGATGCTCGGTCTCTCCGCCTAATAGAATATTGTCAAAATGGAGACCCACAAGAAGAGGTGTTGGACGCCCCCAGACAGCTGCAAGACGGTACCACCTCTACAAATGACGAACTCGAAAATATTAACATCGGCAGTGAAGAGTCTCCCAGTCCCATTTCCATTAGTTCCACTCTGTCCATGGAGGAGAAGACGAATCTTGTACAACTCTGTAGTTGCAGATTAACCTACAACTACACCCTCAGTAGAATTTGTAAAACTTAAGAAGTTCTTGATGATGAATGACAATTTTCTTATTAATGCTCTCAATTGATTACAAAGAAGTATCTAAATGGAACTAGAATAGTTACAACTTTCTCTATTCTCTTTCCTAAGATATTTTCTAACACTCACCAAAAGAACCTCCCGAATTTAACATTTGAACTACTATTTATAGTGAAATCTTTACAACTGTAATAACCTGCGAAGTATCGTAACTTATGATCGCAAGATTATTTTATACTCGCAAACTTTACATTCTTCTCCCGCGTTTCTTCTATCATCGTGTTATTTTGCGACACTTTCCTCTTATAGTCGTTGCTATATTCGCAACCCAATATCTTGCGATATTCGGTACCTACATCTTGCCTCTTTTCATGTCATTTATGCAAAGAAGTAATGATCGTGAGAATATAATCGTTACTTATTCTTTTTATTTGGACACGTCTTTTGTAACCGTTCTTTTCTAACTATTTCCTTATATAAACTCCTTTTATTCCCTTCCTTATCTTTCTCTCACCTTCTCTTTTCACTTCTGTAACTTCATCTTCTTATTACATTTTCGGTTATCATTTTATCTTCTTGTTTTGTCTCATCATGAGTTCTCCAAGGTAATTTTCTTCTACCTCTCACGTCTTTCACTTGTTTACCTCTTTGATTTCTGTCTAATTTATTGTTTGATTTTGATTTGTTTCAGCAAAATTATTCCTCAAGTGAAACCTTCAACCAAAAACTCAAGTCCTAATCTTCGAAGAAGAAAATCCGAGAATCAAAAGGTAGTTAAAATACTATATTTTCCTTTTTAAACAATATATTGTTGCCTCAGTTTTTAATCTACCTTTTGATTCGTAGGTTGGTGAAAAATCAAACCCCACTAAGAGATCTCGAGTGACTAAACCCACACCATTAATTTCAATTGATGACTTCCTTCCTGAGGTTGATGAAGGATTTCCCTCTCCCCCTCGTGAAAATACTTCTTCGCAAACTCCTGCCTCTACTCCATTACCCAGTTTTCAATCTCCCACCAATGTCAATTTATCAACACTTCTTCGAGATCAACCTTCGCAAGATACTTTCTCAACTTCGTCTCCCAAAAAACCTATTTTTGCCCCTAATCCCTTGAGTGTTGTTGCTCCAAGCAATTTACAACTTCCTCTAATTCCTTCAAGTTCTTCTCCTCTTTCTCAAGAAGCTCGAGATGGAATTTATTCAACTTTCCAAATGTTATCTGAGGTTTTAAGTAGCACTGCGAAGTCTTCAAACATTCGTTCGCAATCTGAATTTTGCGAAATGCTCAATAATTTCATCAATCCTGATATTTCTATTTCACGTCAGTCCTTGGAAAAATAAGTTGTATTGCTTCGCCAATCTCAGGAATCTTTGAAAGCGGAATGTGAGAATCTTCGTAAAGCGAATTATCAGCTTCAGAATGATTCTCTAGATTGTGCGATCCTTCGCAAGAGGAATGATGCATTAAAAGGTATTACTATTATCTCTATATTTTCTTTCTTTTTGTTTACTTCTATTCCTCATATGCTTGAAACACCCATTTAAACCCATTCCCCTTTATAGAATCTATCCATAAATGTAGAATGTTGGTACTTCATCATGAATCAGATGCAAAAGAATCTCAAGCCAAGCATGCAAGTCTTTTGAACCAATTCTCCCACTTATCTAATCTTCATTCATGTGCTCTTGATAATTTTGATGCCCTTTTCCAAGAGAATACTCAATTAATTTACGATCAGAAATTTTTGAATGATGAAATATCTCAACTCAATTCTTCTTTAACTAAAGCTGGTTTAAGGATGGAAACCTTATTAGAAGAGAATGAAACCTTATCAAAAGAACGATGTTTGTACTTAAATACAATGAACGTTTCTTCGTAACAATTAAATATTCTTCAGAGTAAATGTTGCGATCAAGAAAATCTCCTTTATTTGTTAAAAGGTGAACTTGAGGAATTAAAAAGGTCTTCAGATGCTGAAAGAAGTTCATTTGATGCCGAGAAGAAATCCCTTCTTAATAAGAATATGATCTTAAGCACTAAGAAGAATAAACTTAAAGAAGATTACTCTCAACTAGAAAGTCTTAATGCCAAACTTGCGAAGGATAAAAATTTTCTTCTTTCCAAAGATCAAAAGCTTCAATCTAGACTTAAAGGATTAGTTGGTGATGGTTTTGATAATGCGATGGATCAGATGAAGAATTGTTGTCTATCTTTAGCTCAATTTATTACTTCACAAAGGGAAGGTAGTCATCAAAATTTGACTGCCTTTGGTATACCTTCCAATTTTATTATACCCGCAAAATTGATTCTTTGAATTTTATTTTATTTTTTATTTTTTACTTGCAGAATCTGAGAACAACCTTCGCAGTGCTAAAGCTGGATTAGAAGCCTCCTGTTCTGAGCTTCGCAAGAAAAACGCTTTGCTTTCTACTCGTTTAATCAACTCTCGTGATCGTGCCACTCGAAGATTCAACTATCTTGTTTATGTCAAAGATATCGAAGATACCAACCATCAGAAGGCTATACTTAGTGAAAGTCATCTGAAAGCTCAAGTCTTTATGAATAACATTCTCTTATCAAGGTCCTTGCCTCCCGTGAGAATTACACCTCTGAAAATATCGGATGATGAGGTTGCTTGTGATCCTGATAGTGATTTTGATTACGAGAGTGACGATGAAGGACTTGATGATGAAAAAGAATCTATCCCTCAAGGAGATGTTCCCGTTGAAGGCTCTGCAAAGGGTGATATTTCGCAAGAGTTGAATACTACTAATGACTCTGCTCATCTTAAAGACCCAGTGCAGAGTGTTGATGAAGAACATTGAGCATAATAAATTTCTTTTGAACTCTTTCCCTTGATTACTGTTGGTTCCCTTTTGTCAAACAATTCTTCCTACCGTTTATGTTCCTTTAAGAAGTATATTTTATATTTTGCGATAATGATTTGGTCTTTCTTTAATTGAATGCTTTCCTTATTTGCATAACTTGATTATATGAAGAGGAATAATATACCTTGAAGACCTAGCTTAGTATTCCCTTTCCCCCTTATTATTGCTCTTCAGGTGATCAATTCTTGTTTTAAGTATCTAGAATATCTGCCTCAATTTAAGTTGTGAAGCTTCAAGTTTTTGGGAAGTAAACATGAAATCTTCCCCTTGAAGTATAAGAATTATGAATCCTCCTTGATGATTTATAAAACATCCTTGAAGAAGTATTATGTAATATCCTTGAAGAAGTATAAGAAGTATATAAAATATACGAAGTATCAAAAAATATTTTACTCCTTGATTGCGAAGTATAGGAAGTATAAGAAATACAAGAAGTATTTAACCTTTAATTGTGGAATATGAGAAGTATAAGAAGTATTCAATCTTTGAAGAAGTATAAAAAATATCCAATCCTCGTAACATGAAATATCCGTCCTTGATTGCGAATATATAAAGAACTCTTGATCGAATTGATATATATCGTTGTTGGAAATATAAAGAATCTCCAATATAATTGATTTCCTTAGTTGTTGTGGTCTTATCATGCCTTCCTAAGTAAAGGTCTTATTTTGCCACCTCTTTTGTGATAATATTTTTGTTCTTGCGATAATATGACAAGTCTGAACATTCTTGCGAATGTACAACCTCGTGACATTATCGTCTTGCGATGAAACCGCAGGACGTTATCACACTTTCATGTAATAACCCATTGATCTCATCTTAACTTTATTGTATGTAATTCTGCGAGTATCTTTTTTTTTATCTTTTTTTTTTATTTAACTTCGCAGAAATATGATTGTTGCACAAATATGACAAGCCTTTATGTTCTTGCGAACAAAAGCCTCATGACATTTGCGTCTTATAGCACGTATCAGCTCCCTAATGGAGGGTGCTGCCCTTTATCTTCCCCTTGTTTGCCCCTTCAAGGAAGCGTACATCGACCATACAAGGTTAGCTCTTCCTATCCGGTTCTGCAAACAACCAGCTTTTGATCGCAACCTCTTATCCTTTTTGCCTATAGGGCTTATAGTTACGAGGTTGCACCCTATGGGGTATCTTTGGGCCAAGTGCATCATTTGCCAAGACTTGTCAAGAATGGAAGATGTGCTTCAAGCCCACCCGGCATTCTTGACTCAACCGTGTACCTCGGTGCCTTGATCGTTTTCTGCACTTCTTGAGAAAGACAGTATGCCTTAGTCGCCCAACCTAAATTATGGTACATCGCAAGATTAGGTTGAAAATCTAAGGTGTCTAACCCGGATAGGTACCCTGCTTTTGGGTTATGTACCCCGTAATGTTCCATGTACTCAGGTTCCTTGGTGGTGTTACGGTTTCCCTGAGCCATGCTTATAGGTACCCCCTTAAATGACGCACTTTAGGATTTTACCTCTTGCGAAATGTTGCTTCGCGAACTAGGGTGTACGCCACAAAGGTTTTCCTGTGTAATATTTCTGCGGCTTTCTTTCTTTTTTGAAAGCTGATCACAGATTGCGGTCTTTTATTCGCAAATTAATTTTTGCGTCTTTCTTTAATGAAAGCTAATCGCAAGAAGAATTTTGAAATTCGTAACTTTGGGAAATTTCGTGCGAGCAAACAATATTCGCAAAATTTATCATGAGTTTTATGGATAATACCTTTTCAAATACAGTCTATTCCAAGGTCTACCAAGTCTTAAACCCATGTCTCTCCCTTCTGGATCCATTAGCCGATAAGCTCCGCTTCCCACAACCTCTTTGATGACATATGGTCCATCCCATTTTGGTGCTAATTTTCCTCCATTTTCTTTCTGATATGGAGGTGTTTCTCGCATGACCAAATCCCCTGGTTGATATTCACGTTCAATGACTCTCTTGTTATATTCTCGAGCTAATCTTTCCTGATAAATTTTCATATGTTGCAACACCTTTTCTCTTTTTTATTCCAAATCATCCAGTTCATTTAATATCACTCCTGCACTTAAATTTCTTTCCCAAGCTTCTTTCTTTGTTGTCGGAATTATAACCTCTGTTGGCAATACAACTTCTACTCCATATGTTAAGCAATAAGGAGACATTCATGTTGCCTCTCTTCTAGTTATATTGTATGCCCAAACTGCGCTAGGTACTTGTTCGCACCACCCTTTGAGATTTCCTTCTAATTTGTTTTTGATTGTGTCTTCGATTGTTTTATTTGTTGCCTCTGCCTGTCCATTAGCTTGTGGATATAATGGAGTTTATTTCCCACATTTTATCCTAAAAGCACTGAGTAACATCTCTATATTCTGCCCTTCAAATTGTTTCCCATTGTCGGATACTAATTGTGCTGGAACTCCATATCTACAAATGATATTCTCGAATATGAATGTAAAAACATCTTTATCACGAATATGTTGTACTGCTTTTACTTCTGCGAGCTTCGTGAAATAATCAGTTGCGACTATTAAAAATCTTCTCTGCCCAGATCCAGGTAAGAATGGACCAACAATGTCCAACCCCCATTTCCCAAAAGGCCAGCAGCTTGTTGAAGATGTTAATGTTGCTCCTGGTGCGTGAGTTCTTTTCCCATGTCATTGGCATTCTTTGCATCGTCTTACCAATAATTTTGTGTCTCTGTGTGCATATAAGGCCAGTAATATCCTTGTATTTTTGCTCTGTACGCCAGAGATCTTCCCCCACTATGATTTCCAGCTTCTCCTCCATGTAACATCTTCAATATTTTTTCTCCTTCTTCACGAGTTAAACATCTTAGAGATGGTCCACTGAAAGATTTTCTGTATAAAATTCCTTCTCGTAGTTCATAATTTGTTGCACGACTCTTTAATTTATGTTCTTCTAGTCTTTTCCTGGATATTTCTCCTGTTGCGAGATATGCATGAATTTCCTTTCTCCAATCTGCGATATCTTCTGCGATGTTATCTGGTAGTTCCCTTTCTACTTCCATCGCAATTGCTTCTTCAATTTCTTCTTCCTCTTTATTTACTAATGGATGTTGAATTGTCTGGATTTTGATGTTTCTTGCATTGGGGTTTGTCATCATACTTGGAATGAATGCAAAAGCATCTGCGAGTCGATTGTATTTCCTTGTGATATGCATCCATTTTAGCTTTGGTATCTTCGTAGATAATTCATCAACGAGTTTCCTGTATTTCTTCAAAGAAGACTCATTCGTGGTATATTCCCCTTTAATTTGACAAATTACCAACTGAGAATCACTTGTTATTCTTATACTTTCGAGCTTCTTTTCTATTGCGATCTTCAATGCATGCACTACAGCTTCGTACTCTGTTTCATTGTTCGTGGATGCAAATTCTAGTCTGAATGAGAATGTTGTTCTTTCTCCTTCTGGTGAAATCAACACAACTCCTACTCCATTCCCCTCACTGTTGGATGATCCATCTACTAAAATTTCCCACCTATTTGGTTCTGTTATCAAGTCTTTTGGATTCCCAAATTCTTCTTCAACATCCATCATTTCTTCTACTTCCTCATCTTCTTCCAAAGGAAACTCTGCCAAGAAATCTGCGATAACTTGTGATTTTTGCGATGATAATACTTCGTACTTTATCTTGTAATGGTTTATTTGTGCATTCCACCTCTCTATTCTTCCTGATATTTTTGTGTTCTTCATCACTGACTCAATTGGGACTTTGGTAACCACTTTTATCACATGCGCTTGAAAGTATATTCGCAATTTAAATGACGCATAAACCAAAGCTAAGATTAATTTCTCCATTTTAGAATAATTCCTCTCTGTTGTGTTAAAAGTTTTATTGATGTAGTAAATGGGCCTCTCTACTCCTGCATCCGTTCACAACAAAACTGCACTTAAGGCGTATTGAGTTGTTGCGAGGTACACCAATAATTCTTCCTCTTTCTCTGGTTTCTGTAATATGGATGTATTCGTGAGATACTCCTTGATCCCTTGAAAAGCTTTTTCACATTCATCAGTCCACTTGAATTTTTCTCCCTTCTTGAGTATGCTGAAGAAATGTTTGCACTTATCTGACATTCGCGAAATAAACCTTCCAAGTGAAGCTAAGAGTCCATTCAGCTTTTGCACTTCTTTTACTGTTGCAGGTGTTGGCATGTCACGAACTGCTTGTACTTTTTCTGGATCGACTTGTATTCCCTCCTTTGATACTATGTATCCCAAGAATTTTCCTGACGCAACTCCAATTATACATTTTTCAGGATTCAATTTGATGTTGAACTTTCTCATTTGTTCAAATATTTCCTTCAAGTCTTGCACATGATCCTTGGCTTCCTTACTTTTTATCAACATATCATCTACATACACCTCTAAGGTTTTATGTATCCATTTTGCGAACACCTTTTTAACCATTCGCTGATATGTGGCACCCGCATTTCGCAGACCAAATGGTATCTTCACATAACAATATAAACCTCTTGGAGCAAAAAAGGCAGTATGTTCTTGGTCTTCTTCTGCGAGTGATATTTGATTATATCCTTTATATCCATCAAGTGAAGTGACTCTATCATGTCCTGCAGCTGATTCCACCATTTGTGGTATGTCTGGCAATGGAAAACTGTCTTTGGGACAATCTTTGTTTAGATCAGTGAAATCTATACAAATTATTATCCCTTTATTCTTCTTCGGGATAATGACCATATTCGCAATCCATTCTGGGTATTTAGCTTCTCTTATGATTCCTGCATCCAGCATCTTTTGTAATTCTTCTTCTATTTGCGCATGATAATTTTGCGAGATTTTCCTTATTCTTTGTTTGAATGGTCTCACACTTTTATCTATGTTTAATCTATGACATGCCACTGATGGATCAATTCATGGTATTTCATCTACACCTCCTGCGAATATATCTTTGTATTCTCGTAAAAGATCAATAGTTCTTTTTTCTTCTTCTTCGTCCATCTTAGTTCCGATTCGCAAGATTAAAGGCTCTTCTTTACTTCCAATATTTATTTCTTTGGTTGGTTCTGCTGCGACATAACTTGGACTTTGCTCTCCCATAGGTGTTGGCTCTTTGATTACTTTCATTGGTTCTCCTTCTTTCTCTGGGATCTCGCTTGGTATTCCTCTTCCTTCTTTTGCTCTTATTGTATACACCCTGAACTCCTCTTCCTTTTTTGCTTCTTTTGCAAGTTTTCTGCGAAACTGTTTCTTTCTGGCTCTTCCTCCACACTGTTTTACTTCAGTCTGATAACAAAATTTTGCACTATCAAGATCTCCTTTTATCTCTTGTATTCCGCTTGGTGTAGGAAACTTAATTGATTGATGTAATGTCGAAACAACAGCTTTAATCGCATGAATCCATGGTCTTCCTATCAGCATATTATATGGAGATTCCATATCTACCACGCATAAAACTATGTGTGTTTCAATTTCTCCCAGCGATATTCGTAACATTATTTCCCCTTTGGATTTTGTTGTAGATTTCCCCAATCCATGGATAAGATATTCTGAATTCGTAATTTCTTCATCCTTGATCCCCATCCCCTTAAGTGCATGGTAGAATATAATATCAACAGAACTCCCTGTATCAATCAATACTCGGTTTAATTTCCATTTTTCTATAGATTTTGTAGCTTTCTTTTCTTCTCGCATGATCGGAATTGTGACTACTAATGGTGAAGTGTGGTTCAAGTCTTCATTTGGAATTTCTGCTACTGAAAATGTGATTTTCTGCTTTTTCCATTCTTTCAAAGTTTTTCTTTTCTCCACCTCCATGATCTTTCTTCCTCTACAATCTCGTTTGTGTATTTTTCCCTTTATTTTGTTATGAAATTCATCAATCATTGTCTTTGTGATCATATTACATTATTTTCTTTTACAATCTTCATCTGTTGATTCCATTTGATCTTCAAAGTTCCAAAATTCCTTCAAATTTCTGCTATGATGATCTTCAAGTCCCTGTTTCTAGCGCCAATTATGTATTTGTAGATTAACCTACAACTACACCCTCAGTAGAATTTGTAAAACTTAAGAAGTTCTTGATGATGAATGACAATTTTCTTATTAATGCTCTCAATTGATTACAAAGAAGTATCTAAATGGAACTAGAATAGTTACAACTTTCTCTATTCTCTTTCCTAAGATATTTTCTAACACTCACCAAAAGAACCTCTCGAATTTAACATTTGTTCTACTATTTATAGTGAAATCTTTACAACTGTAATAACCTGCGAAGCATCGTAACTTATGATCGCAAGCTTATTTTATACTCGCAAACTTTTCATTCTTCTCCCGCGCTTCTTCTATCATCGTGTTATTTTGCGACACTTTCCTCTTATAGTCGTTGCTATATTCGCAACCCAATATCTTGCGATATTCGGTACCTACAAACTCCTCAAAGAATACCAAGATATATTCGCCTGGACGTACGATGAAATGCCTGGTCTGGATGAAAAGTTGGTTACTCATCACCTACACATCAATCCTGGATCCAAGCCTATCAAACAGTCTCCAAGACAATTTAGACATGAGGTGGAAGATCAGATTAAATCTGAAATCCAGAAATTGCTAACTGCCGGCTTCATCAATCCCATCCACCATCCAACCTGGATAGCTAACGTGGTCCCAGTAAAGAAAAAGAATGGGCAGATCCGATGCTGTGTAGATTTCAGAGATTTAAACAAGTGCTGCCCCAAGGACGACTTTCCTCTACCTAACATCGACATGTTGGTAGACGCCACGAGCGGGCATGGCATGTTCTCCTTCATGGATGGATATAGCGGCTACAACCAGATAAGGATGTACGAGCATGATGCAAGTAAGAATGCTTTTCGAACTCCTCTTGGAAATTTTTACTATATAGTTATGCCTTTCGGTTTGAAGAATGCCGGCGCGACATATCAACGCGCCATGACAGCAATTTTTCACGACATGATGCATAAACAAGTTGAAGATTACGTAGATGACATAGTAGTTAAATCGAAAGCCCGGACGGAACACACAGGAGTCTTGCGACAAGTATTCGAGAGGTGCCGTGAGTACAAGTTGAGGATGAATCCTTTGAAATGTGCCTTTGGTGTCTCCTCTGGAAAGTTTCTGGGATTCCAAGTGACTGCTGAGGGAATCAAGGTGGACCCATCTAAGACTCAAGCCATCCTCACTATGCCACCACCTCGAACCGTGAAGGAACTGCAAAGTTTTATTGGAAAGGTGAATTACATTCGACGTTTTATACCTGGTCTGGCTCAACTCGTTGCTTCCTTCACCCCCTGATGAAGAAAGGATAGGATTTTAACTGGACCAGCGTCCAACAGGAAGCGTTTCGGAAAATTCAGCACATACTGTCGTCTCCAGCCATCATGAAGTCTCATGTTCAAGGGAGACCGTTATATCTCTACACCGCCTTCAGTGACACTGCCGTTGGAGCCTTGCTGGCTCAAGAGGATAATGAGGGAGTCAAACGTCCTATATATTACTTCAGTCGAATATTGAGGGACGCTGAACTCAGATACCCGAGAGCAGAGAAAGCATGCCTTGCATTGGTACATTCCATCCAGAAGTTCAGGCATTACCTACTATCCAACAAGGTAACGCTCATATCCAAATCAGACCCTGCGAAGTTCTTACTGTCGAAACCAGTTCTAATGGGAAGGGCTGCCAAGTGGCTCCTCCAAATTTCAGAGCTAGACATAACGTGTACTCCGCCCAGAGCTTTTAAGGGTCAGGCTGTCGCGGATTTACTAGCAGCTTTCCCTGGAGAAGGTACCACAGCATTGCATTAAGACCTGCCTGGAGAGTTTCCAGACATCTCTGTTGTCGAAGAGGAAGCTTGGCTGTTATATTTTGACGGATCCGCTACTCCCAGCAACAACACTGGAGGAGCAGGCATAGTCCTAGTATCTCCAAATGGCGAAGTCTTTTCACACTCCTTCAAGTTATATTTTCAATGCACTAACAACTCAGCGGAGTATGAAGCCTTCCTTATAGGTATGCTATTAGCCAAGCAGGCGGGAGCCACACGTTTGGAAATAAGAGGCGATTCCAAATTATTGGTTAATCAGATGAACGGGGTGTATGCACTAAAAGAGATAACTCTAGCTCTGTACCGGTCTAAAGCTCAGAGACTGCTGAACTACTTCTCTGACGCAACCATAACTCATGTCAGCCGCAACAACAACATGCATGCTGATTTCCTGGCAACATTAGCTTCTAAATTGCAGTTCGAAGGCATAGAAGAAGCCCTGACGGTGAAAAGAAGGACAGTGGAATCAACATGGCTCTCACAATGCAAGGATGCTGAAACCTGTGATTGGCGGACTATGATCATTCAGGAGCTTAGCAGTTCACTTTATCAAGAAAAGGTCAGCCTCAAAGCCTTACAAAACTTCTTTATGCTCCACGACATGTTATACCACCGAAACTCGGATAGTTCCTTATCAAGATGTCTCGAAGAGGAATAAGCACAGCTGCAACTTGACCGTGTTCACAACGAGATTTGTGGACAAACATTGGTGGTGACACTCTATCGACGCCTCCAACCTTTAGGCTATTACTGTCCAGAAATGGAGACACAGTCTCGAGCGCTCCAACAGTCTTGCTCAAACTGCCAGGCACCACCTCATCAACTAGAGGTACTCAACATAAATCACACCTGGGATTGGAGGAAGCCATATGTTAACTACCTTCGTGATGGAATAGTTCATGCTAACCCAAAAGAGGCAGTCAGAATGAAACAGAGAGCGAAGCGTTTTGTGTTCCACGAGGGGATTTTGTACCGGAAAATATTTGGAGGTGATCTGCTACGGTGCCTGGCTGGAGGAGAAATCTCAACAATATTGAAAGAGATGCATGAAGGAGAACATCAAGGAAAGAAGGAATTGTTTCTCCAGATACACGAGAAATATTACTGGTCATCCATGGAAGATGATGCAGCTTCCTTCGTTCAAAGCTGCCACAAATGCCAGATTCATGGGAACCTCGTCCATGCACTATCCACTCCCCTACATTCGATAAGTAGCCTGCTGCCATTCTATAGATGGGGACTTGATATTGTTGGAAAGATCAACCCGCCATCATCAAAGCAGCATGAATATATTATAACCACAACTGAATACTTCACAAAATGGGTCGAAGTTATTCCTCTGCGTGGAACTACAGGAGCAACGATTGCATCATTCATTAAAGAGCATATCATCTGCCGCTTTGGAGTACCTAAACATATCATTACCGATAACGGAAATCCCTTCGACAACAAGCAAGTACGAGAGTTGCTTGAAGGATATGGAATTAAACAAGTCTTCTCCACCATCTACTACCCTCAAGGGAATGGGAAGGCTGAGAGCACCAACAAAATATTAATCCGGATTCTCAGTAGGACAGTACATGACAATCCCATATAGTGGCATGAACAACTACCGATGGCACTATGGGCATACCGAACGACACCTAGGAGCTCCATTGGAGTTTCTCCATACTCACTCATTTACGGGGCTGATGCTGTCCTCCCGGCAGAAATCAAAATCCCATCAGCCAGGATTGCAGCAGCAAGTGGAGTCCACTGGAATGAAACTGAGGCGTCTAACTGCAGGATCGCTGAGCTCGATACTCTAGACTACAGAAGAAGCAAGGCAGAGGAACGCGCTCAGGTGTACAGAAACAGAGTCTCCATGGCGTATGAAAAATCTGTAAGGCCACGAAGTTTTAAAGTGGGAGACCTAGTTTTGAAGACAGCCAAACACATCCAACAAGACATGTTTGCACAAAAGTTCTCTCCAAAATGGGAAGGACCTTACATGATTACCAAGGCTTACAACACTGGATACTAAAAAATCATTAAGGTGGATGGAGGCAAGTTGGAAGCAGTCGTCAATGGAAAATGGCTCAAGACATATCACGCCTGATCATTGTCCCGTACTTGTCCCATGACATGACAATACATGCATTCTCGTTTCATGTCTAACTTGTTAATTTATTCATAAAAAATTAATGAATTTTTTCCATCCATCTACACAAAAGAAAAAAAAAATCTCGTATCTCTCAATGGAGTGCAAAAGAAAAAGAGAGGGAAGGAAATCTCTCAACGTAGCTCAGAAGAGGTCGTCCAACGGGTTGTAATCCCTGGAAAGCATCATCTTCACCCTTGCCTGGTACCTATCTTTTCAGGCCTTCAAGCTTTGGATCGCCTGCTCCACATTCTCTGACTCAGCAGCCAGAGCCTTCTCTTCCTCCAAGATAGCCTTCGCAGCAGGGACTACGTTCACCAGGATACCAGCTGGATCGACCTTGATGATGTCAAGACGCTGCCACAGCCAACTCACGTTAAACTCCATGGACTCGCAGGTAGAGAGCATGTTTTCCCACTTCTCGAGATTTGATTTAGCTACCTTGCGGATAGAGACACCTTCCATCTCAGCAATCATGGGAAGCAAGCAGTTTACCACAGTAACCAAAGCAGACGAGCAATGCCGAATTACATTCATGGTCGCGATATGGCCATACTTTCTCCATATATTTGTGTACATGGAGACGAACTCCTTTCGTACTAAAAAACCACCGACAGTCTTGTAGCTAGAAGACAAGCATTTCATACCAATATCGAACGAAAGGCCGGCATTGGGGTATTCATAGGATGAAATACCCAGATCAGCATTCTCGAGGTCATCCGGTGAAGGTGTAGCTGAATTTGAAGAAAGTGGACTATCCAAGTCATCGTCATCAATGACTGTTACACATGTTCCAGGTGTACATCTCTGCAAAAGAGGAGATTATTCACCTGATCAGGAAATAAGGGTGACTACTCGTAAAAGAAAAGGGAAAAGAACAAACCGGTATGACCCTCTTAACTCTACGCACACGAGCTGGAGTATTGTCACGAGTTTCAGAAGCGCACTGAAATGCAGAGTGGGTACGCTTGATAGACGAACCTGGGTGATATGAAGAAGATGACTTGATGTTGCCTGACATGATGGAACTCTGCAGAGAAGAAATTCTATCCCAAGATGTAGAAGAGGATTCTTGTGCATACGTATATATACACGCCAAGGGAAACCCTAGAAACAGCTATCTCGGAGTACGTCCGGCCGGCAAGGGATCAACACCAACCAAGTCGCGCTAGCTTCAGAAACCTAGTTGAAATCGGAGAAGAATTCGTTGAGGGGGAACAACTCCACCAGCGCTACAGGGCATTCGGCACGAGCACCCTCCCCATGTGGTAAAAGTACGTTTACCCTAGCCTTAGTTATTTTTTTGAAAACTGTCACCATCTCATGCCTACCCTACAATAGTGTAACCATTGCATGCTAGGCAGGGGACTTAATGTTGATGGTGGATTTCTATTTAAAGGCTAAAATTGTAAAAAGCTAATTTTTGTAAGCTGACGTCCTGCAAAGGATAAAGCCTTCAGGTGATGAATATTTCTCGCCATGATAATTCATTGGAGCATGTGCAACCATCCCTGAGAATTAAAACCTACCCAGAGCGGAGCATGTAGAAACCATCCCGATTTTATGTAGGTTTGCAGAATTACTATTAATGCTTTAATTAAAGCCTTGTGTTCGACATGCAAACACCCGTAGGCTACCTGACGGCGGGTTATATTAGCCCCGTTGAACGCATGCAAGACTACCCATGTTAGTCTCACCTGCTGAAAACAAACCCAAAAATAGATCTCATCCGTCCAACTTCGCAGGCATAGATGGAGGGTGTAGATATAGATTCAGGGGGTCCTGAGCATGCTATCATGATCACCTCGGACCCACCTTCATGCATGACCGAACGGTCAAGACCAACTACACTTGGTCCTTCCAAAAACGTGCGCTCAAAGTGAGCATGACTCACGGATGAAACCTAATTAGGGTCCCTTTTAATCGTGAACGTCCAACTTCGCAGGCATAGTTGGACGGATTAGATTATTGATAGGTGTAGAATACACCTTAATTTACTATCTAGTAGTTATGCTTTCTTTGCTATTTTTCTAGTAAATTATGTATTTTTACGTGTGTTTTTGAGTTATCAGGTACTCTGGAGTCGCACGGAGGAAAAGAAGAAGGAATCACCAAAATCGAGCAAAAACGGCATAATTGTCATTTCATAGGGCAAACACTATTGGGAGACGAGCCACGGTTAAAGGGCAACTCTCTCAGAGGAGGATTAGAAACAGCTAGCTGATTGTTAAGGGATGGCCACATGTTAAGGGGCATCTCTGTTTTGGATAAATATTAAAGACAAACCAGCAATGGTTAAGGGGCTGCCAATTTGGTTACCCCTTATCAGAAGCCACCAGCTGTCAATAACCGTCCCACCTTTAAAACCAAATTAGGTCGAGAGAAAGGGAACCAATTCCCACTTTATTTTCTCAATTTTTCTTCCCATTTGCAGCCGAGAAGAGATGCTGATATATACAGAGATTGAAGGAATTGAAATCAAGTGCTACAGAGAGCAGGTGGGTTTGATTTAGGAGAAGATGTAAAGGGTTCTTGTGATTTAGGTGTTGTCGAATTTGTGAGACAGAGAGAAGAATCGATGCAATTAGGGTTTGGTTCGGAAAGTGATGGTCTGGTGGTGATTAGGAGAGTGGGTTCGTGGCTCAGATAAAAACGAAGATGATGATGTTATTGTGAAATCGAGAATATGGGTTGGTGGTGGATTTACAGGATTGGGAGAAGAAGAATCCATAGGAGATTGGTTTGAATCTGTAATGAAATGGGCTGTGTTGGTGGTCGTTCAAGAATGGGTTCTCTCTGAGACTAAATTTGTGGTATTGAGATTCCAGGAGGTAATGTATTGAAGTGGTGCTGAGGCGATATCACAGTAGCAGGAATGATGGAGATGGTGGCCTGAGAGGTGTTATTGTTTTGGATTTTCATGGGTTGAGTTGTGAAGCTCTGTTGCAGTGAATGAAGATCTGCTGGTGAAGAAACTATGCTTATAGATGTATGTTAGGTTGTCGCAGGGGAAGAATCGGCCTGAAATCGGCCTGAGATAGTCATAAAAACAGAGGAAACTCTGTCCAATTTCCCCCTCCGGCAGGTTGAATTGGTAGCCGACAATGACGCGATTCCGTAGACTCAGAGATCCCGATGACCGATCCATACCTGCAACTCAGACTAGTCAGCTCAGTAAGATCGAGTTAGACTGCTGACTCGATGACTGACTTGACTTTCTCCTTTGACTTTGACTAACAGTTTGACTGACGGTTGACCTGTTTGACCGTTAGTCATAACTGTTGACTGACAGAATATTCCTTACCGGAGGAGAATTTTTAAGTGGCCGGCGGTGGCGGATTCCGGCCTATTTCTGGCCAAAAACACAGTTTTCCGGCGAGCAAAAGTTGCAGAATTTTGTGTGGATTTCTCTCATGGGATGTGAAGAGTTGGACTTGGAATTGAATGAAGAATTTGGCTTGGATTTGGAAAGAGGTGATGGAAGATTTGACAAAGGCTTGGATTTGGAAATTGAGCTACAAAGGGAAAGGGATTCTATTCCTTGGAAGATTTGGAGAGCATTGAAGCCTATAAATAAAGGAGTTCTCTACACTTCTTTACACACATCTTTTGCACACTTTTACACACACAATACTTTTCTCTTTGTGTGAACTCTTATTATGAGTAACTAATTTGATTGAGGATGAATTCCTAGTTCTTAACATGTTTTGAGTTTTGTTTCAATTCTACTTTGTAGTTTTTCACATGATTATCGTTTGTTTTTACTAATAGGAATGTTTATACATTCATGATTGATTGATAGGTTGTTTAGAGTGCACACTAAATTGATTTGTTAATTGATCTAAATCTAGTGAAAGTTAGGGGATAAGTAATCGTTTCTTGACTCTTTACATAAGTAGCAAACACGAGACCTTGCGGAGGGATTCCGTGGAGCAATTTTGTGTAAAAACAACGTTAGCAAGTGGACCTTGATCTAAGAGTCTAACTACTAATATCAACCTAATAAATTCATAAATCTTAATGTGTTTAACTAAATTACATCTTGAGTGATCTACTACTAGGTGGTTTGGTGAATAGAATCCGGTAGTCGAGAACTTCCGTATCCGGTGATATAAGGGATTTAGGGGTTAGAACTGATCTAGCTGCTATACCTATGGTTGGTGATAATTTGTGACTAATAAGAAGTGGAAAAGAACATAACTTTAATCATTGTTTTGCAGCGAATAAGGATTCCTTGATCTAATCTCTCTTATTGATTTCCTTTTAATTGCTTTGTTTATTTTATTTACTTTCTCAAATTCTTAATCAATACCCCCCTTTGTGTGACAAATTTTACAACTAGAATCTCGTGCTCCTCGTGGGATCGACCTTGACTACCCTATATTACTTGTTAATTAGGTAGTAAAGTATTAATTAATTTGTTGTGGTTACGACACGCGTACAATTATACCCTAAAACAAGTACTGAAGTGATGGTACACCATTGACATGCCCTCTTTCTACCTACATGACCGACTCCCTCATAGGCAAGCCGTGGTGCAAGAAACGATTGCCCAAACAAGGCTAGGTTAACGCCTTATGCAGGTTGAGAAGATCCAAAACGATCACGACCATCCGACTTCGCAGGCATAGTTGGATGGCTTAGATTGTGCCCAGGGTCATAGAGCAAGCATGTACATGCTCACTGTCGTCCCAAGATGTTGCATACATAGTCGGTCTCCCCAAATGAGGCGCCCGCAACCTAAAACCGATCGCCCAAAGTGGCCGGTCCAAAATCCTAATTATGGTTTGCGGCGCATATGTCGCGGAAACATCTCGAGCGTCCATCTTCGCAGGCTAGGATGGAAGGAAAATATGGAGACTTAGAAGGAACCGAGCATGCTAGCATGACCACCGTGGGCCCGACTTCACGCCTAGATGATCGGACAAGACCGGCAGTGATCAAGTTCCTTGGTACGCGTGCCCAAAGGTGGAATGTCACGGCCCCTCCATAGGTTCTAATCTCGACCACTCGTCTTTGCCACCTTAAGTGAGTGGCTTAGATCAAATATTTGCAAGTAAAAAGTAGATATTGGGCGTGAACACCATTGTACCACCTCCATGCAGGGCCAATCGGTTCCTCCATAGAAACTCCCTTAGCATGCAAACGTTTGGGTTGAAAGAGGCATCATGCGCGCCTCCCATACAACGATCGCAAGTAGGGTTGCAAGCCATATCGTCCGTCCAACTTTTCAAGCTTGGACGAATGACTTAGGGTGTGAATCAACCAGCAAACAATGTATCACCATGATCACCATCCTTCAATCTTCTTCACAGGGTAACCGACCAAGGCATGGCCTGTCTATACAGCCTCCAAACGGTCACCTGAAGATGGCTGCATGCGATGTTATACCAAGTTCACGATTCACCCTGCACTATTTTCTGTGGGTCCCACGATCCACACACTCGAGATATTAATCACGTCACAACTGGGGGATACAAACTGGGGTATTGGTATGGCGGTTTACAGCGTGCAACACGCCATCACAAGATCGTGTCAGGGAAACATGGGCGGTTAGCGATGATAGGAGAAGTGGGCAAGCAACCGTGTGACACTAACACACAAATCCACTTCCTCCATCACTCCACTTCCTCCGCTTTCCCACGAGAGACGTGATGAAGGCTTATAGACTTGTATAAATAGGTTCTCCTCCCTATTTTCCAACACAACACAGAAAAACCAAGTGTTAATACCATCGTATTCAACACCCAGAGCCTGCCTGCAATATTTGCTATCCTGCTCAACCTTCATTAACAAGTTCGCTTCCCTCTCTAAGATCAACCTCACATCCTTCACCTGTGACCGAAGCAAATCTGGAACGGCCGTGTCTTCGGTTTAGGCCAGAATTGTACAGATTATCTCTCGAATTAAAAATTTCTCATCGTGCAGCACATTTTTTGAAGGTTTAAATTCACTTCTCATCCACACACACCCAAAATTACCTAAACCTGCAGAAGTAGTTTTCTCCCACAAACAACTAGTTATGGCGAAAATGAATAAGGTTGATATGAAAGTTCTCATATGGCTAACCATTGGTTAACTATTGTTGAACCAACTAGGTGTACACGTTTAGGTCCGGTTACTCAAACCTAAATAAAGTCACATCTCATTTGTGTATAAAAATATAAGTTCGATCTAATGGTTGAAAGATATTAGCTTGAATCTAATCAGGTTTTCAACTAACGGTGAATATTGAATGCTTTATTACCAAGGTAACTTAGATTCCAAACCCTGATTTAGAGACTATATAAAGGAGAACTCTAGCAACTGGGAAACCTAATCCCCACACCTCTTGTGTGATACTAGTTGTATAAGATAGAGTCGATTCTCCTTTAACCTTAGGTTTCTCTCGAGACCATGTAGCTTAACGACTTAAAGACTTCATTGGAATTGTGAAGCCAGTCTCAACTAAGTGAACTAGGGGAAGTTGCTTGGTCTCAACTATAAGAAGTTGGTGTAAATTTTGTATAGTGGCTTAATTTTGAGAGTATTCAATTCTAGACTAGGTCCCGGGGTTTTTCTGCACTTGTATTTTTCCTCATTAACAAAATATTGTTGTGTGATTTACTTTTGTTTTCCGAAATTATATTTGTTTATATAATTTAAATCAAATTGAATAAACGTTAACTCCGATATACTTGTTAGTGATCATATAGAGTTTGGTTAAGTCCAAACCTATTATCAAGTATCAATCTTTGGTAGTCGTATTGTATCGATCTTGTATACATATACAATCACATAAAGTGTGAATACCAATTTGTTGCAATGTCTCGACTTTATCCATATACGATCACTTTCGTACCTTCATCTTTTCAAGGCAAACACGAAAGGATCTAACAATCTGTGTTTGGTGCGATCCAACCTATAAGAAATGAACTCGAGTTCACATGAATCGATTTCAGTTAACGTACTTCCAAGATTTGATAGAATAAACTATCTATGGTGGAAGTCTTCAATGAGATACTTTCTTCAATCACGAGACTTTAATACTTGGATATTAGTCGTCGATGGTTATAATCGCCCGAAAAAAGAAGGTTCAGAAACTAACTTTAAACGCTTAGTGGATTATTCAGACGAATAAAAGGCTTTTGCAAACCAAAATTCAGATGGTTTGAATGATATTATACATGCTGGAAGATGCGATCGACAACATCATGTATCAACATGCCAAACTTCACATGAAGCTTGGAATAATCTTCAGATCGTATTCGAAGGAAACACATCAGAAAAGGAAGATAAACTTCAAATTCTCACATATGATTTGGAAAACCTTCGAATGGATGATAATGGTACTTTTGAATAGTTTCATATTAAACTATCTGTGCTAGTAAATGCTTATTTCTCTCTTGGAAATATTATTTCTGAAAAGGATATAATGTGCCAAATTCTCAGGTCATTGCCATCTAGATACAAATTTAAGAAGCATGCAATCATAGAGGCAAATGATCTTTCAACTCTCTCACGAATCACACTTGATGGGAAGTTAAAGATCTTCGATCATGAATAACAATCTATTGAATCTAAAAGAATCGCTTTCAAAGCTAAAAAACCTTCAAAAGCCTATGTGAAGAAAAATAGATTGTTGGACGATTCTGATGAATTGATTACAGAAGATTCTGATGATTATGTAGAACAAACATTATCACTGATTACAAGGCAGTTTCAATATCTCTTAAAGAAAAGAAATAAGAGATTTGTAAAAGATTTTCATCGGTCTTCTCGGCCCTATGATCGAGTTCCTATCAAGAACAAAAAGGATCAAGAAGAAGATGATGAATATCATCCATAGTGATTTAAGTGTAAAGGTTTCAGTCATATGGCTAAAGAATGTCCTAATCTTAGGAAATACACTGGAGCAAGGAATTAGTCAGTAATTCTAGACGAGACCTCCGATTCATATAATTGAAGAACAGAAACAACTAATTTTGCACTAGTTGTTAATTTAATTCCCTCTTGCTCCAATGGCGATTTAACCATTTTAAAAATGGACATGTCTTCCGATGTTGAAAAATCATCTAATGGTAAAGGTAAAAATAAGACAAAGTGTGAAACTGTCTCAAGAACAAGAATTGCTAAGAACTGCGTATGCGATTCCAACCAATCTCAGGAAACTTCGTTAGTTCGAGGTAACAAGAGAAGATATTTGAATCATACATTACTAGATCGAGAACACCCTATTTTTTTTAAATCCCATGATGATATAAAATCTCATACTAATACCACTTAATCGGTATTAGATTGCATCTTCACCTTGTGTGCCATTATGTGTGTGAGGAAGCAAAAATCAAGGCACTTATGTGTAGATTATGGGAATAAAATCTAGTAATTGAAAATATATTTTAAGATCTTCGTATTTATATGAATATTATTATTTGTGGGTGAAAACAGTTTCTGCTGATTTTGGTAATTTTGGGTGTGTGGATGAGAAACGAATCTAAACCCTAAACAATGTACTGCATGGGAGTACTTTTGATTCGAGAGATCAATCTGTACAATCCTAGCCTAAACCAAGAAATGGCCGTTCCAGGCTTGCTTCGGTCACAAAGTAAAAGAGATGGGTTGGTCTTAGGGAGGGAAGCAAAGAAAGTGTTGATACCAGAATGGTTGATTCTGAAGATGTGGCTTGTTTTAAGACTTGTATCAGAAAGTGGAACTGGCTTGCAAAGTGAAAAGCTATCAGTTCTTGGTGATTTCTGGATATCGGATACTTGTGTTGCTTATTTATACGACCAAAAACTTGTTGTTTTTTGGAAATAGGTAAAGCTTATTTATACAAGTCATATTGAAACGTACCATGTTCTCGTAGGAAGTGAAAATGATTGAGTGGTGGAAGAATGGAGTAACGTATAACCGTCATAAACCCATGATTCCATGATGAAAGGAGAAATCAATAAAATCTGTAGAAGAATGGGCTATGAATAGAACTTTGGTGGACACAGGAAGTTCTGTAGACATGATATTTTATCATACTTTCAAGAAAATGGTATATAAGGATGAAGAAATGTCTTATTCAACATATCATTTTCATGGATTTGGAAAGTCTTTAACAAAACCTAAAGGCGAGATAATGGTACGAATTCCACTAGGGGAGATTGAAACACAAGTAACGTTATGTGTGGTAGACGTGGAATCACCGTATAACATGATATTAGCAAGACCACGGATACACGCACAATTAAGGATGTATCATCAATGTTGCATCAATGCATCAAGTTTCCTACACCCAGTGGAATTGGAGAAATCAGAGGAGACACAGATTTTGCGAAACTATGTTTCCAAATTGAAGTAAGAAATTATGAAGGACGTCCAAAACTGCGAAAGGCTCGCAGAAAATTGACGAGAGAAACAAAGAAGGAAGAAGAATTTAAAGTTTACATGATAAGAGCAAAAAAAGGAAAAGGAATACCCAGTGAAATCCCACAAGAAGGAGACGAACTCGCAAGAATTATGAAAGCACCAACACCAATGGGAGAACCTAAAGGCAGTTATATTGCAGCAGAACCAACAAAGGAAATAAATATTGGGAGTAAAGAAGAGCCTAAAATGCTGAAAATTGGGACTAGAATGGAGGCAGATGAGGAAGAAAGAACTATAAATCTTTTGCGAGAGTATGCATATGTTGGTCAATAGCATGTCATGAATTATAAATCAACAAAAACATAAGACCATTTAAGCCAATAATAAGGAAGATCGCAAAAACATATCATTCTCAAATAGAAGAAGAATTACAGAAGATGCTTGACGCATGAATTATAAGGCAAGCAAAATATCCAGAGTGGATTACAAATATGGTAGTGGTCCCAAAGAAGAATAAGGGGATAAGAATTAGTATAGATTTCACTGATTTAAACAAGGCATGTCCTAAAGATAGTTTTCCATTACCAGATATTCCACAGATGGTTGAATCAGCAGCAGGAAATGCTAGAATATCATCGTTGGATGGGTATAAAGGATATAATCAAATCCTCTCGCTGAAGAAGATCAAGAACATACCACATTTTTTGCTCCAAGAGGATTATATTGTTACACAAAGATTCCATTTGGCTTACGAAATGCTGGTGCAACGTATCAAAGAATGGTGTGAACAGGTGCATAATGCAATATGGGCCTACAATACAACTAGACGGGAAGCTACTGGAATGTCACCTTTTTGTTTGACATATGGAGTTGAATCTGTGTTACCAACAGAAGTAGCTATTCCTACAACAAAAAGAGAGGCTTGGGAAAGAAATCTAAGTGCTGAAATGATTTTAAATAAATTGGATGAATTAGAAGAAAAAAGAGAAAAAACTTTGCAACATATGGAAAATTACCATCGAAGATTAGCTCGTGAGTACAACAAACGTGTTAAGAAACGTGAATTTCAACCTGGCGATTTAGTGCTGCGAGAAACACCAAGTTATCAGCGAGAGAATGGTGGAAAGTTGGCGAGAAAATGGGACGGACCATACATCATTAAAGAGATAGTTGGAACTGGGGCATACAAACTAATGGATCCTGAAGGAAGAGATGTTGGTCAAAGACTCGATAGACCATGAAATAGATTATTTCTGAAAAGGTATTATCAATGACATCTTCCACAAGATAAGAGATACTTGGTATGTTATATGATGAAACATGTAATAAATTCTTCTATCTTTATTTACAACCGAAAAATTCTTCGATAACAAAGCACAACAAAAACAACAGCATCATCGCAAGAAAAGCGAATACAAATTTCGCAGATTAATAGAATGGGACGAACCTTTATGGCGTGCACCCTAGTTCGCGTATAAAATTTCGCAAAAGGCAAATGTAAGACCTAATAGCACATCATAGGAGGGGTATCTCTTGACATGATTCGGGGGTAAGGTTATACCGCTTCGGATCCCGAGTCATGCAGATGTTGGGGTTAAAGAAAACCTATCTCGGGAGAGAGATCTTGGATTTCCAACTATACAAGGTTATACCCTGGTTGGAAGACCGAGAATCTCTTCCAAGAAGTGCAAATATGACCAAGGCGCCGAGGTACACGGTTGAGCCAAGAGTGCCCGGGGCGTACGAAACTCCCTTGCCATTCTTGGTAAGTCTTGGCTATGATGCACTTGGCCTGAAGAAAACCCCATTTAGGGTGCAGTCTTGTAACTATAAGCCATATAGGCATAAAGGATAAGAGGCTGCGAAAAACAAATGGTTGTCGGTAAATCTGGATGGGAGGAGCTAGTCTTGTATGGCCGATGTGCCCTCCTTGAAGGGGCAACCAGGGGGGAAGATAAGGGCGACACCCTCTATTAGGGAGCTGATAAGTGTCTTAAGACGGCAATGTCATGGGGCTTTATGATCGCAAGAACATTTAGGCATGTCATATTGTCGCTTGACGTAAATGATACAGAGGCAACAAGCCACGAGAGAAATATTAAGATGAGATCAATGGGTTTTTACATGAAAGTGTAAAGACGTCCTGCGATTTCATCGCAAGATGGCAATGTCATAAGGTTAAATTCTTGCAAGAGAGTTTATGCTTATCATATTGTCGCAGAGATTTTGAAAGAACAAGGATAAGACAAGATCAAAGGGTCTTTACATGCAAATGTTAAGAAATCCTGCGATTTTGTCGCAGAAAGAAGAAGTTTTTGCAAAATAAGACCTTTAATTAGGAAGGCAAAATAAGACCAAAAGAATAATCTTACCAATTTACTATTCTATTTTAAGATTGCAGGAAATATTCATTCATCGCAGAGCAATATATAAGAAGGCAAATTCTTAACATTGTAGATTCCTTCAGAATTTTTCAGAACATCGCATCAGTATTCATTGCATCGCAGATAAAAAAAATAATTCACCATTTCAAGAAAGATAATAAAGGGAAAATATGGGAATGGAGAAGTAACATTTCATTATCTTCCTTGAAAATATTCAAAGAAAACTAAGTCGAAAGTTAAATTCTAAAAAGGTTTCAAAAGTTACATCGCTCGCAAGAAAGAATAAGGAAAAGAAAGCAAAAATAAAGTTCAAGCCTCGCCAAATTCATTATTCTTGCTCGTCATATTTATTATTCTTGCCAGAGTTATCAACTTCATCAGCATCCTTTTCACCATGAGACTCTTCTTCTTTTGATTCTTCATCAGCGATTACTTCGCCACTTGCAGTTACTTCTTTGGGAGGACTTCTTTCTTCTTCTTCGCAGTCTTCTTGGATGATATTTTCTTCATCATTAGTAAACTCTAAATCTTCATCCATGGAAAGAGGCTTTCATCATCATCAACCTTTAGAGGAGGAACAGATACAAGAGGGATAGAATGGGAGAGCACAATCTCGTTCACAAGAACTTCAGCACTGAGGTGGACCTTGCGAAGGAAACCTCTATCACGATTCCTAATCTCTATATTTTTAAAGTACTCAAGATAATCAAGTCTTCTTTCTGCTTTTTCGCGGGCTTCAAGATAATTGGAAAGAAGAGACTTGTTCTCTTTGCGAACTTTATCCAATTTTTTGGTAAGATCAGCAACGGTAGAATGAAGACTTCTTTCAGATTCTGCGAGTGACAAAAGTGATAAAAGATCATTTAGTCAAAGATTTTGCAAGAAATATAACACAAAATTTAATAGAAAAGTCAATAAGAGAGAGGCGAGTCAATTGACTACCTTCCTTCTGCGAGGTTAAGTTTTGAATTAATGTAAAGAAACAGTTTTCCCATTGATTCATAGCATCATCGAATTTATCGCCAACTACACCCTTCAGACGAGATATCATGTTTTCTTCTCTAGTGCGTAGATACAATTTTTCCTTTGCTAGTAAAGAATGAGATTCCTTCAGTTGAGAGCACTGGTCTTGAAGCTCGCTGGCCTTCAAACTAAGAGTTAACCTACCTTTGATAAGTTTATCCTTCTCAAGAAATGGATGATTCAGCTTATTTCCTTAAGCTCATTTTTAAGGGAACGAAGAGATTGCTCCCGCTTATTGCATATCCTTTGTAGATTACTCAATTGCTGTGAAGAAATCGCCATCAAGCTTGAAAATCTATGTTTCTCTTGGGATAAAGTTATATTTTCATCTGATAAAGATTCTACCGCCATGTTAGACTTGGTTAACGAATATGAGAGACGAGAAACCTCATTACTTAATAAATTTTGATTTCGCGATAATTTATTATTCTCATTAGTAAGATTATCTATTTGATCAATTGAATATGTATTAAGATTATCTAATCTATTATACTAGTCCATCCAAGAATCTCTTTCGAAACGAGCTTCATCAGCAATAGATTCAAACTTAAGTATCTCCATGAAACGAGTCCGATTTGAAACTAATATATGAATCAAGAATTTAAGAAAAAGACTTGAGTACAGAAGATATAAAAGTAAAACAGAAAAACAAAAGAGCAGAGGCAAGAAAAATGTACCTTTCAGTTCGTCATTTTTTTTGCGAAGATTCTCGCAGTCTAGAGAAGAATTGTGGAGCATATGATTCAAAGTATCACATTCAGCAGTCTTGACTTGAAGGCTTCTTATGAGAGTTTCAACCTCATTTTCCATAGACGCTCGTGAAGCATTACAATCAGAGCCAAAATATTTGAGTAGAGTCTCGCAAGTTTCATATTGAAGGGGATCAGTAGAGGACTTTCTAGCATTGTATAAAATATTTGACAAGATTTTAAAAGCAACATCAACACCTGCAAAGGTTTCATTTAATTAAGGAAGGGGTGTAGAAGATGAAGTAGTAATGAGAGCAAGTTGACAATTTAAATCATTTGCGGTGGTTGAGTTGTCAGGAGGAGGGGTATTTAGAAAAACAACAGTTGAAGGCAATAGAGGACTATAAGGAGTCTCAACCACAACAATTTTAGAAGCTTAATTCGTCAAAGGGTCAGAAGAGGTAGAAGTATGAGCAGTGATATCCTCGCATACAAAAGAAGAAGGGTTTGGTTGCGAAAATGTGGAAGTATCCCTCACGGATGTTAGCGGGGGAATAATGAGATTATCCCCAAAAGTCTTAAAGTGGCGAGATCTCTTGGGAGGTTTAACAGAGTTCTCGTCATTCTGCGAATAATAATTCAGATAAGAAACAGAGGCAATAATATTGTTATTAAAAAATAGAGGGTGTTTCTTACTACCTTATCATTCGCAGAACTCCTCTTCTTCTTATCAGCTGGCCTTTTGCGAATTTGAGGGTTTTGAGTTGTGGATTGTGTGTTAGAGATAGTTTCGCTGAAAAGAAGATATAACATGGAAGTTATGAAGAATCAAATAAGAAAGGTTGGAGAATATAAATAAAAATTGGTTTAAATAAATATCATAAGTCAAGAAATATACCTTGGTGACTTCATTAAAACAGTAGCAGGAGAATATGAAGAAGAAAAGTTGCAGACGGAAGACGAAGTAAATAGATGAAGAAGATAAAGAAACGGAAGAGGAAAATTAGTTCTGAAATTAAACTCTACCTTTTATAGGAAAAAAAGGAGTTGACCTATTAAGCAAAGACGTGTCAGTAAAAAGATGGCTAAACAACACGTGTAGGCGGTAAGGCTAGATTAACGGAACCTTGTCGAGAAGAAAATATAAGAGGCAAAGAAGTTGCGGGTGTTAGTTCTCATGATCTTCTCTTCTTCGCCGAAAATACATGAGAAGAGGCAAGATGTAGGACCAGAATATCACTACAACACTATTTCTGCGATATTAACAACATTTTTGCGAGCGTCACAGAATATTCTTTAACGATATTTCGTGAGCGGCACAGAAGAATCCAAAAGAAGCTGACGATAGAAGAAATACAAAGAGAGTATGTTTATCCCGCGATGGTTATCAATTTTGCGAGAGAGAATATTATAACAATCGCGATAAGATCGCAAAGTATATCCGAAAAAGAAGGAAAACTTAACTGCCATCCACTATGTAAAACCCTATATAAAGGGTTCGTTGGGTTCAGAAAATGATGATGTCTTTTGGAGAGTTGATAATGTTTTAAGGAGAGAGAAACTCTAGAAATAAATTTGTACTTTTGTGTCCTATGTCTTTTGTAAAGAATTCAAAAGTTAGAATAATAAAAAAGTGTCGTAATTCATTCTCAAACATAATTCAATTTATGTAGATTCTTATCAGGGTGTAGTGTAGGAATTCCTGCAACTACATTTTGGCGCCCGAAACAGGGATTGAAGAGAAAGTGAAGAAGAAGATAAGAATTTTTCAAGATTAGGGAAATCATTAAGTAAATTGGTGAGATAATTGAAGGGAGAATGATCAGAATCAAAGAGGATTGTAGAAAATTGGAGTGTGATATGGTAACAAGAACAATGATTGATAGATTTCATGAAAATATTAAGGGGAAGATACACAAACGGGATTTTGAAGGAAGGAAAATTATGACGGTGGAAAAAATATCACCATTGAAAGATTGGGAAAATCAATAAATCACGTTTACAGCAGCAGAAATACCAGAAGAAGATCTAAGTCATACATCTCCATTGGTGGTCACAGTAACCACTATACCTATGAGAAAGGAGAAATCAATAAAATCTGTAGAAGAATGGGATATGAATAGAACTTTGGTGGACACAGGAAGTTCTCAGAGACATGATATTTTATCATACTTTCAAGAAAATGGGATATAAGGATGAAGAAATGTCTTATTCAACATATCATGTTCATGGCTTTGGAAAGTCTTTAACAAAACCTAAAGGCGAGATAATGGTACGAATTCCACTAGGGGAGATTGAAACACAAGTAACGTTATGTGTGGTAGACGTGAAATCACCGTATAACATGATATTAGCAAGACCATGGATACACGCGCAATTAAGGCTGTAGAATCAACGTTGCATCAATGCATCAAGTTTCCTACACCCAGTGGAATTGGAGAAATCAGAGGAGACACAGATTTTGCGAAATTGTGTTTCCAAATTGAAGTAAGAAATTATGAAGGACATCCAAAACTGCGAAAGGCTTGTAGATAATTGACGAGAGAAACAAAGAAGGAAGAAGAATTTAAAGTTTACATGATAAGAGAAAAAGAAGGAAAAGGAATACCCAGTGAAATCCCACAAGAAGGAGATGAACTATAGTTACTTTTTGCCACCACTAATTATCCAGCTTCATGACACTTTCTTATAATGGGATTATTGCACGACGCACGCTGTAAACCGCCAGACCAATACCATGATGAGTATACCCCAGTTTGTGACATGTTTGATGTCTCGAGTGTTTTCGTGGAAAACGTGTAGCAGGTTTCTATGTGTGGCAAGTCAAAGTCAAGAGTCTTTCCTTAGGAAAATAGCATGTGATGCTATTAGGCACGTCTTGGATAGCCGCCTAAAACTTGCCACAAGTTCGTCAGTTCGGTGTCGAACTTGGATGGCTGAGATTGCATCTCATGAGGAAGGGTAGTCGTTCATTATGGCTACCTTATGTTAGTACCTGGTAATGGCACAATGGCGTTTTTTGGTGTATGCCAGTGGCACTGTGGTATGACTGGTATAGCTTATGCATGCCAGTGGCATGGTAGTATAAGTTGCGCCTGGCGTAGCTATGGCCACGATATTTAAGCGGTAAGTCGCCTAAACTTGCCACAAGTCCGTCAGTTCGGTGGTGTACTTTGGGGGCTAAGATTTCATCTCAGGAGAAAGGATGGCCATTGATTATGGCCATATCTTGTTGTATAGAAAGGTGGATCCATGGCGTAGCGGCGTATGGCGTAGCCGTGGCATAGCGACATGATGGTGGCGTGGCTGGCATGGTTAGTACATGCTAGTGGAATGAAGTAGCATCTGGCATAGACATGGCTGCTAGACTTTGAAACATTGGTATGGAAACATTGGTCATGTTTCCACATCAATCCCAATGCTCTGGGAAACATTACTTGGCTTGGTTGGCGTAACAACTTTGCCTAAATTAGGGTTTGGTGCGCAAACACGCGTGCGGCATGTGGCATGTGACCATTGCACATCAATGTTTTGTGCAAATGATGCCATAGACATGCCAAAGGAACCATAGCCAGGCCATCAATTGGAAATGACCACAAGAGCAAGATTCCCATGGGTGGCCATGCTATGGCGCCATTATTATGGTTTCCTGGGTCCTGTGCGATTCGTGGCATGTTGTGGGGCCCAAAGTGGCATGATTTGCACCAAGGCTGGAAATTAGGGTTTTGATCATGCAAGGTCGGGTTTCTGGTTAGGTTAACCATATTGAAGTCTGTTATGGCATTGGACACGAACATAAGGTGGGTAGGCACGTTCGTGCACTATTTATAGTAAGTTGCTACGTTCAGCATGCTTCTGTGGTAAAGTAGCACGTTTGGTATGCACGTTTGGCATGCCAATTGGTGCGTTGGCACAACTTTGGGGATGCCAATTTGGTATTGGAGCGATTTTGCTTCACTTTTTAATACTGTGGCAGGTTTTAGAGTAACTTTATTGGTCAAACAAAAGAGGGTCGGCCAAACACGAGTGACCACACTCCTAATGTGAGTATGTAAAGTTTGAAGCGACCTGATTGGTCGATGGAAGTAGGGCCGGTTTAGGATGGGGCGTGGCCAATGGAAAATGGCGTTGTCTGGCTTAAGGTGTGGCCACGCCTCCCTTTTCTACTGTTCCTATCCTGCGGCTCCTTGTTTTCTGATTCTGGGCAAGATTTTGCACTTTCTAATCCATGGCGGATTAATTACCTAGTTTGCTTAGGCTTAATTTTCGACAGGAAAGGTATGATATACTGCATAAGGCGCAAAACCCTAATCTTTGCAAATTAGTCAGGGTAATCGATTGAATTCTATGTGTTGACATAGAGTTCTTTTAAATTCATTGTCAGAGAGCAGCATGCTTTCTGTCTGAGCATTTTGTGCAATGGCCTTAACTTTGGTACTTGAAAATCCGTGCTACTCTGCTATAAGTGAACACAAATCCGTCATGTCATACAAATATTAAGGGTTCTGCCGGGGAACATAGCACAAGAAAAGTACTCAGTGAATTTTATATTAATAAGTAATATAGGCAAGCCGCCGAAATTTACAGAACATCTGGGATGGTTGCTACATGCGCCAGTCTGGATAAATTTCATGTAAATATATTAAACGGCTCAATAAATATGCCAGTGGAGAGGTTAACACTCATGGATCTGTTTCCTTACAGGGTAATGTCATATCAGATGCAAGGTTTTACAATTTTAACCCTAAGCTAAAAACCACCATCAACATTAAGTCCCCTGCTTAGCTCGGAACAATGGAATTATTGCGGGGTAAGCATAAGATGGTGACAGACAAGGATAAAATCGAAACGGCAAGTCATGAAGAGATTGTCAGGAATATTTGGCTAACCTTTGTCAAGAGGCATGAAGAATCTGTGATCCTTGCATTGCCGGCTTTGCATAAATTCGTCTTGGCCATGGGGTGTTGACATCAGCGCTGCAACTTTGGATACTAACCAGCAGAGATGTCACTGCAATTAGGTCTGCGAAACAGGCGCTGGATGGCTATGTCACGGATCGTACGTAGATAGCGTCTGGCTTGGATTGGTGGAAACTGTCTTCAGTCCACGGAATGGTGGAAATTGGCTTCTGTCGTGGAAACTGGCTTTAGTCCGCGGAATGGTGGAAATTTGCTTCAGTCGTGGAAGCTGGCTTCAGTCCGCGGGATGGTGGAAATTGGCTTCAGTCCATGGAATGGTGGAACTGGCTTCAGTCCGTGGAATGGTGAGAATATGGTGATGGACCTTTGGCTACAAAATGGTGATGAAGGCGCTGGAACTTTGGCTACCAAATAATGATGGTGGCACTGGAACTTTGGATACTAAATGGTGATGGTGGCGCTGATGGCTTCAATTCGTGGAATGGTGGAAATGGCACTTGGAAGGCTCGCTGGCTGGATCACGGAATGCTGGAGCGTTGGCACAAACTTAAACATAAAGTGCTAGAACCATGAAGAGTTGGCTTGACCACGGAGTGCTGGAGCCATGGAGAGTTTGCTTTACCCGGAGTGCTGGAGTCATGGAGAGTTGGCTTTACCCGGAGTGCCGGATCCATGGAGCGTTGTAGGTTGAGAGACTGGTGTTCCTCGTGTTGGTGCGCTGCTGGTTCGGTCATGAAGCAGAGATATTGGCACACTACTTGTTCGGCTATGGAGCATGAGTGTGGTGCGCCTAGTCATCTATTCCCGTTCATGGAGCAATAAGGAATCCTTATTCTGTTCAAACTCTAGAAACTACGTTCGTATGAAAAGGGGTGTCTACCCTCTTCTATTTTTGTTGTTCGTCCGGCTTCGTGCTTTCATCTGTAACATCTGGATCCTCTTTGTCATTTGTTAGCGGTGGTAGAGCGAGCATTAATGGAAACAAAGCAATCTCCAATAGTTATAATCAACAACAAGACAAACCAGGAGAACTCAAGGTAGGTGCTCTCGCATGTATCCACCCAACTGTACCATCGATCTTCTACAGAATGTGTAATAAGGTTCTGACTCCATAGGAATGAGTATCTAACCTCTCCTATGAATTTCAAAATTTACCAAACTCCATTGCGCTCTTGGGATGGATATATAGAATAATGTCAGGTCTAATCTTGGAGATTGTGGTTGCGTTGTTGGTTCATCCTTGACTTTTAGGTTATTTGGTACCTAGACTTTCTGATTGCAATGATGATATGATGTGGATGCTTGTATGGTTAACATCTTCCAGAATCGCTAGGTAAAGTAGACGAGCTGAGAGGCATTCTGTTGCCGATGTGCTTCTAACAAGTCTCCAAGGACTTCATTCCAGGCGACATCCTTCGAAACATCTTCTGAATCTTGGACTATTGTATCAAATGGGATGTGATGCGATGAGCAGTCCTAAGTTACACTTCTTTATAGTCATAGATCCTATGGCGTAGCCGGATATGTAAATTTTATGCGGCGTTATTTTGGATTCTTTGATGCATTGCACAACTTCATGTTGATAAATTCCTGCGGCAAATGTAAAGTTCTATTACATTTGCTGGTTAGGTGGTTGATGGATTGATGAAGGCGGAAATCTTTTGGATTCGTCATTTGTTGATCAGTGGGTGGGAGTCGCACCTGATAGGTCTGCATTTTGCCCAACTTCTGGCAGCCCATACGCCCCTTTCATAGAAAATCGGAAATCTAGAAACACCGAATTTGGCTTTGTCAGCGATGTGGGTTTTCATGCATGCCTTGGGTAGGTGGTGTTGAGTTCTGAGTAGGTGATGCGGCAAACATGGTGTATTTGGTATGCGTGGCTTGCTGAGGCGTGACTTTCCTCTTCGATTCTTCACTAACAACAACGCTTAGGAATGACTGAGCCAAATACTGCTTGTTGGTCAGTCTCCTTCAGACAAGGAGGTGGTGATATCCTTACACTACATCTTCGAAGAGTGGTGACCTTGTTATGGTCATGACTTCTGGTTGGTTGTCCCTTATGAGTTGAAAGGTTCTCGACAATGAAGGGATTCCGTGTGTTGAGCCTCAGTCCCCAAGTGTGTTTTTCGTGGTTGTATCTTGTATGATCGATGAGTTGACCATGATAAATATATCATCTTTCATCCGTACTAGTGACTCTATTACTTCTTCCTTATGAAACTAAAATATGGAGAAGTACGAATTACCTTTGTAGTGATTGTTGCTATGGTAAAGCTCTGGATGGTATCAATAAACGAACAACAACAAGAGACTGCGTTTTCATGGGAACAAAACCAAGCTGGCAGGTGCTTGGATGGCTACTGTCATGATCCTTGACAGGGATGAGTGGTGACTACGGGTACATATCTTGGCGAGGAAGAGTGATGGCTACTGGATATTAAAAGGAATGAGCGGCAGCTACGAGCATGAACCTTGGATGACCATGAACATGAATATTGATGGGATGATAACTCATGTATGTGAGTTTATTCCTTTATATATATATTTTTCGGTGAAGCGGAGGTTTCGGGAGAGAATGTCGAAGCGTCTCCTAGAGCGAAATGTTGAAGCAGTTCCTGGAGCAAAACGTTGAAGCGGCTTCTAGAGTAAAACGTTAAAGCGGAGCGGCTTCCCAAGCGAAACGTTGAAGCGGAGAGGCTTCCGAAGCGAAACGTTGAAGCGGAGCGGCTTCTGGAAAGCAACATTGAAGCAGAGCGGCTTATGAAGAGAAATGCTGAAGCGGAGTGGCTTTTGGAGAGAAACATTGAAGCGGAGCGGCTTCTGAAGAGAAATGTTGAAGCGGAGCGGCTTCCGGTGAGAAACAATGAAGCGGAGCGGCTTCCGGAGAGAAACGTTGAAGCGGAAAGACTTCCGAAGAGAAACATTGAAGCGGAGCGGCTTCCGGAGAGAAACGTTAAAGCAGAGCTACTTCCGTTGAAGCAGGGCGGCTTATGAAGAGAAATTTTAAAGCGGAGAGGCTTCTGAAGAGAAATATTGAAGCGGAGCGGCTTCTGGAGATAAACGTTGAAGAGGCTTCCGGAGCGAACTCTAGTGAGGGAGCCATTAATCATTGACTTTCGAAAAACGAGTTGATACGATATGGCATATGGGAAGACAACATACAAATAGTCACCTTTCAGGTGAGTATGGGTTAGGAGTCCCCAACTACGTTTACCATCCATGTGAACAGAGTCCCCAGAAGGTATTTACGCACAACTTCACCAATTGATGTTCAATCACATCTGGATCATGGCAATCTAACTCCGGAATTCCGAACCCCTTGACATAATCATTCGGATGTTCGTTGTTTCGCTCCTTCTGAGTTGTGGCTATGTCCGTCTGAGTTTTGGGTCTCCATAAAATCTATAAGAGGTTGGATTTATCTGGCTCCTCTAGTCTCTCGTCCTGATGGGGAAGTGGAAATAGCTCTGGTGACAACCGGGGCGTCACGATTGAAGAAACATTGGGAGAGGCGACAATGGCTGCTCGGCTCTGGTAATTGGCTTCCATCTATTCATTGTTTCTGCAAGGTTTGAATGACCCGAATACGTCTGGAAAGAATCTTTGACTGAAATGGGTTTTGATTAACGATTGAATTGGGACTAAGACCAATTGGGATGAAAATGAAATTGGGAATTAAATTTGTAACCGGGAGATTTAATCTCCCACTGTGGTCACCGATTGTTTGAGGGTGAAAATTGTTTCTGCTGAATTTTTGGGTGTGTGGATGAGAAACGAATCTAAACCCTAAACAATGTACTGCATGGGAGTACTTTTGATTCGAGAGATCAATCTGTACAATCCTGGCCTAAACCAAGAAATGGCCGTTCCAGGCTTGCTTCGGTCACAAAGTGAAGGAGAAGGGTTGGTCTTAGGGAGGGAAGCGAATAAAGTGTTGAGACCAGAATGGTTGATTCTGAAGATGTGGCTTGTTTTCTGACTTGTATCAGAAAGTGGAACTGGCTTGCAAAGTGAAAAGCTATCAGTTTTTGGTGATTTCTAGATAATGTGTTGCTGCCGACCAAAAACTTGTCATTTGGTGGAAATAGGTGAATCCTATTTATACAAATCATATTGAAACATACCCTGGTCTCGTAGGAAGTGAAAATGATTGAGTGGTGGAATAATGTAGTAACGTATAACCGTCAGAAACCCATGATTCCATGATGAAGGAAGTGGATCCGTTTACACCCGTTACTTCTTCCCGCCACTAATTATCCCGCTTCATTACACTTTCTTATAACGGGCGTATTGCACGCCGCATTTTGTAAACCGCCTGATGAGTATCCCTCAGTTTGTGACATATTTGATGTCTCGAGTGTTTTCGTGGAAAACGTGTAGCAGGTTGCTATGTGTGGCAAGTCAAAGTCGAGAGTCTTTCCACGGGAAAATATCATGTGATGCTATTAAGCATGTCTTGGAAGGCCTCCTAAAACTTTCCACAAGTCCTTCAGTTTGGTGGCGAACTTGGATGGCTGAGATTTCATCTCATGAGGAAGGGTAGCCGTTGATTATGGATACCTTCTGTTAGCGCCTGGTAATGGCACAAGGGATTTTTTTGGTGTATGCCAGTGGCACTGCGACATGATTGGTATAGATTGTGTATGCTAGTGGAACGGTAGTATAAGTGGCGCCTAGCGTAGCCATGGCCACGAGATTTAAGCGGCTGGTCGCCTAAAACTTGCCACAAGTCCGTCATTTCGGTGGCGAACTTGGATGGATGAGATTGCATATCATGAGGAAGGATGACCATTGATTATGGCCATTTCTTATTGTATAGCAAGTTGGCTCCATCGCGTAGCGGCGTATGGCTTAGCCGTGGCATAGCGGCATGATGGTGGCATGGATGGCATGGTTAGCACATGCCAATGGCACGAAGTAGCGTCTAGCGTAGCCATGGATGCTAGACTTTGGCACATTGGCATGGCAACATTGGCCATGTTGCCACATCAATCCAATGCTCTAGGAAATATTACTTGGCTTGGTTTGCGTAGCAACTTGGCCTAAATTAGGGTTTGGTGCACCAAAACCCTAATCCGGGCAAACACGCGTGCGGCATGTGGCCATTTCCCATCGATGTTTTGTGCAAATGATGTCATAGCCACACCAAAGGAACCATAACCAGACCATCATGTGGAAATGACCACATGAGCAAGATTCCCACGGATAGCCATGTTATGGCGCCATTATTAGGATTTTCCTGGGTCCTGTACGATTCATGGCATGTTGTGGGGCCCGAAGTGTCATGATTTGCACCACGACTGGAAATTAGGGTTTTGATCATGTAAGGTCATGTTTCTGGTTAGTTTAACCATATTGAAGTCTGTTATGGCGTTGACCACGAACAGAAGGTGGGTTGGCACGTTCGTTCACTATTTATGGTAAGTTGCTACGTTCAACATGCTTCTGTGGTAAAGTAGCACGTTGGGTATGCACGTTTGGCATGCAAATTGGCGCGTTGGCGCAACTTTGGGAAAGCCAATTTGGTATTGGTGCGACTTTGCTTCACTTTTTAATACTATGGCAGGTTTTAGAGTAACCTGATTGGTCAAACAAGAGAGGGCTGGCCAGGCACGAGTGGCCACACTCCTGATGTGAGTGTGGCAAGTTTGAAGCGACCTGATTGGTCGATGGAAATAAGGCCGGTTTAGGATGAGGCAAGGCCAATGGCAAATGGCGCTGGCTGGCTTAAGGCGTGGCCATGCCTCCCTTTGATGTTGTTCCTATTATGTGGCTCCTTGTTTTCTGATTATAGGCAAGATTTTGCACCTACTAATCCATGGCGGATTAATTACCTAGTTTGCTTAGGCTTAATTTTGGACATGCAAGGTCTCATATACTGCGTAAGGCGCAAAACCCTAATCTTTGCAAATTAGTCAGGGTAATCGATTGAATTATATGTGTTGACATAGAGTTCTTTTAAATTCATTACCAGAGAGCAGCATGCTTTATGTCTGAGCGTTTTGTGCAATGGCCTTAACTTTGGTACTTGGAAATCCGTGCTACTCTGCTACGAGTGAACACAAATCCGTCATGCCATACCGATATTAAGGGTTCTTTCGGGGAACATAGCACAGGAAAGTACTCAGTGAATCTTATATTAATAAGTAATTTAGGCAAGGCGCCGAAATTTACAGAACATCTGGGATGGTTTCTACATACGCCAGTCTGAATAAATTTCATGTAAATATATTGAATGACTCAATAAATATTCCAGTGGAGAGGTTAACACTCATGGATCCGTTTCCTTACAGGGTGACGTCACATCAGATGCAAGGTTTTACAATTTTAACCCTAAGCTAAAAACCACCATCAACAATTATATTTTTAGAAGTAATATAAAAAAGATCTTTCTCATTCTCTGGTCATTCCTTGTCCGAGCTATGAGTCAGGATCCGATGTCTTCTCTTACAAAGGTGTTTGATCTGAATTATCTCTTTACGAATAAGTCAGCACCATCTCTAGATGCTTAGAAACCTAACAGAAAAATCAAAAAGAGAGATTGGCTTAGCAAGAAGGAAAGAGAGAATATGTTGAATAAAGATCAGTGTATTGAGATATTGACACAATTTTGTGTTCAAATAAAGACAAAATTACATGTACTTGCAGAGTCCTTCACAAAAACATCACAACTGCAAGAAATTATGGTCAAGCAACAAGGTTATCTTCTTGTATAAATTCACAAGCTCAAGGTTATCTTCTTCTGGCACTGATATGAAGGATTAAGTTGCTCATAAAAATAAGATTAGATTTCTTATTTAGAGAAAATAGACATCAATTTTTTGATTTGCTTCAATTATTGTATAAGGTCTATTTTTGAATAAAAGTATCATTATTTATGAATAAAATTATTTCTTTATAATTTTTCTTGTGATATTTACCGATTACATAGCTTGTGAATGACTGCTTATATTTTTTCCATGTGTATTCGGTTTATGGGATGTCTGATTTCGGTTTTCATTAACCTTAATATTCGATCTCATATGATGTGACCCTTATGGTTTGTGTGGCTTTTTGATTTAACGGGATTAAGTTCTAGCCCATGTTGGTAGGGATTTATCAGAGGAGCATAAGGTGTTCCGATTGAAACTCATATGTGAAAAGTCACAATATGTTGAATCAATTTATGTTTACATGAGTTGTGTTTAGCATAACATGTGTGTTTCGGGTTTTTAACTTTTGTTATTGGCACGCAGTAGTTAAAACCGTTTTAACCTTTCTCTGGTAAAGGTTTCTTTTGTTGTTCTTTTGTTCTTGCGAGAGGATGACAACACACTTGAGGAGAGTTCTTATTTGAACTTGTACTTAATGATATATCTTTCTAGGGAGAAGAGGCTGCGGAATCTGAGGTAACGAATTTGTTAGTTAATCGTTTTTCTGTTTAAGAAAAGCCTATTTATATTGCATATATTTTTCTTTTGCTTACCAAAATTTCGGTACAATTGATATGTTTCATTATTGAGTATGGATGTGTATGTGTGTGTATGATTCAATTGTTTCCGGTTTTTAGAAAAACTGTGTCAATTTATTTGGATTATTGTTTGGTATCTTCTTTATTGTTGGGTATCAAGTATTTTTGGTTAACAAAATTCGGTGCAATTGCGGTGCTATAATGTCTATGTTTGTTTCAATTGCTTCATGTTAAGAAAATAATTGTGCAAGTCAATTTATTTTGGTTTGTATGTATTGTTTATGACTTAACAAAATACAGAATCATTTTCTTAGTTCCAAATCGATTCTGGATAAGAGACACAAAGTTAATTATGATCTTAGTTAGACTTATCAAATTGGAGGATTCTGTTGTTTAAGTCTAATTGAATGATTGACGAGAAAAACTAGTTAACTAACCTAGTGTTTGTCTTGTCTAAAGGGAAAGGTCTAAGTTATTGTCTGAATTGTAGTTGCAGGAATTCCCACACTACACCCTATTCAAGAATTTACCAACATCTATGACATAATTTGAAGATTAAGGACACTTTTTATTAATTTGATCTTAAGGAATTACAGAAATCAAGAACACAGAACACTTGATAAAGATTTTCTCTCTCCTAAAACTTTCCTAACACTCAAAAATTCATCTCTCTCTCTGGAACTATTCATCTCCTTTATATAGGTATTTACATAGTGGATTACAGCTCATTTACAACTAAGATTCCCTTCAATTTCGGATCTGAGTTCTTGCGATAGATCGCAGTTAGCACCGCCTTTAACTTTCGCAGATATTATTGATATATCGCAGACATGTCACACTTTCTTTGTGTTTCTGTCGTTTTCAGTCATTACGTCATTGTTTAAGTCATCTTTGGATGTGTCGCAGAATATTACTGATGTATCACAGAGTAATTCGTTTATTATCGATATATCACAGAACAGTCGTTTATTTCTCAAGAATATTGTTGTGACAATATTCTGATCTTACATCTTGCCTCTTCTCATATCTTTTCTGCGAATAAGATAAAGATCATGAGAATTTAAATTTCTTGATTTGCCGCAACTCCTTGTCTTTTCATACTTCCTTTATTCTGACACGTCTCTATATCCATCGCTAAATATTCTACACATGTTTTTTCCTCCATTTATTCCTTGACACGTATTCTTCCAACCGTTGAGTTCTGACCATTCACGTCCTTTCTTCATTGAATGCATTGATATTATCGAAAATTTTCTTCTCTTATAAATATATTCTTTGCTAATCCCCTCCTCTTCTTTTTACTTTCGCTTTTCTTCTCTGCAACTTCACTATTCATCGTCTTCTTCCGCAAATTCCGGATCTCAATTATTCTTTCAGTTTTCTTATTTTCTTTTCTTTGTTTTAATCTTCGTTCCCATACTAAGAAATGGCTCCTGCTAAAAAATTAGGTCAATCCACTTTGAAAAACACCAGCAGAAGTTTCAATCCTTAGGTTTCACACTTTCTGAGATCCCTGATCAATCTTCAGACTCTGATCTCTCCATTGATCTTGTTTCAAGATTTCCTTCTTCTAACGAGAAGATACTTGTTTCGCTAGGTCAATTAGAAGATGGCCTTCCTATTCCTCTTTATAATCCAGATCTACCTCTTTTTTATGAGATTATTTCTCATGCTAAACTTTCGCGAGCAATCTGCCAACTAAGTGGAGATTGTATTCGCCTCATTCTTGAATATGCTTCCCGTGGAGATGGTAAAGGATCCATTTATCCTGATGATGCGAAACATCCTGATTATGAAAAAATCCCAATTATTCCAGCGAAATATACCGTGGAGAACTTCTTTGCGAATTATCAAGTGATTCAAATGAAGAAAGAAAGCACGTGTTGGGCTGTTCGTTTGAATAGGGATAAAAAAGTTGCGAAGGATAAAATTCTTATGCAAGATATAGACTATCACTCCACAAGAAACAATCTTCCACGCTTCTCCAAGGATAATAAATGGTGTATATTTCCTCTCCTCCTTGAAGGTCCATATATTTCTGGTACTCTTAACCTTCCTGCGAATCCTGCATATCTTGCGGCTTATCATCCTTGGATTTTTAATTGGCCTGAAAAGAATTCTGAGGTATATCTCGCGAAGTTAATCATTATTCGCAAACTTAGATAAATATACTGTTCTTACTAGTTATTGAATTATTTTTTATCAGATTGGAAAAATGAAGGCTAGCTACGCCAGTACTGGGAATCCTAATCTCCTAATTTTTTTGAAAACCTTCACAGATGAAGTAAGAAACATTCTCTTATAACTTTTAACAATATATTGTTGCCCCTGTTTCTTATCTTCATGTGTGGTTGTTTTCTAGGAAATACCATTTGTCGCAGTAGTTGAAGCCAAGGATAAAGGCAAAAAAAGTAATAACTCCAAATGAGAGTTCTGGCACTTCTCCTCATCGCAATGAGAATCAAACTGCTGAGAGTCCTCCAAAAAAGAGAAGAAAAACTCAGCCACTTAAATAAATTTCTTCTGTCGCTGAAAAAGATAATGAGGTTGAAGAGAGTGGAAGAATTAATAATGATGCTACCGTGGGCACCTCTTCAATACGTTTTTCCTCCGCAAGAGTTAGATCTGCGATGGGTCTTTCTCATCCTGAGACTCATATGGATCAATTGTCAAATATCTTTAGAAATCCCATGCAAGGTATTGGTGATGACGATATTGCTCACGCTTGCAATTATCTCTCAAAAATCTGCGATGCTTCCATCTTAACTAATATTAAAGATCTTAAAGGAGTCTCGAGATTTATCAACCCAGATTTTCTTCATGCACTAGCTTCATTGGTATGCCCCTTTTCTTTTATTTTTCTTGTAGTAAACTTTACATTTGTCATGAATATCCAAGATCTTTTACTTACCCTTACTTATTTTCTCTTATATGCCACAGACTGCTAGAGCTTCTTTTTCTATTGCTTCGGACTTAGAAAATAGATTATCATTATCGCAGAAAAGGCTTACTGATTCACAATCTGAATCTGCGAAACTTCGCGAAAAGAATAAGCAATATGAAGATGAAATATCCATTCTTCGCGAAAAATGTAAGCAATTGGAAGCATCTGGGAATACTGAGCTCCTTAACAAGAATAAATCGCTTGAAGTAGATGTTGAAGTTCTTCAACAAAAACTAGTTGACAAGGAGAAGTTCTACAAACAAATTATTGGTATGATTTATTTTATTTTATTTTTACTTTCTTCATTCTTGTTATTTTAGCTTATTTGAACAACCATTTTGCAGATGCCTATAATCTTACTGATGAAGCTCTTATTCTCAATTCTTTTGATGAACCCATAGATGAATCCATTCTTCTTCAGCGTCTTAATGACGCTTTAAATAATTATTCCAATGAAAAAAATTAATGCTTTGTCTATCGATGAGCTTAAATATCACATTTCCCTTATAAGAATGGATTATAGATCTACTTTGAGTATATCCAATAATTTTAAGACTTGTAGAGATGAATTTGGAAAAAGAATCAAAACCTTGAAAGCCCAAAAGAAGGAACTTGAGAAGGATAAAGAACGCATTACTCTTCAAGGCGCTGAAGCTCTATCAAAGTTCTGCAATGCCCTTATTGACACTGAACTTGAGAGAGATAGGCTTAAGGATGAAAACATTAAACTTCTTAAAAGAGAAAAACAAATCCGTTCCCATCTTCTCATTCAAAATGATGATGAATTCGCATGGGCTGCGACAATTCTCGATAATGCTAAGAAAAACTTAGCAATAGATGTCAGTCTTCATACCGAACAGGCAACCTTGATACAAGAAATGATTCATGAAAGAGAAGGTTATTTATTGCTCCTCTAACATCTTTATATTTTTTGTAAATTTTTGATAAATTTCTAACTTGTTATTGTATCATCGCAGAATCTGAAGAAAAACATTCTATAAGGATAGCAGAACTTGAAGAAGAAAAAAGTAGTCTTGCAAATAATCTTGCTTCCCGCAATGATAAAATCTCTAGACTGCGAAAGAATATAAAGATATCCAACTCCAATTTGCGTAGTAACCTTCTCACCGTTCGCAATAATGCTATTGAGAAAGTCTACAAAGATAATGATCTTCCTCTTAGTTTATATCCTTGCCACTTGGAAAATATCCCAGCCAGTTCTGAAGTACCAATTATTTCTGACAGTGAGGCTGATACAAATGAGAATGAAAGCGAAGATGAAGAAGAAACTGATGATGAAGATAATGAAGACGAAGATGAAGATAATGGTGAAGATAAATCCCAATAATTCTGCTTCTTCTTTTTGATCTTCTCCTGTATTTTTCCCCTTTCTTTCTTGCGATAATTATCTGCGACAAATTGTATCATTCTTTCTTCAAGATACTTGTAATTCCTGATGTTCTTCAATATATATAAATTCCTTTTTTTTTGCCTCTATCCGTCTGTTATTTATATGAGTTTATCATATAATGATTAATAACAATATTTATCGTTCTTATACATCGTTCCCATATTTTCCTCTTGTTATTAATCTGCAATATGATAAATAAATTATCGCAAATATTTCTGCGAACAATTTATTATATGTTTCGCAGACATAACTTCTCTTGTGGTCTTATTTCGCCTTCCTAGTTAAAGGTCTTATTATGCCACCTTTATGCGACAAGATCGCAGGACATTCTTACTCTTCATGTAATAATCCATTGATCTTGCCTTATCATTTAATTTTAATTTTTGCGACAATATGATAAATCTAAGCCATCTTGTGAGATTAATCTCTCTTTGCTTTTTAATAATTATGACATTGCCGTCTTTGCGATGAAATCGCAGGACATATTTGCGATTTATATCCTCTTATCATTGATTTCATTTATCTCATCTTTTAATCTTATCGCAAAAACCCATTGACATCATCTTAACATTTATTTTTAGGCTTTTTGGCCAGTCACGCGGCAATATGACGGGCCTAAATACTCTTGCGAATATAAAGTCCCATGACATTGCTGTCTCTATCACGCGACAATATGACGGGTCTAAATATTCTTGCGAATATAAAGTCCCATGACATTGCCGTCTTTTTTGATACACAGCTCCCTAACGGAGGGTATCGCCCTTATCTCTCCCCCCGGTTGCCCCTTCAAGGATTATACATCGGCCATACAAGACTAGCACTTTCCCATCCGGTTCTGCCAACAACCAGTTATTTTCGCTGCCTTGTCCTTTATGCCTTATATGGCTTATAGTTACAAGACTGCACCCTAAGTGGGGTTTTCTTCAGGCCGAACACATCGTAATCCAAGACTTTCCATGGATGTCCAGGGTAGGTTCATCCATCCCGGGCACCCACATCTCAACCGTGTACCTCGGCGCCTTGATCATACGTTGCATTCCTTAGGAGAAACTCTCGGGCGCCCAACTAGGGTATAACCTTATATAATTGGGAATCCAAGTTATCTCTCCCGGATGGATTTTCAATAATCCCAAATCTCCATGACTAGGTTCCAGCAGCGGTATAGCCTTTCCCATAGCCATGCAAAGAGATACCCCCTTTATGACGCACTTTAAGGACATTGCCTCTTACGGAATAGAATCCGCGAACTAAGGTGTACGCCATAAAAGTTCGTCCCGTTCTTATATATTTTTAGGTGATTTGCACCCTTATCATGCATTTGCATTAAAAATTCTTATATGATTAGAAATCATCATCTTTTGCTTTTTAATAGAAAAATTTCTCATTTTTGAGCAGAGTTTTTCTTTTAATATTCGAATTCATCTTGTTTTTCGATCGTTCGCAACATGATATTGTTGCACTTCTTTTCTTTTGTGAGGAATGATTATTCGCAATTTCTTATTTCTTATTTATTTTCTTGCGAGAAGTGATTCACCGTAACATCTTATACTTTTTGTGCCCCTTGCGAAGAATGAAGATTTCAACTTTTCCCCATCTTCGTATGATTAATCGCCATTGAATCTTTTGGGACAAACTATTCTTGAAGTATATCCTTTCCCAGCAACTCTATATTGTCCACCATTAATTTCTCAGCTCTCTGATTTTGCCTCTTGTTGTGTTTCCAATTACGATTTTGGGCGTTCCTTTCTTCGCAAGTATTAATGTCAACTTCATAACACTTTTTTCCTTCAAACCAATTATCTTTAATTATCCCAATACCATGAGGATGTGGAAACTTTATGCACTGATGATATGTTGATGCTATGCCCAAGATCCCATGGAGCCATGGCCTTCCAATTAAGGCATTGTAAGGAGATTCTATATCCACTACACAAAACTTAATTTTTGAAGATATCTTGTTCAATGGAATTTCCATAGTAATTTCTCCTTTTGGCTTGTTTGCGGTGACATTAAAACCATAGATCTTGTAAGTTGAAGGGATTAGATCATCATCTCTTCCACCCATTATGCGATAAGTATGATAAAACAAAATATCCACCGAGCTACCAGTGTCAATTAAAAATTTATCTATTGCCCAAGAATCACTTGCTGCATCATCATTATCTTCTTCTTCTCTGTATTTTGGATTTATCTCTAACTTCACCACCAATGGGTAGTCATGCATCTTCCCAGGATCTGGTATCTCTTCTGCAGTAAAAGAGATAACTTGTTTCTGCCACTCTTCTAACGGAGAAATCTTCGCAATATTCATCACCTCTCTTCCCTCTATGTCTCTTGCAAATACTATGTTTAGCACATTGTCATGTAAATCCTCTATCGTTTTTTGTGAATGTATAATTGAATTGCAAAATACACACATCTTTTGCACACTTTTACACACACAATACTTTTCTCTTTGTGTGAACTCTTATTATGAGTAACTAATTTGATTGAGGATGAATTCCTAGTTCTTAACATGTTTTGAGTTTTGTTTCAATTCTACTTTGTAGTTTTTCACATGATTATCATTTGTTTTTACTAATAGGAATGTTTATACATTCATGATTGATTGATAGGTTGTTTAGAGTGCACGCTAAATTGATTTGTTAATTGATCTAAATCTAGTGAAAGTTAGGGGATAAGTAATCGTTTCTTGACTCTTTACATAAGTAGCAAACACGAGACCTTGCGGAGGGATTCCGTGGAGCAATTTTGTGTAAAAACAACGTTAGCAAGTGGACCTTGATCTAAGAGTCTAACTACTAATATCAACCTAATAAATTCATAAATCTTAATGTGTTTAACTAAATTACATCTTGAGTGATCTACTACTAGGTGGTTTGGTGAATAGAATCCGGTAGTCGAGAACTTCCGTATCCGGTGATATAAGGGATTTAGGGGTTAGAACTGATCTAGCTGCTATACCTATGGTTGGTGATAATTTGTGACTAATAAGAAGTGGAAAAGAACATAACTTTAATCATTGTTTTGCAGCGAATAAGGATTCCTTGATCTAATCTCTCTTATTGATTTCCTTTTAATTTCTTTGTTTATTTTATTTACTTTCTCAAATTCTTAATCAATACCCCCCTTTGTGTGACAAATTTTACAACTAGAATCTCGTGCTCCTCGTGGGATCGACCTTGACTACCCTATATTACTTGTTAATTAGGTAGTAAAGTATTAATTAATTTGTTGTGGTTACGACACACGTACAATTATACCCTAAAACAAGTACTGAAGTGATGGTACACCATTGACAGGCCCTCTTTCTACCTACATGACCGACTCCCTCATAGTCAAGCCGTGGTGCAAGAAACGATTGCCCAAACAAGGCTAGGTTAACGCCTTATGCAGGTTGAGAAGATCCAAAACGATCACGACCATCCGACTTCGCAGGCATAGTTGGATGGCTTAGATTGTGCCCAGGGTCATAGAGCAAGCATGTACATGCTCACTGTCGGCCCAAGATGTTGCATACATAGTCGGTCTCCCCAAAGGAGGCGCCCGCAACCTAAAACCGATCGCCCAAAGTGGCCGGTCCAAAATCCTAATAATGGTTTGCGGCGCATATGTCGCAGAAACATCTCGAGCGTCCATCTTCGCAGGCTAGGATGGAAGGCAAATATGGAGACTTAGAAGGAACCGAGCATGCTAGCATGACCACCGTGGGCCCGACTTCACGCCTAGATGATCGGACAAGACCGGCAGTGATCAAGTTCCTTGGTATGCGTGCCCAAAGGTGGAATGTCACGGCCCCTCCATAGGTTCTAATCTCGACCACTCGTCTTTGCCACCTTAAGTGAGTGGCTTAGATCAAATCTTTGCAAGTAAAAAGCAGATATTGGGCGTGAACACCATTGTACCACCTCCATGCATGGCCAATCGGTTCCTCCATAGAAACTCCCTTAGCATGCAAACGTTTGGGTTGAAAGAGGCATCATGCGCGCCTCCCATCCAACGATCGCAAGTAGGGTTGCAAGCCATATCATCCGTCCAACTTTTCAAGATTGGACGAATGACTTAGGGTGCGAATCAACCAGCAAACAATGTATCACCATGATCACCATCCTTCACTCTTCTTCACAGGGTAACCGACCAAGGCATGGCCTGTCTATACAGCCTCCAAACGGTCACCTGAAGATGGATGCATGCGATGTTATACCAAGTTCACGATTCACCATGCACTATTTTCTGTAGGTCCCACGATCCACACACTCGAGATATTAATCACGTCACAACTGGGGGATACAAACTGGGGTATTGGTATGGCGGTTTACAGCGTGCAACACGCCATCACAAGATCGTGTCAGGGAAACATGGGCGGTTAGCGATGATAGGAGAAGTGGGCAAGCAACCGTGTGACACTAACACACAAATCCACTTCCTCCATCACTCCACTTCCTCCGATTTCCCACGAGAGACGTGATGAAGGCTTATAGACTTGTATAAATAGGTTCTCCTCCCTATTTTCCAACACAACACAGAAAATCCAAGTGTTAATACCATCGTATTCAACACCCAGAGCCTGCCTGCAATATTTGCTAGCCTGCTCAACCTTCTGTTAACAAGTTCGCTTCCCTCTCTAAGATCAACCTCACATCCTTCACCTGTGACCGAAGCAAATCTGGAACGGCCGTGTCTTTGGTTTAGGCCAGAATTGTACAGATTATCTCTCGAATTAAAAAGTTCTCATCGTGCAGCACATTTGTTGAAGGTTTAAATTCACTTCTCATCCACACACACCCAAAATTACCTAAACCTGCAGAAGTAGTTTTCTCCCACAAACAACTAGTTATGGCGAAAATGAATAAGGTTGATATGAAAGTGCTCATATGGCTAACCATTGGTTAACTATTGTTGAACCAACTAGGTGTACACGTTTAGGTCCGGTTAATCAAACCTAAATAAAGTCACATCTCATTTGTGTATAAAAATATAAGTTCAATCTAATGGTTGAAAGATATTAGCTTGAATCTAATCAGGTTTTCAACTAACGGTGAATATTGAATGCTTTATTACCAAGGTAACTTAGATTCCAAACCCTGATTTAGAGACTATATAAAGGAGAACTCTAGCAACTGGGAAACCTAATCCCCACACCTCTTGTGTGATACTAGTTGTATAAGATAGAGTCGATTCTCCTTTAACCTTAGGTTTCTCTCGAGACCATGTAGCTTAACGACTTAAAGACTTCATTGGAATTGTGAAGCCAGACCCAACTATCAAAGAGCAGTAATATTGTCTACGAAATTTCTTATGAGAATTTATTCTTGTGTTTTTAAGAAGGATAACTAAGGTTTGTAATAGCCATTATTATGAGTACACATAGCTATTACCAACGTTTTCATCTTTCAGTGTTTAAATTCTAAAATTTATTTGGAAGATGATTTTTGCAGTATTAATATTTATGGTTCTATATATTGAAAATTGTTATGGGATATGTTGTTTGCGTCCGTGAACCTTGAATGTCCCATACTTGTTCAAAAGTTATCTCTATTATATGTCGGTATGAAAGTATTGATAAAAGATAGAATAAACTTTTGACTACAAAAGTTAAGCCTTTTATGTCATTATACAAATATTGATGGAAGAAAGGATGAACTTTTGTTTACAAAGATTAAGTCTATTATATGTCATTGTGCAAATTGTGATGAAAAATATAATGAATCTTTGATTATTCCGCAGTATAGGGTTTTTCCTGATCCGCATCTTTGTGCATATATTGTGTTTCTCCGTAAGTTCTCTTATGTTGAGCATGACCAATTGAATTGATAATTTTTCTCGTGGTTAATTCAATTGAGTTTTTTTTTATACAAATTCATATTCTTATATGATTTATTAATGTCCAAACAAATCATTCTTTTCATGTAAAAGTAAGGTTGCTCTTGTTGTTCTTTCGGGAATGACATTTTATGGGTGAAAGTTCTGAATTGAACTTGTGCATAATTGCCAAATCTTTGTGGGGACTGTGGTTGTGGAATATGGTTCTATATAAGATTCACTCAAACTAGATCGAAGTATCGACGAGATCTTTCGAACTGTTTGTAGATCTAAAGATATCTTGTCATAATCCAATGTTAACAGACTCCATTTTGTGTGTGATTGATCACTAGATGTTAAAGTGGTGTTGTGCAGGTTTTCATTGAAGATTAAAGAAGATTTGAAGACGAAGAAGATTTCTTATTTAGTTCTAATATCTTTTACCTTGATTGGATGGGATCCAACTAGAATCGGATTTATTCGATTGATTAGTTGCGTGAGATCTGCATTCTCAATATATCTCTTTAAGTTTTATTTTGATTGTGTATTAATCTAAACTTAACTACTTTTGTAGTTATTGGATAGATTGATCTAACCAGGCAAAGGAGTTTATTAGATTAAACGGAAGAGACTCTGTGTATGACTTGAGATATCTTTATCTTGAAAGAATCAATAGAGTTGTTACCAAACAGATTTGTTGTTCCTTTACTGTTTGGAATACGATCCAACGGAATTGTACCAGTGCGTGACCTTCTAAGTCAGAAGCGTAGGGATACTGAGGAAACTAAGTGAACTAGGGGAAGTTGCTTGGTCTCAACTATAAGAAGTTGGTGTAAATTTTGTATAGTGGCTTAATTTTGAGAGTATTCAATTCTAGACTAGGTCCCGGGGTTTTTCTGCACTTGTATTTTTCCTCATTAACAAAATATTGCTGTGTGATTTACTTTTGTTTTCCAAAATTATATTTGTTTATATAATTTAAATCAAATTGAATAAACGTTAACTACGATATACTTGTTAGTGATCATATAGAGTTTGGTTAAGTCCAAACCTATTATCAAGTATCAATCTTTGGTAGTCGTATTGTATCGATCTTGTATACATATACAATCACATAAAGTGTGAATACCAATTTGTTGCAATGTCTCGACTCTATCCATATACGATCACTTTCGTACCTTCATATTTTCAAGGCAAACACGAAAGGATCTAACAATCTGTGTTTGGTGCGATCCAACCTATAAGAAATGAACTCGAGTTCACATGAATCGATTTCAGTTAACGTACTTCCAAGATTTGACAGAATAAACTATCTATGGTGGAAGTATGCAATGAGATACTTTCTTCAATCACGAGACTTTAATACTTGGATATTAGTCGTCGATGGTTATAATCGCCCGAAAAAAGAAGGTTCGGAAACTAACTTTAAACGCTTAGTGGATTATTCAAACGAATAAAAGGCTTTTGCAAACCAAAATTTAGATGGTTTGAATGATATTATACATGCTGGAAGATGCGATCGACAACATCATGTATCAACATGCCAAACTTCACATGAAGCTTGGAATAATCTTCAGATCGTATTCGAAGGAAACACATCAGAAAAGGAAGATAAACTTCAAATTCTCACATATGATTTGGAAAACCTTCGAATGGATGACAATGGTACTTTTGAATAGTTTCATATTAAACTATCTGTGCTAGTAAATGCTTATTTCTCTCTTGGAAATATTATTTATGAAAAGGATATAATGTGCCAAATTCTCAGGTCATTGCCATCTAGATACAAATTTAAGAAGCATGCAATCATAGAGGCAAATGATCTTTCAACTCTCTCACGAATCACACTTGATGGGAAGTTAAAGATCTTCGATCATGAATAACAATCTATTGAATCTAAAAGAATCGCTTTCAAAGCTAAAAAACCTTCAAAAGCCTATGTGAAGAAAAATAGATTGTTGGACGATTCTGATGAATTGATTACAGAAGATTCTGATGATTATGTAGAACAAACATTATCACTGATTACAAGGCAGTTTCGATATCTCTTAAAGAAAAGAAATAAGAGATTTGTAAAAGATTTTCATCGATCTTCTCGGCCCTATGATCGAGTTCCTATCAAGAACAAAAAGGATCAAGAAGAAGATGATGAATATCATCCATAGTGATTTAAGTGTAAAGGTTTCAGTCATATGGCTAAAGAATGTCCTAATCTTAGGAAATACACTGGAAGCAAGGAATTAGCTGTAATTCTAGACGAGACCTCTGATTCATATAATTCTGAAGAACAAGAAACAACTAATTTTGCACTAGTTGTTAATTTAATTCCCTCTTGCTCCAATGGCGATTTAACCATTTTAAAAATGGACATGTCTTCCGATGTTGAAAAATCATCTAATGGTAAAGGTAAAAATAAGACAAAGTGTGAAACTGTCTCAAGAACAAGAATTGCTAAGAACTGCGTATGCGATTCCAACCAATCTCAGGAAACTTCGTTAGTTCGAGGTAACAAGAGAAGATATTTGAATCATACATTACTAGATCGAGAACACCCTATTTTTTTTAAATCCCATGATGATATAAAATCTCATACTAATACCACTTAATCGGTATTAGATTGCATCTTCACCTTGTGTGCCATTATGTGTGTGAGGAAGCAAAAATCAAGGCACTTATGTGTAGATTATGGGAATAAAATCTAGTAATTGAAAATATATTTTAAGATCTTCGTATTTATATGAATATTATTATTTGTGGGTGAAAACAGTTTCTGCTGATTTTGGTAATTTTGGGTGTGTGGATGAGAAACGAATCTAAACCCTAAACAATGTACTGCATGGGAGTACTTTTGATTCGAGAGATCAATCTGTACAATCCTAGCCTAAACCAAGAAATGGCCATTCCAGGCTTGCTTCGGTCACAAAGTAAAAGAGATGGGTTGGTCTTAGGGAGGGAAGCAAAGAAAGTGTTGATACCAGAATGGTTGATTCTGAAGATGTGGCTTGTTTTAAGACTTGTATCAGAAAGTGGAACTGGCTTGCAAAGTGAAAAGCTATCAGTTCTTGGTGATTTCTGGATATTGTGTTGCTGCCGACCAAAAACTTGTTGTTTTTTGGAAATAGGTAAAGCTTATTTATACAAGTCATATTGAAACGTACCATGTTCTCGTAGGAAGTGAAAATGATTGAGTGGTGGAAGAATGGAGTAACGTATAACCGTCATAAACCCATGATTCCATGATGAAAGAAGTGGATCCGTTTACACACGTTACTGTAGGACCAGAATATCGCTACAACACTATTTCTGCGATATTAACAACATTTTTGCGAGCGTCACAGAAGATTCTTTAACGACATTTCGCGAGCATCACAGAAGAATCCAAAAGAAGCTGACGATAGAAGAAATACAAAGAGAGTATGTTTATCCCGCGATGGTTATCAATTTTGCGAGAGAGAATATTATAACAATCGCGATAAGATTGAAAAGTATATCCGAAAAAGGAGGAAAACTTAACTGTCATCCACTATGTAAAACCCTATATAAAGGGTTCGTTGGGTTCAGAAAATGATGATGTATTTTGGAGAGTTGATAATGTTTTGAGGAGAGAGAAACTCTAGAAAGAAATTTGTACTTCTGAGTCCTTATGTCTTTTGTAAAGAATTCAAAAGTTAGAATAATAAAAAAGTGTCGTAATTCATTCTCAAACATAATTCAATTTCTGTAGATTCTTATCAGGGGTGTAGTGTAGAAATTCCTGCAACTACATTTTGGCGTCCGAAACAGGGATTGAATTAACAAAAATTAAAGAGAAAGTGAAGAAGAAGATAAGAATTGTTCAAGATTATGGAAATCATTAAGTAAATTGGTGAGATAATTGAAGGGAGAATGATCAGAATCAAAGAGGATTGTAGAAAATTGGAGTGTGATATGGTAACAAGAACAATGATTGATAGATTTCATGAAAATATTAAGGGGAAGATACACAAATGGGATTTTGAAGGAAGGAAAATTATGACGGTGGAAAAAATATCACCATTGAAAGATTGGGAAAAGCAATAAATCACGTTTACAGCAGCAGAAATACCAGAAGAAGATCTAAGTCATACATCTCCATTGGTGGTCACAGTAACCACTATACCAATGAGAAAGGAGAAATCAATAAAATCTGTAGAAGAATGGGCTATGAATAGAACTTTGGTGGACACAGGAAGTTCTGTAGACATGATATTTTATCATACTTTCAAGAAAATGGTATATAAGGATGAAGAAATGTCTTATTCAACATATTATTTTCATGGATTTGGAAAGTCTTTAACAAAACCTAAAGGCGAGATAATGGTACGAATTCCACTAGGGGAGATTGAAACACAAGTAACGTTATGTGTGGTAGACGTGGAATCACCGTATAACATGATATTAGCAAGACCACGGATACACGCACAATTAAGGCTGTATCATCAATGTTGCATCAATGCATCAAGTTTCCTACACCCAGTGGAATTGGAGAAATCAGAGGAGACATAGATTTTGCGAAACTATGTTGCCAAATTGAAGTAAGAAATTATGAAGGACGTCCAAAACTGCGAAAGGCTCGCAGAAAATTGACGAGAGAAACAAAGAAGGAAGAAGAATTTAAAGTTTACATGATAAGAGCAAAAAAAGGAAAAGGAATACCCAGTGAAATCCCACAAGAAGGAGATGAACTCGCAAGAATTATGAAAGCACCAACACCAATGGGAGAACCTGAAGCCAGTTATATTGCAGCAGAACCAACAAAGGAAATAAATATTGGGAGTAAAGAAGAGCCTAAAATGCTGAAAATTGGGACTAGAATGGAGGCAGATGAGGAAGAAAGAACTATAAATCTTTTGCGAGAGTATGCATATGTTGGTCAATAGCATGTCATGAATTAGAAATCAACAAAAACATAAGACCATTTAAGCAAATAATAAGGAAGATCGCAACAACATATCATTCTCAAATAGAAGAAGAATTACAGAAGATGCTTGACGCATGAATTATAAGGCAAGCAAAATATCCAGAGTGGATTACAAATATGGTAGTGGTCCCAAAGAAGAATAAGGGGATAAGAATTAGTATAGATTTCACTGATTTAAACAAGTCATGTCCTAAAGATAGTTTTCCATTACCAGATATTCCACAGATGGTTGAATCAGCAGCAGGAAATGCTATAATATCATCGTTGGATGGGTATAAAGGATATAATCAAATCCCTCTCGCTGAAGAAGATCAAGAACATACCACATTTTTTGCTCCAAGAGGATTATATTGTTACACAAAGATTCCATTTGGCTTACGAAATGCTGGTGCAACGTATCAAAGAATGGTGTGAACAGGTGCATAATGCAATATGGGCCTACAATACAACTAGATGGGAAGCTACTGGAATGTCACCTTTTTGTTTCACATATGGAGTTGAATCTGTGTTACCAACAGAAGTAGCTATTCCTACAACAAAAAGAGAGGCTTGGGAAAGAAATCTAAGTGCTGAAATGATTTTAAATAAATTGGATGAATTAGAAGAAAAAAAGAGAAAAAACTTTGCAACATATGGAAAATTACCATCGAAGATTAGCTCGTGAGTACAACAAACGTGTTAAGAAACGTGAATTTCAACCTGGCGATTTAGTGCTGCGAGAAACACCAAGTTATCAGCGAGAGAATGGTGGAAAGTTGGCGAGAAAATGGGACGGACCATACATCATTAAAGAGATAGTTGGAACTGGGGCATACAAACTAATGGATCCTGAAGGAAGAGATGTTGGTCAAAGACTCGATAGACCATGAAATAGATTATTTCTGAAAAGGTATTATCAATGACATCTTCCACAAGATAAGAGATACTGGTATGTTATATGATGAAACATGTAATAAATTCTTCTATCTTTATTTACAACTGAAAAATTCTTCTGATAACAAAGCACAACAAAAACAGCGAGCATCATCGCAAGAAAAGCGAATACAAATTTCGCAGAGATTAATAGAATGGGACGAACCTTTATGGCGTGCACCCTAGTTCGCGTATAAAATTTCGCAAAAGGCAAATGTAAGACCTAATAGCACATCATAGGAGGGGGTATCTCTTGACATGATTCAGGGGTAAGGTTATACCGCTGCTGGATCCTGAGTCATGCAGATGTTGGGGTTAAAGAAAACCTATCTGGGAGAGAGATCTTGGATTTCCAACTATACAAGGTTATACCCTGGTTGGAAGACCGAGAATCTCTTCCAAGAAGTGCAAAGTATGACCAAGGCGCCGAGGTACATGGTTGAGCCAAGAGTGCCCGGGGCGTACGAAACTCCCTTGCCATTCTTGGTAAGTCTTGGCTATGATGCACTTGGCCTGAAGAAAACCCCATTTAGGGTGCAGTCTTGTAACTATAAGCCATATAGGCATAAAGGATAAGAGGTTGCGAAAACAGCTGGTTGTCGGTAAATCTGGATGGGAGGAGCTAGTCTTGTATGGCCGATGTGCCCTCCTTGAAGGGGCAACCAGGGGGAAGATAAGGGCGACACCCTCTATTAGGGAGCTGATAAGTGTCTTAAGACGGCAATGTCATGGGGCTTTATGATCGCAAGAACATTTAGGCATGTCATATTGTCGCGTGACGTAAATGATACAGAGGCAACAAGCCACAAGAGAAATATTAAGATGAGATCAATGGGTTTTTACATGAAAGTGTAAAGACGTCCTGCGATTTCATCGCAAGATGGCAATGTCATAAGGTTAAATTCTTGCAAGAGAGTTTATGCTTATCATATTGTCGCAGAGATTTTGAAAGAACGGGAATAAGACAAGATAAAAGGGTCTTTACATGCAAATGTTAAGAAATCCTGCGATTTTGTCGCAGAAAGAAGAAGTTTTGGCAAAATAAGACCTTTAATTAGGAAGGCAAAATAAGACCAAAAGAATAATCTTACCAATTTACTATTCTATTTTAAGATTGCAGGAAATATTCATTCATCGCAGAGCAATATATAAGAAGGCAAATTCTTAACATTGTAGATTCCTTCAGAATTTTTCAGAACATCGCATCAGTATTCATTGCATCGCAGATAAAAAAAATAATTCACCATTTCAAGAAAGATAATAAAGGGAAAATAGGGGAATGGAGAAGTAACATTTCATTATCTTCCTTGAAAATATTCAAAGAAAACTAAGTCGAAAGTTAAATTCTAAAAAGGTTTGAAAAGTTACATCGCTCGCAAGAAAGAAGAAGGAAAAGAAAGCAAAAATAAAGTTCAAGCCTCGCCAAATTCATTATTCTTGCTCGTCAGATTTATTATTCTTGCCAGAGTTATCAACTTCATCAGCATCCTTTTCACCACGAGACTCTTCTTCTTTTGATTCTTCATCAGCGATTACTTCGCCACTTGCAGTTACTTCTTTGGGAGGACTTCTTTCTTCTTCTTCGCAGTCTTCTTGGATGATATTTTCTTCATCATTAGTAAACTCTAAATCTTCATCCATTGAAAGAGGACTTTTATCATCATCAACCTTTAGAGGAGGAACATATACAAGAGGGATAGAATGGGAGAGCAAAATCTCGTTCACAAGAACTTCAGCACTGAGGTGGACCTTGCGAAGGAAACCTCTATCACGATTCCTAATCTCTATATTTTTAAAGTACTCAAGATAATCAAGTCTTCTTTCTACTTTTTCGCAGGCTTCAAGATAATTGGAAAGAAGAGACTTGTTCTCTTTGCGAACTTTATCCAATTTTTTGGTAAGATCAGCAACGGTAGAATGAAGACTTCTTTCAGATTCTGCGAGTGACAAAAGTGATAAAAGATCATTTAGTCAAAGATTTTGCAAGAAATATAACACAAAATTTAACAGAAAAGTCAATAAGAGAGAGGCAGTCAATTGACTACCTTCCTTCTGCGAGGTTAAGTTTTGAATTAATGTAAAGAAACAGTTTTCCCATTGATTCATAGCATCATCGAATTTATCGCCAACTACACCCTTCAGACGAGATATCATGTTTTCTTCTCTAGTGCGTAGATACAAGTTTTCCTTTGCTAGTAAAGAATGAGATTCCTTCATTTGAGAGCACTGGTCTTGAAGCTCGCTGGCCTTCAAACTAAGAGTTAACCTACCTTTGATAAGTTTATCCTTCTCAGCAGCGGATGATTCAGTTATGTCCTTAAGCTCATTTTTAAGGGAACGAAGAGATTGCTCCTGCTTATTGCATATCCTTTGTAGATTACTCAATTGCTGTGAAGAAATCGCCATCAAGCTTGAAAATCTATGTTTCTCTTGGGATAAAGTTATATTTTCATCTGATAAAGATTCTACCGCCATGTTAGACTTGGTTAACGAATATGAGAGACGAGAAACCTCATTACTTAATAAATTTTGATTTCGCGATAATTTATTATTCTCATTAGTAAGATTATCTATTTGATCAATTGAATATGTATTAAGATTATCTAATCTATTATACTGGTCCATCCAAGAATCTCTTTCGAAACGAGCTTCATCAGCAATAGATTCAAACTTAAGTATCTCCATGAAACGAGTCCGATTTGAAACTAATATATGAATCAAGAATTTAAGAAAAAGACTTGAGTACAGAAGATATAAAAGTAAAACAGAAAAACAAAAGAGCAGAGGCAAGAAAAATGTACCTTTCAGTTCGTCATTTTTTTTGCGAAGATTCTCGCAGTCTAGAGAAGAATTGTGGAGCATATGATTCAAAGTATCACATTCAGTAGTCTTGACTTGAAGGCTTCTTCTGAGAGTTTCAACCTCATTTTCCATAGACGCTCGTGAAGCATTACAATCAGAGCCAAAATATTTGAGTAGAGTCTCGCAAGTTTCATATTGAAGGGGATCAGTAGAGGACTTTCTAGCATTGTATAAAATATTTGACAAGATTTTAAAAGCAACATCAACACCTGCAAAGGTTTCATTTAATTAAGGAAGGGGTGTAGAAGATGAAGTAGTAATGAGAGCAAGTTGACAATTTAAATCATTTGCGGTGGTTGAGTTGTCAGGAGGAGGGGTATTTAGAAAAACAACAGTTGAAGGCAGTAGAGGACTATAAGGAGTCACAGAAGATTCTTTAACGATATTTCGTGAGCGGCACAGAAGAATCCAAAAGAAGCTGACGATAGAAGAAATACAAAGAGAGTATGTTTATCCCGCGATGGTTATCAATTTTGCGAGAGAGAATATTATAACAATCGCGATAAGATCGCAAAGTATATCCGAAAAAGAAGGAAAACTTAACTGCCATCCACTATGTAAAACCCTATATAAAGGGTTCGTTGGGTTCAGAAAATGATGATGTCTTTTGGAGAGTTGATAATGTTTTAAGGAGAGAGAAACTCTAGAAATAAATTTGTACTTCTGAGTCCTTATGTCTTTTGTAAAGAATTCAAAAGTTAGAATAATAAAAAAGTGTCGTAATTCATTCTCAAACATAATTCAATTTCTGTAGATTCTTATCAGGGTGTAGTGTAGGAATTCCTGCAACTACATTTTGGCGCCCGAAACAGGGATTGAAGAGAAAGTGAAGAAGAAGATAAGAATTTTTCAAGATTAGGGAAATCATTAAGTAAATTGGTGAGATAATTGAAGGGAGAATGATCAGAATCAAAGAGGATTGTAGAAAATTGGAGTGTGATATGGTAACAAGAACAATGATTGATAGATTTCATGAAAATATTAAGGGGAAGATACACAAACGGGATTTTGAAGGAAGGAAAATTATGACGGTGGAAAAAATATCACCATTGAAAGATTGGGAAAATCAATAAATCACGTTTACAGCAGCAGAAATACCAGAAGAAGATCTAAGTCATACATCTCCATTGGTGGTCACAGTAACCACTATAACAATGAGAAAGGAGAAATCAATAAAATCTGTAGAAGAATGGGATATGAATAGAACTTTGGTGGACACAGGAAGTTCTGTAGACATGATATTTTATCATACTTTCAAGAAAATGGGATATAAGGATGAAGAAATGTCTTATTCAACATATCATGTTCATGGCTTTGGAAAGTCTTTAACAAAACCTAAAGGCGAGATAATGGTACGAATTCCACTAGGGGAGATTGAAACACAAGTAACGTTATGTGTGGTAGACGTGGAATCACCGTATAACATGATATTAGCAAGACCATGGATACACGCGCAATTAAGGCTGTAGCATCAACGTTGCATCAATGCATCAAGTTTCCTACACCCAGTGGAATTGGAGAAATCAGAGGAGACACAGATTTTGCGAAATTGTGTTTCCAAATTGAAGTAAGAAATTATGAAGGACATCCAAAACTGCGAAAGGCTTGTAGAAAATTGACGAGAGAAACAAAGAAGGAAGAAGAATTTAAAGTTTACATGATAAGAGAAAAAGAAGGAAAAGGAATACCCAGTGAAATCCCACAAGAAGGAGATGAACTATAGTTACTTTTTGCCACCACTAATTATCCCGCTTCATGACACTTTCTTATAATGGGCTTATTGCATGCCGCACGCTGTAAACCGCCAGACCAATACCCTGATGAGTATACCCCAGTTTGTGACATGTTTGATGTCTCGAGTGTTTTCGTGGAAAACGTGTAGCAGGTTGCTATGTGTGGCAAGTCAAAGTCAAGAGTCTTTCCTTAGGAAAATAGCATGTGATGCTATTAGGCACGTCTTGGATAGCCGCCTAAAACTTTCCACAAGTCCGTCAGTTCGGTGTCGAACTTGGATGGCTGAGATTTCATCTCATGAGGAAGGGTAGTCGTTCATTATGGCTACCTTATGTTAGCACCTGGTAATGGCACAATGGCGTTTTTTGGTGTATGCCAGTGGCACTGTGGTATGACTGGTATAGCTTATGCATGCCAGTGGCATGGTAGTATAAGTTGCGCCTGGCGTAGCCATGGCCACGATATTTAAGCGGCAAGTCGCCTAAACTTGCCACAAGTCCGTCAGTTCGGTGGTGTACTTTGGGGGCTAAGATTGCATCTCAGGAGGAAGGATGTCCATTGATTATGGCCATATCTTGTTGTATAGAAAGGTGGATCCATGGCGTAGCGGCGTATGGCGTATCCGTGGCATAGCGACATGATGGTGGCGTGGCTGGCATGGTTAGTACATGCTAGTGGAATGAAGTAGCATCTGGCATAGACATGGCTGCTAGACTTTGAAACATTGGTATGGAAACATTGGTCATGTTTACACATCAATCCCAATGCTCTGGGAAACATTACTTGGCTTGGTTGGCGTAACAACTTTGCCTAAATTAGGGTTTGGTGCGCAAACACGCGTGCGGCATGTGGCATGTGACCATTGCACATCAATGTTTTGTGCAAATGATGCCATAGACATGCCAAAGGAACCATATCCAGGCCATCAATTGGAAATGACCACAAGAGCAAGATTCCCATGGTTGGCCATGCTATGGCGCCATTATTATGGTTTCCTGGGTCCTGTACGATTCGTGGCATGTTGTGGGGCCCGAAGTGGCATGATTTGCACCAAGACTGGAAATTAGGGTTTTGATCATGCAAGGTCGGGTTTCTGGTTAGGTTAACCATATTGAAGTCTGTTATGGCATTGGACACGAACATAAGGTGGGTAGGCACGTTCATGCACTATTTATAGTAAGTTGCTACGTTCAACATGCTTCTGTGGTAAAGTAGCACGTTTGGTATGCACGTTTGGCATGCCAATTGGTGCGTTGGCACAACTTTGGGGATGCCAATTTGGTATTGGAGCGATTTTGCTTCACTTTTTAATACTGTGGCAGGTTTTAGAGTAACCTGATTGGTCAAACAAAAGAGGGTCGGCCAAACACGAGTGACCACACTCCTAATGTGAGTATGTAAAGTTTGAAGCGACCTGATTGGTCGATGGAAGTAGGGCTGGTTTAGGATGAGGCGTGGCCAATGGAAAATGGCGTTGTCTGGCTTAAGGTGTGGCCACGCCTCCCTTTTCTACTGTTCCTATCCTGCGGCTCCTTGTTTTCTGATTCTGGGCAAGATTTTGCACTTTCTAATCCATGGCGGATTAATTACCTAGTTTGCTTAGGCTTAATTTTCGACAGGCAATGTATGATATACTGCATAAGGCGCAAAACCCTAATCTTTGCAAATTATTCAGGGTAATCGATTGAATTCTATGTGTTGACATAGAGTTCTTTTAAATTCATTGTCAGAGAGCAGCATGCTTTCTGTCTGAGCATTTTGTGCAATGGCCTTAACTTTGGTACTTGAAAATCCGTGCTACTCTGTTATAAGTGAACACAAATCCGTCATGTCATACAAATATTAAGGGTTCTTCCGGGGAACATAGCACAAGAAAAGTACTCAGTGAATTTTATATTAATAAGTAATATAGGCAAGCCGCCGAAATTTACAGAACATCTGGGATGGTTGCTACATGCGCCAGTCTGGATAAATTTCATGTAAATATATTAAACGGCTCAATAAATATGCCAGTGGAGAGGTTAACACTCATGGCTCTGTTTCCTTACAGGGTAATGTCATATCAGATGCAAGGTTTTACAATTTTAACCCTAAGCTAAAAACCACCATCAACATTAAGTCCCCAACTAGCTCGGAACAATGGAATTATTGCGGGGTAAGCATAAGATGGTGACAGACAAGGATAAAATCGAAACGGCAAGTCATGAAGAGATTGTCAGGAATATTTGGCTAACCTTTGTCAAGAGGCATGAAGAATCTGTGATCCTTGCATTGCCGGCTTTGCATAAATTCGGCTTGGCCATGGGGTGTTGACATCAGCGCTGCAACTTTGGATACTAACCAGCAGAGATGTCACTGCAATTAGGTCTGCGAAACAGGCGCTGGATGGCTATGTCACGGATCGTACGTAGATAGCGTCTGGCTTGGATTGGTGGAAACTGGCTTCAGTCCACGGAATGGTGGAAATTGGCTCCTGTCGTGGAAACTGGCTTTAGTCCGCGGAATGGTGGAAATTTGCTTCAGTCGTGGAAGCTGGCTTCAGTCCGCGGGATGGTGGAAATTGGCTTCAGTCCATGGAATGGTGGAACTGGCTTCAGTCCGTGGAATGGTGAGAATATGGTGATGGACCTTTGGCTACAAAATGGTGATGAAGGCGCTGGAACTTTGGCTACCAAATAATGATGGTGGCACTGGAACTTTGGCTACTAAATGGTGATGGTGGCGTTGATGGCTTCAATTCGTGGAATGGTGGAAATGGCACTTGGAAGGCTCGCTGGCTGGATCACGGAATGCTGGAGCGTTGGCACAAACTTAAACATAAAGTGCTAGAGCCATGAAGAGTTGGCTTGACCACGGAGTGCTGGAGCCATGGAGAGTTTGCTTTAACCGGAGTGCTGGAGTCATGGAGAGTTGGCTTGACCCGGAGTGCCGGATCCATGGAGCGTTGTAGGTTGAGCGACTGGTGTTCCTCGTGTTGGTGTGCTGCTGGTTCGGTCATGAAGCAGAGATATTGGCACACTACTTGTTCGGCTATGGAGCATGAGTGTGGTGCGCCTAGTCATCTATTCCCGTTCATGGAGCAATAAGGAATCCTTATTCTGTTCAAACTCTAGAAACTACGTTCGTATGAAAAGGGGTATCTACCCTCTTCTATTTTTGTTGTTCGTCCGGCTTCGTGCTTTCATCTGTAACATCTGGCTCCTCTTTGTCATTTGTTAGCGGTGGTAGAGCGAGCATTAATGGAAACAAAGCAATCTCCAATAGTTATAATCAACAGCAAGGCAAGCCAGGAGAACTCAAGGTAGGTGCTCTCGCATGTATCCACCCAACTGTACCATCGATCTTCTACAGAATGTGTAATAAGGTTATGACTCCATAGGAATGAGTATCTAACCTCTCCTGTGAATTTCAAAATTTACCAAACTCCATTGCGCTCTTGGGATGGATATATAGAATAATGTCAGGTCTAATCTTGGAGATTGTGGTTGCGTTGTTGGTTCATCCTTGACTTTTAGGTTATTTGGTACCTAGACTTTCTGATTGCAATGAGGATATGATGTGGATGCTTGTATGGTTAACATCTTCCAGAATCGCTAGGTAAAGTAGACGAGCTGAGAGGCATTATGTTGCCGATGTGCTTCTAACAAGTCTCCAAGGACTTCATTCCAGGCGACATCCTTCGAAACATCTTCTGAATCTTGGACTATTGTATCAAATGGGATGTGATGCGATGAGCAGTCCTAAGTTACACTTCTTTATAGTCATAGATCCTATGGCGTAGCCGGATATGTAAATTTTATGCGGCGTTATTTTGGATTCTTTGATGCATTGCACAACTTCATGTTGATAAATTCCTGCGGCAAATGTAAAGTTCTATTACATTTGCTGGTAAGGTGGTTGATGGATTGATGAAGGCGGAAATCTTTTGGATTCGTCATTTGTTGATCAGTGGGTGGGAGTCGCACCTGATAGGTCTGCATTTTGCCCAACTTCTGGCAGCCCATACGCCCCTTTCATAGAAAATCGGAAATCTAGAAACACCGAATTTGGCTTTGTCAGCGATGTGGGTTTTCATGCATGCCTTGGGTAGGTGGTGTTGAGTTCTGAGTAGGTGATGCGGCAAACATGGTGTATTTGGTATGCGTGGCTTGCTGAGGCGTGACTTTCCTCTTCGATTCTTCACTAACAACAACGCTTAGGAATGACTGAGCCAAATACTGCTTGTTGGTCAGTCTCCTTCAGACAAGGAGGTGGTGATATCCTTACACTACATCTTCGAAGAGTGGTGACCTTGTTATGGTCATGACTTCTGGTTGGTTATCCCTTATGAGTTGAAAGGTTCTCGAAAATGAAGGGATTCCGTGTGTTGAGCCTCAGTCCCCAAGTGTGTTTTTCGTGGTTGTATCTTGTATGATCGATGAGTTGACCATGATAAAGATATCATCTTGCATCCGTACTAGTGGCTCTATTACTTCTTCCTTATGAAACTAAAATATGGAGAAGTACGAATTACCTTTGTAGTGATTGTTGCTATGGTAAAGCTCTGGATGGTATCAATAAACGAACAACAACAAGAGACTGCGTTTTCATGGGAACAAAACCAAGCTGGCAGGTGCTTGGATGGCTACTGTCATGATCCTTGACAGGGAGGAGTGGTGACTACGGGTACATATCTTGGCGAGGAAGAGTGATGGCTACTGGATATTAAAAGGAATGAGCGGCAGCTACGAGCATGAACCTTGGATGACCATGAACATGAATATTGATGGGATGATAACTCATGTATGTGAGTTTATTCCTTTATATATATATATATATATATATATATATATATTATTTTTTTCGGTGAAGCGGCGGTTTCGGGAGAGAATGTCGAAGCGTCTCCTAGAGCGAAATGTTGAAGCAGTTCCTGGAGCAAAACGTTGAAGCGGCTTCTGGAGTAAAACGTTAAAGCGGAGCGGCTTCCCAAGCAAAATGTTGAAGCGGAGAGGCTTCCGAAGCGAAACGTTGAAGCGGAGCGGCTTCTGGAAAGCAACATTGAAGCAGAGCGGCTTATGAAGAGAAATGCTGAAGCGGAGTGGCTTTTGGAGAGAAACGTTGAAGCGGAGCGGCTTCTGAAGAGAAATGTTGAAGCGGAGCGGCTTCCGGTGAGAAACATTGAAGCGGAGCGGCTTCCGGAGATAAACGTTGAAGCGGAACGACTTCCGGAGAGAAACATTGAAGCGGAGCGGCTTCCGGAGAGAAACGTTAAAGCAGAGCGACTTCCGTTGAAGTAGGGCGGCTTATGAAGAGAAATTTTAAAGCGGAGAGGCTTCTGAAGAGAAATATTGAAGCGGAGCGGCTTCTGGAGATAAACGTTGAAGAGGCTTCCGGAGTGAACTCTAGTGAGGGAGCCATTAATCACTGACTTTCGAAAAACGAGTTGATACGATATGGCATATGGGAAGACGACATACAAATAGTCACCTTTCAGGTGAGTATGGGTTAGGAGTCCCCAACTACGTTTACCATCCATGTGAACAGAGTCCCCAGAAGGTATTTACGCACAACTTCACCAATTGATGTTCAATCACATCTGGATCATGGCAATCTAACTCCGGAATTCCGAACCCCTTGACATAATCATTCGGATGTTCGTTGTTTCGCTCCTTCTGAGTTGTGGCTATGTCCGTCTGAGTTTTGGGTCTCCATAAAATCTATAAGAGGTTGGATTTATCTGGCTCCTCTAGTCTCTCGTCCTGATGGGGAAGTGGAAACAGCTCTGGTGACAACCGGGGGCGTCACAGTTGAAGAAACATTGGGAGAGGCGACAGCGGCTCTGGCTCTGGTAATTGGCTTCCATCTATTCATTGTTTCTGCAAGGTTTGAATGACCCGAATACGTCTGGAAAGAATCTTTGACTGAAATGGGTTTTGATTAACGATTGAATTGGGACTAAGACCAATTGGGATGAAAATGAAATTGGGAATTAAATTTGTAACCGGGAGATTTAATCTCCCACTGTGGTCACCGATTGTTTGAGGGTGAAAATTGTTTCTGCTGAATTTTTGGGTGTGTGGATGAGAAACGAATCTAAACCCTAAACAATGTACTGCATGGGAGTACTTTTGATTCGAGAGATCAATATGTACAATCCTGGCCTAAACCAAGAAATGGCCGTTCCAGGCTTGCTTCGGTCACAAAGTGAAGGAGAATGGTTGGTCTTAGGGAGGGAAGCGAATAAAGTGTTGAGACCAGAATGGTTGATTCTGAAGATGTGGCTTGTTTTTCGACTTGTATCGAAAAGTGGAACTGGCTTGCAAAGTGAAAAGCTATCAGTTTTTGGTGATTTCTGGATAATGTGTTGTTGCCGACCAAAAACTTGTCATTTGGTGGAAATAGGTGAATCCTATTTATACAAATCATATTGAAACATACCCTGGTCTCGTAGGAAGTGAAAATGATTGAGTGGTGGAATAATGTAGTAACGTATAACCGTCAGAAACCCATGATTCCATGATGAAGGAAGTGGATCCGTTTACACCCGTTACTTCTTCCCGCCACTAATTATCCCGCTTCATGACACTTTCTTATAACGGGCGTGTTGCACGCCGCATTTTGTAAACCGCCTGATGAGTATCCCTCAGTTTGTGACATATTTGATGTCTCGAGTGTTTTCGTGGAAAACGTGTAGCAGGTTGCTATGTGTGGCAAGTCAAAGTCGAGAGTCTTTCCACGGGAAAATATCATGTGATGCTATTAAGCATGTCTTGGAAGGCCTCCTAAAAATTTCCACAAGTCCGTCAGTTTGGTGGCGAACTTGGATGGCTAAGATTTCATCTCATGAGGAAGGGTAGCCGTTGATTATGGCTACCTTCTGTTAGCGCCTGGTAATGGCACAAGGGATTTTTTTGGTGTATGCCAGTGGCACTGCGACATGATTGGTATAGATTGTGTATGCTAGTGGCACGGTAGTATAAGTGGCGCCTAGCGTAGCCATGGCCACGAGATTTAAGCGGCTGGTCGCCTAAAACTTGCCACAAGTCCGTCATTTCGGTGGAGAACTTGGATGGATGAGATTGCATATCATGAGGAAGGATGGCCATTGATTATGGCCATATCTTATTGTATAGCAAGTTGGCGCCATCGCGTAGCGGCGTATGGCTTAGTCGTGGCATAGCGGCATGATGGTGGCATGGCTGGCATGGTTAGCACATGCCAATGGCACGAAGTAGCGTCTGGCGTATCCATGGATGCTAGACTTTGGCACATTGGCATGGCAACATTGGCCATGTTGCCACATCAATCCAATGCTCTAGGAAATATTACTTGGCTTGGTTTGCGTAGCAACTTGGCCTAAATTAGGGTTTGGTGCACCAAAACCCTAATCCGGGCAAACACGCGTGCGACATGTGGCATGTGGCCATTTCCCATCGATGTTTTGTGCAAATGATGTCATAGCCACACCAAAGGAACCATAACCAGACCATCATTTGGAAATGACCACAGGAGCAAGATTCCCACGGATAGCCATGTTATGGCGCCATTATTAGGATTTTCCTGGGTCCTGTACGATTCATGGCATGTTGTGGGGCCCGAAGTGTCATGATTTGCACCACGACTGGAAATTAGGGTTTTGATCATGTAAGGTCATGTTTCTGGTTAGTTTAACCATATTGAAGTCTGTTATGGCGTTGGCCACGAACAGAAGGTGGGTTGGCACGTTCGTTCACTATTTATGGTAAGTTGCTACGTTCAACATGCTTCTGTGGTAAAGTAGCACGTTGGGTATGCACGTTTGGCATGCAAATTGGCGCGTTGGCGCAACTTTGGGAAAGCCAATTTGGTATTGGTGCGACTTTGCTTCACTTTTTAATACTATGGTAGGTTTTAGAGTAACCTGATTGGTCAAACAAGAGAGGGCTGGCCAGGAACGAGTGGCCACACTCCTGATGTGAGTGTGGCAAGTTTGAAGCGACCTGATTGGTCGATGGAAATAAGGCCGGTTTAGGATGGGGCAATGCCAATGGCAAATGGCGCTGGCTGGCTTAAGGCGTGGCCATGCCTCCCTTTGATGTTGTTCCTATTATGTGGCTCCTTGTTTTCTGATTATAGGCAAGATTTTGCACCTACTAATCCATGGCGGATTAATTACCTAGTTTGCTTAGGCTTAATTTTGGACAGGCAAGGTCTGATATACTGCGTAAGGCGCAAAACCCTAATCTTTGCAAATTAGTCAGGGTAATCGATTGAATTATATGTGTTGACATAGAGTTCTTTTAAATTCATTACCAGAGAGCAGCATGCTTTATGTCTGAGCGTTTTGTGCAATGGCCTTAACTTTGGTACTTGGAAATCCGTGCTACTCTGCTACGAGTGAACACAAATCCGTCATGCCATACCGATATTAAGGGTTCTTTCGGGGAACATAGCACAGGAAAGTACTCAGTGAATCTTATATTAATAAGTAATTTAGGCAAGGCGCCGAAATTTACAGAACATCTGGGATGGTTTCTACATACGCCAGTCTGAATAAATTTCATGTAAATATATTGAATGACTCAATAAATATTCCAGTGGAGAGGTTAACACTCATGGATCCGTTTCCTTACAAGGTGACGTCACATCAGATGCAAGGTTTTACAATTTTAACCCTAAGCTAAAAACCACCATCAACAATTATATTTTTAGAAGTAATATAAAAAAGATCTTTCTCATTCTCTGGTCATTCCTTGTCCGAGCTATGAGTCAGGATCCGATGTCTTCTCTTACAAAGGTGTTTGATCTGAATTATCTCTTTACGAATAAGTCTGCACCATCTCTAGATGCTTAGAAACCTAACAGAAAAATCAAAAAGAGAGATTGGCTTAGCAAGAAGGAAAGAGAGAATATGTTGAATAAAGATCAGTGTATTGAGATATTGACACAATTTTGTGTTCAAATAAAGACAAAATTACATGTACTTGCAGAGTCCTTCACAAAAACATCACAAATGCAAGAAATTATGGTCAAGCAACAAGGTTATCTTCTTGTATAAATTCACAAGCTCAAGGTTATCTTCTTCTGGCACTGATATGAAGGATTAAGTTGCTCATAAAAATAAGATTAGATTTCTTATTTAGAGAAAATAGACATCAATTTTTTGATTTGCTTCAATTATTGTATAAGGTCTATTTTTGAATAAAAGTATCATTATTTATGAATAAAATTATTTCTTTATAATTTTTCTTGTGATATTTACCGATTACATAGCTTGTGAATATATTTTTTCCATGTGTATTCGGTTTATGGGATGTCTGATTTCGGTTTTCATTAACCTTAATATTCGATCTCATATGATGTGACCCTTATGGTTTGTGTGGCTTTTTGATTTAACGGGATTAAGTTCTAGCCCATGTTGGTAGGGATTTATCAGAGGAGCATAAGGTGTTCCGATTGAAACTCATATGTGAAAAGTCACAATATGTTGAATCAATTTATGTTTACATGAGTTGTGTTTAGCATAACATGTGTGTTTCGGGTTTTTAACTTTTGTTATTGGCACGCAGTAGTTAAAACCGTTTTAACCTTTCTCTGGTAAAGGTTTCTTTTGTTGTTCTTTTGTTCTTGCGAGAGGATGACAACACACTTGAGGAGAGTTCTTATTTGAACTTGTGCTTAATGATATATCTTTCTAGGGAGAAGAGGCTGCGGAATCTGAGGTAACGAATTTGTTAGTTAATCGTTTTTCTGTTTAAGAAAAGCCTGTTTATATTGCATATATTTTTCTTTTGCTTACCAAAATTTCGGTACAATTGATATGTTTCATTATTGAGTATGGATGTGTATGTGTGTGTATGATTCAATTGTTTCCGGTTTTTAGAAAAACTGTGTCAATTTATTTGGATTATTGTTTGGTATCTTCTTTATTGTTGGGTATCAAGTATTTTTGGTTAACAAAATTCGGTGCAATTGCGGTGCTATAATGTCTATGTTTGTTTCAATTGCTTCATGTTAAGAAAATAATTGTGCAAGTTAATTTATTTTGGTTTGTATGTATTGTTTATGACTTAACAAAATACGGAATCATTTTCTTAGTTCCAAATCGATTCTGGATAAGAGACACAAAGTTAATTATGATCTTAGTTAGACTTATCAAATTGGAGGATTCTGTTGTTTAAGTCTAATTGAATGATTGACGAGAAAAACTAGTTAACTAACCTAGTGTTTGTCTTGTCTAAAGGGAAAGGTCTAAGTTATTGTCTGAATTGTAGTTGCAGGAATTCCCACACTACACCCTATTCAAGAATTTACCAACATCTATGACATAATTTGAAGATTAAGGACACTTTTTATTAATTTGATCTTAAGGAATTACAGAAATCAAGAACACAGAACACTTGATAAAGATTTTCTCTCTCCTAAAACTTTCCTAACACTCAAAAATTCATCTCTCTCTCTGGAACTATTCATCTCCTTTATATAGGTATTTACATAGTGGATTACAGCTCATGACATCTCATTTACAACTAAGATTCCCTTCAATTTCGGATCTGAGTTCTTGCGATAGATCGCAGTTAGCACCGCCTTTAACTTTCGCAGATATTATTGATATATCGCAGACATGTCACACTTTCTTTGTGTTTCTGTCGTTTTCAGTCATTACGTCATTGTTTAAGTCATCTTTGGATGTGTCGCAGAATATTACTGATGTATCGCAGAGTAATTCGTTTATTATCGATATATCGCAGAACAATCGTTTATTTCTCGAGAATATTGTTGTGACAATATTCTGATCATACATCTTGCCTCTTCTCATATCTTTTCTGCGAATAAGATAAAGATCATGAGAATTTAAATTTCTTGATTTGCCGCAACTCCTTGTCTTTTCATACTTCCTTTATTCTGACACGTCTCTATATCCATCGCTAAATATTCTACACATGTTTTTTCCTCCATTTATTCCTTGACACGTATTCTTCCAACCGTTGAGTTCTGACCATTCACGTCCTTTCTTCATTGAATGCATTGATATTATCGAAAATTTTCTTCTCTTATAAATATATTCTTTGCTAATCCCCTCCTCTTCTTTTTACTTTCGCTTTTCTTCTCTGCAACTTCACTATTCATCGTCTTCTTCCGCAAATTCCGGATCTCAATTATTCTTTCAGTTTTCTTATTTTCTTTTCTTTGTTTTAATCTTCGTTCCCATACTAAGAAATGGCTCCTGCTAAAAAATTAGGTCAATCCACTTTGAAAAACACCAGCAGAAGTTTCAATCCTTAGGTTTCACACTTTCTGAGATCCCTGATCAATCTTCAGACTCTGATCTCTCCATTGATCTTGTTTCAAGATTTCCTTCTTCTAACGAGAAGATACTTGTTTCGCTAGGTCAATTAGAAGATGGCCTTCCTATTCCTCTTTATAATCCAGATCTACCTCTTTTTTATGAGATTATTTCTCATGCTAAACTTTCGCGAGCAATCTGCCAACTAAGTGGAGATTGTATTCGCCTCATTCTTGAATATGCTTCCCGTGGAGATGGTAAAGGATCCATTTATCCTGATGATGCGAAACATCCTGATTATGAAAAAATCCCAATTATTCCAGCGAAATATACCGTGGAGAACTTCTTTGCGAATTATCAAGTGATTCAAATGAAGAAAGAAAGCACGTGTTGGGCTGTTCGTTTGAATAGGGATAAAAAAGTTGCGAAGGATAAAATTCTTATGCAAGATATAGACTATCACTCCACAAGAAACAATCTTCCACGCTTCTCCAAGGATAATAAATGGTGTATATTTCCTCTCCTCCTTGAAGGTCCATATATTTCTGGTACTCTTAACCTTCCTGCGAATCCTGCATATCTTGCGGCTTATCATCCTTGGATTTTTAATTGGCCTGAAAATAATTCTGAGGTATATCTCATGAAGTTAATCATTATTCGCAAACTTAGATAAATATATTGTTCTTACTAGTTATTGAATTATTTTTTATCAGATTGGAAAATGAAGGCTAGCTACGCCAGTACTGGGAATCCTAATCTCCTAATTTTTTTGAAAACCTTCACAGATGAAGTAAGAAACATTCTCTTATAACTTTTAACAATATATTGTTGCCCCTGTTTCTTATCTTCATGTGTGGTTGTTTTCTAGGAAATACCATTTGTCGCAGTAGTTGAAGCCAAGGATAAAGGCAAAAAAGTAATAACTCCAAATGAGAGTTCTGGCACTTCTCCTCATCGCAATGAGAATCAAACTGCTGAGAGTCCTCCAAAAAAGAGAAGAAAAACTCAGCCACTTAAATAAATTTCTTCTGTCGCTGAAAAAGATAATGAGGTTGAAGAGAGTGGAAGAATTAATAATGATGCTACCGTGGGCACCTCTTCAATACATTTTTCCTCCGCAAGAGTTAGATCTGCGATGGGTCTTTCTCATCCTGAGACTCATATGGATCAATTGTCAAATATCTTTAGAAATCCCATGCAAGGTATTGGTGATGACGATATTGCTCACGCTTGCAATTATCTCTCAAAAATCTGCGATGCTTCCATCTTAACTAATATTAAAGATCTTAAAGGAGTCTCGAGATTTATCAACCAGATTTTCTTCATGCACTAGCTTCATTGGTATGCCCCTTTTCTTTTATTTTTCTTGTAGTAAACTTTACATTTGTCATGAATATCCAAGATCTTTTACTTACCCTTACTTATTTTCTCTTATATGCCACAGACTGCTAGAGCTTCTTTTTCTGTTGCTTCGGAATTAGAAAATAGATTATCATTATCGCAGAAAAGGCTTACTGATTCACAATCTGAATCTGCGAAACTTCGCGAAAAGAATAAGCAATATGAAGATGAAATATCCATTCTTCGCGAAAAATGTAAGCAATTGGAAGCATCTGGGAATACTGAGCTCCTTAACAAGAATAAATCGCTTGAAGTAGATGTTGAAGTTCTTCAACAAAAACTAGTTGACAAGGAGAAGTTCTGCAAACAAATTATTGGTATGATTTATTTTATTTTATTTTTACTTTCTTCATTCTTGTTATTTTAGCTTATTTGAACAACCATTTTGCAGATGCCTATAATCTTACTGATGAAGCTCTTATTCTCAATTCTTTTGATGAACCCATAGATGAATCCATTATTCTTCAGCGTCTTAATGACGCTTTAAATAATTATTCCGATGAAAAAATTAATGCTTTGTCTATCGATGAGCTTAAATATCACATTTCCCTTATAAGAATGGATTATAGATCTACTTTGAGTATATCCAATAATTTTAAGACTTGTAGAGATGAATTTGGAAAAAGAATCAAAACCTTGAAAGCCCAAAAGAAGGAACTTGAGAAGGATAAAGAACGCATTACTCTTCAAGGCGCTGAAGCTCTATCAAAGTTCTGCAATGCCCTTATTGACACTGAACTTGAGAGAGATAGACTTAAGGATGAAAACATTAAACTTCTTAAAAGAGAAAAACAAATCCGTTCCCATCTTCTCATTCAAAATGATGATGAATTCGCATGGGCTGCGACAATTCTCGATAATGCTAGGAAAAACTTAGCAATAGATGTCAGTCTTCATACCGAACAGGCAACCTTGATACAAGAAATGATTCATGAAAGAGAAGGTTATTTATTGCTCCTCTAACATCTTTATATTTTTTGTAAATTTTTGATAAATTTCTAACTTGTTATTGTATCATCGCAGAATCTGAAGAAAAACATTCTATAAGGATAGCAGAACTTGAAGAAGAAAAAAGTAGTCTTGCAAATAATCTTGCTTCCCGCAATGATAAAATCTCTAGACTGCGAAAGAATATAAAGATATCCAACTCCAATTTGCGTAGTAACCTTCTCACCGTTCGCAATAATGCTATTGAGAAAGTCTACAAAGATAATGATCTTCCTCTTAGTTTATATCCTTGCCACTTGGAAAATATCCCAGCCAGTTCTGAAGTACCAATTATTTCGACGAAGTGAGGCTGATACAAATGAGAATGAAAGCGAAGATGAAGAAGAAACTGATGATGAAGATAATGAAGACGAAGATGAAGATAATGGTGAAGATAAATCCCAATAATTCTGCTTCTTCTTTTTGATCTTCTCCTGTATTTTTCCCCTTTCTTTCTTGCGATAATTATCTGCGACAAATTGTATCATTCTTTCTTCAAGATACTTGTAATTCCTGATGTTCTTCAATATATATAAATTCCTTTTTTTTGACTCTATCCGTCTGTTATTTATATGAGTTTATCATATAATGATTAATAACAATATTTATCGTTCTTATACATCGTTCCCATATTTTCCTCTTGTTATTAATCTGCAATATGATAAATGAATTATCGCAAATATTTCTGCGAACAATTTATTATATGTTTCGCAGACATAACTTCTCTTGTGGTCTTATTTCGCCTTCCTAGTTAAAGGTCTTATTATGCCACCTTTATGCGACAAGATCGCAGGACATTCTTACTCTTCATGTAATAATCCATTGATCTTGCCTTATCATTTAATTTTAATTTTTGCGACAATATGATAAATCTAAGCCATCTTGTGAGATTAATCTCTCTTTGCTTTTTAAGAATTATGACATTGTCGTCTTTGCGATGAAATCGCAGGACATATTTGCGATTTATATCCTCTTATCATTGATTTCATTTATCTCATCTTTTAATCTTATCGCAAAAACCCATTGACATCATCTTAACATTTATTTTTAGGCTTTTTGGCCAGTCACGCGGCAATATGACGGGCCTAAATACTCTTGCGAATATAAAGTCCCATGACATTGCTGTCTCTGTCACGCGACAATATGACGGGTCTAAATATTCTTGCGAATATAAAGTCCCATGACATTGCCGTCTTTTTTGATACACAGCTCCCTAACGGAGGGTATCGCCCTTATCTCTCCCCCCGGTTGCCCCTTCAAGGATTATACATCGGCCATACAAGACTAGCACTTTCCCATCCGGTTCTGCCAACAACCAGTTATTTTCGCTGCCTTGTCCTTTATGCCTTATATGGCTTATAGTTACAAGACTGCACCCTAAGTGGGGTTTTCTTCGGGCCGAACACATCGTAATCCAAGACTTTCCATGGATGGCCAGGGTAGGTTCATCCATCCCGGGCACCCACAGCTCAACCGTGTACCTCGGCGCCTTGATCATACGTTGCATTCCTTAGGAGAAACTCTCGGGCGCCCAACTAGGGTATAACCTTATATAATTGGGAATCCAAGTTATCTCTCCCGGATGGATTTTCAATAATCCCAAATCTCCATGACTAGGTTCCAGCAGCGGTATATCCTTTCCCATAGCCATGCAAAGAGATACCCCCTTTATGACGCACTTTAAGGACATTGCCTCTTACGGAATAGAATCCGCGAACTAAGGTGTACGCCATAAAAGTTCGTCCCGTTCTTATATATTTTTAGGTGATTTGCACCCTTATCATGCATTTGCATTAAAAATTCTTATATGATTAGAAATCATCATCTTTTGCTTTTTAATAGAAAAATTTCTCATTTTTGAGCAGAGTTTTTCTTTTAATATTCGAATTCATCTTGTTTTTCGATCGTTCGCAACATGATATTGTTGCACTTCTTTTCTTTTGTGAGGAATGATTATTCGCAATTTCTTATTTCTTATTTATTTTCTTGCGAGAAGTGATTCACCGTAACATCTTATACTTTTTGTGCCCCTTGCGAAGAATGAAGATTTCAACTTTTCCCCATCTTCGTATGATTAATCGCCATTGAATCTTTTGGGACAAACTATTCTTGAAGTATATCCTTTCCCAGCAACTCTATATTGTCCACCATTAATTTCTCAGCTCTCTGATTTTGCCTCCTGTTGTGTTTCCAATTACGATTTCGGGCGTTCCTTTCTTCGCAAGTATTAATGTCAACTTCATAACACTTTTTGCCTTCAAACCAATTATCTTTAATTATCCCAATACCATGAGGATGTGGAAACTTTATGCACTGATGATATGTTGATGCTATGCCCAAGATCCCATGGAGCCATGGCCTTCCAATTAAGGCATTGTAAGGAGATTCTATATCCACTACACAAAACTTAATTTTTGAAGATATCTTGTTCAATGGAATTACCATAGTAATTTCTCCTTTTGGCTTGTTTGCGGTGACATTAAAACCATAGATCTTGTAAGTTGAAGGGATTAGATCATCATCTCTTCCACCCATTGTGCGATAAGTATGATAAAACAAAATATCCACCGAGCTACCAGTGTCAATTAAAAATTTATCTATTGCCCAAGAATCACTTGCTGCATCATCATTATCTTCTTCTTCTCTGTATTTTGGATTTATCTCTAACTTCACCACCAATGGGTAGTCATGCATATTCCCAGGATCTGGTATCTCTTCTGCAGTAAAAGAGATAACTTGTTTCTGCCACTCTTCTAACGGAGAAATCTTCGCAATATTCATCACCTCTCTTCCCTCTATGTCTCTTGCAAATACTCTGTTTAGCACATTGTCATGTAAATCCTCTATCGTTTTTTGTGAATGTACAATTGAATTGCAAAATATATTTTTTGTTGTAGCTCCTACTTCAATGACAAATGTTTCTGCTTCTTTTGCAGCATTGACTCTGCGAATTTCTGGTGCTTGCGGCAATTGTTGCGGTTGTAAATATCTTGCTAGAAAATGATTTAATTTTCCTTGTTCAATCATTCGCAAAATGATTCTTTTCACATTTCTACAATTATTCACAGAATGACCATGAAAATGATGATAAGGACAAAATTCTTGATTGTGGTTGTTGGGATGTGGTTCCTTCCCCATGTTCCAGGGTGAGGGTATATTCTCCATTAAAATAATCGCTTCCCAAATCTTGTCTATACCAGTATTTAAAGGCGGAAATTTGATATCTTCCCACATATTCCTCTGACCTCTTTGCTCTCTTGAATAATTATGCCTCTGTCCACCATAAGTTTCCTGCGGTTGATCAAACCGTGGGACCTTATTATTGTTATTGCGGTTATAAAAATTTCTCTCCTTTTCTAATTCCTCTTGATCTCTACTCCCCATTTCTACTACCTTAAGTTGATTATCAGTGTCCATTTTCTCTCGCGGATTTTGGGAAGTACTTGCTACTGTATTAATCATCCTTGGTAACAAACTTCCATTTGCTGCGGCTGAACTTGTGCCTGCAAGAATTGCATAAGACTCCATCTCATTTTGTTTTTCCTCCAAAGCGATATATTCCTCTTGTAATTCTCGCAACTCTGTCATAGTGATTGTGTTTTTAACTCTGAAAACCTGGATGTATAATAGATTTGTCACAAACATAGCATTTATGAAGGACAAAATGAGATATCTTTCATCTACTCTTCCTGCCATTTCACTACACATTGTCCTCCATCTTATGGTTAAGTGCTTCAAACTCTTACCAACCCTCTGTTTCAATCCAAACACATCTTCAATTCCAGGTCGCGCAGAATTATTGCTGATGTAGGCTCCTAAGAAAGTTGTTTGCAAGTGCATGAACGAAGTTATTGTATTCTTGGGAAGACTTTCGAACCACTTCAATGCTTCGCCAGTTAAACTTGAAGAAAAATATTTGCACAAAACGACATCATGGTTCTCCCATTGTAGCATGCATCGAATATAAGCTTTGATATGTTGAACAGCACACGTAGTTCCATCAAATATACTGGTCAACACCGGTAAATTGCATTTTGGAGGTATCCCTCCTAATTGTACCTCTTGAGTAAATGGAGTTTTCGCAGCCTCTTCGATTGCCTCATCAAGTTGCCTTCTTCCTCCTTTTCTTCTGTTATTTATCATTCCTCTCATTTCTGCCAATTCTCGCAAGATTTGTTCATTCCTATCATAATTTTGCTCCATTGGTCTTTTCAACACAGCTTCTCTTCGTCTGCGTTTATGCCTTTCTTGTCTTGCGATGTTTCTCGCTTCTTCTCCAACATCTTGGTTTTGCCTTCTTCTGCGACTTTCTTCTTCTTGCAAGTTAATTTGTCTTTCATTCTCTTCTCCATGAATTTCCTCATCCCTTACTGTTTCTCTTCGTTTCCTTTCTATGTCTCTGCGAATTCTATCATATTCCTCATTGAGATTATCATTATTACGATTTTGCGCACGTAGTCTTTCTCGATTGTCATGATTATTCTGACGCAACGCTGCTTGAATTTCTTGCTCTTCCACTTCTGCTCGCAATCTCTCTCTTTCTCCTGCTAAGCGTACTTGCTCAATATAATGCCTCTCAATGTCATCTTCAATAATCCTGCGATTTCTTCGAATCTCTTCATCACGTAACATTCTCCTTCTCTCTTCTTGATTTTCTCCCTCATCCTGATTACGTCTAATGTCTAAAGTTTCCCCGCGTGGAATATAACGATCATTTATCAAATTCTCCCCAACATTTTGTATAGGAAGATTCTGCCTTGTTTCTTCTCTATATGATCTTGAATTTGATCTCATGCTGCTTCTCGATCTTCTGTTTTGCAACCTCAAATTTTCCATTCTTAATTCATGATTTTGTCTTGTAATATTGGCACGCTCTTCTGCCTCTAATCTTCTTTCTTCCTGTATCCTTTGTCTTAAATCATCTTCTATTTCATGTTCTTCATGAATTAATCCTCCATCCATTTCCTGATTTATTTCCTCTTCTTGATTTTCCGCCTCTTCTATCGAATCCGACCTCCAAGTATGCACACTTACTCTATCATAATCCATATTTCTATCTTGTGCTCGTGTTTGTTGATTTGGTGGTTGGATTGAATTTTCTGCTTCATTTCTCATTCTACTTCTTCCTGATCTGTTCCTTAAAGATCCTTCCAATTCACATGTTCCTTCCCCTGCAATTCTTTTACTTCTTCTCACTGTTGTTGGTGGTTTTGACGTATTTCTTCTCCTTCTAGGCATTTCTCTTAAATTCTAATAATTTCTTCAAATCTTCAAACTGTAATTTGAAATTTCTCAAGTTTGATTCTCCCTGTTTCTGGACGCCAAAATGTAGTTGCAGGAATTCCCACACTACACCCTATTCAAGAATTTACCAACATCTATGACATAATTTGAAGATTAAGGACACTTTTTATTAATTTGATCTTAAGGAATTACAGAAATCAAGAACACAGAACACTTGATAAAGATTTTCTCTATCCTAAAACTTTCCTAACACTCAAAAATTCATCTCTCTCTCTGGAACTATTCATCTCCTTTATATAGGTATTTACATAGTGGATTATAGCTCATTTACAGCTAAGATTCCCTTCAATTTCGGATCTGAGTTCTTGCGATAGATCGCAGTTAGCACCGCCTTTAACTTTCGCAGATATTATTGATATATTGCAGACATGTCACACTTTCTTTGTGTTTCTGTCGTTTTCAATCATTACGTCATTGTTTAAGTCATCTTTGGATGTGTCGCAGAATATTATTGATGTATCGCAGAGTAATTCGTTTATTATCGATATATCGCAGAACAGTCGTTTATTTCTCAGGAATATTGTTGTGACAATATTCTGATCTTACATGAATAATTAGAGCCTGAGGAGAAAAATAAAGTTAATTTTGATCTTTATTTTGGTCTTATCGAAACAAGAGGTTGTATATACGCAACTGTTTTAACAAGGGAAATAAGTTTCTTAGTCTAATTGTTAAACTATAAGGGAAAATTTCTTCGGGCAATTGTTTCCTTGATAATATATTAAAACTAAATTACTTGTAGTTTCGGTTTTAATATTGGTTATTTAAAGTGGTATGCGAAACCTTCGTGCATAACTCTTATGGGTTATTTACAGGTCTTTTAGATTTGTAAGATTCTTTCGGTTTGTCCTTTATTTGCTCAAACCTTTGCCATTTTGTGACAAAAAGGGGGAGAAATATATGGAGTAAATAAGTGATTTGCAATCACTAATGAAAGGACAATTGTGCTTAAATGTTATATCTAACGAAAGAGTAAAGCCAAAAAGGGGGAGAAACATATCATATTGTTGTTGTAGTATTCTTACTACAAAAAGGGGAATAACAAAAATGTTCGGATTGAATATTTACCTAGCTCTTACCTTTAGGGGGAGTAAAATCTTTTGTTATTCAAATGTCAACAACGACATTTATTGATTGAATATATGCAGGTTATTGTGCTGTTGAAACTTGGAATCAAACGTTTGTAAAATAAATTCTTATGTAATTTGTTTATCCATATGTAATAAGAGTTTTGTCACTAAAATTGATAAATGGGGAGATTGTTAGAGCATAGCTCGGTTGAACTCACCAAGCGTTGGTATGTCAAGTTTTGTTGTCATATTTTAGTGTGTCAAAACTCATATAAAGTTGCTTGATTATATACTAGAGTCAACTTCGTTTAGATTAGACAAGAAAGTCTAGGAATGTTGAGACATACAAGTATTAGTCTGAAGACCTGAAGAATGTGAAGAAGAAGCGAACTACAACGACGACATCATCCTTCCTCTTGAGGTTAGTAATATTGACTTGAACTGTTTTATTCCTAACATATCTTTCAAATCGTGTTATATTGAAAATATAACTGCGAAAATGTATATACTGTACATATTGTATAATAATCTAGTGATATGACACGGTCATATTTGTATGATCATAGTATTAGGGAATTCGACTACGAAGTATAACGCTTATCTTTTGAACTTCGTAGATATGACATCGATATAATCTTGAATATACTTTTATGATTATGTAAATGGGTTATGGTAAAGATTTTATCCTAGGAAAAAATGTTTTACATTTGTTTAAAGTAAGTACATTCATGAACTTGTTTTATGAATTGAAAGGGAAATCGTTAGGCTTATTGGTACGAATATTCATTGAAAATCTTTGGGTTACCAATATGTGTGAGATGGTAGAACCGATCGTAACTTTGTTATGTATCTTGGTATAACTAATCATAATGCCTGACTTATGATTTGGTATGACTAGTTTTTTAGTAATTGTTGTAACCGATCCTAAGTAATCACCATGAGATAATATGATCGATATTTGTAATTGATGTGATCGATCATAGTAATTGGTGTGACCGATCACAGAGTATTGTGTAATCGATCCTTGTAATTGGTAACTGTCATGTACATAGCTAAAAGGAGGGTGTCCCATATCATGTACTCTACCAGTATTTAGTATTGGTTAATATTATTAGTAGTAGATTGAATTAATTATCTTAATTATGTAATTAGTATGTTAATTTCAGTTATAACAGTGGGTTGGGATGTAACCACCTAGGCCCTTGTGATCCGTTGGTACTAGGTTAGGAAGAGATGGCTTTATAAATTGATCGAGTCTGTAATGCTAGGGTTATGAATGGAAATAGGTAAGAAAAGAGCTACTCTCTCAGGAATGAGGCAGTGACTATTCTCTCAGGAATAAGACAGTTTTTGGTTTATTGTTAGGGTTCTTATATCAAATATGTTTATCAGCATAAGTCTCGATCCAATATTGTTATCGTACACCTCATTACATAACAATTGGTATCAGAGCAACCACGATCCATGGAGGGTTCGGTGGATTGGGGACTATTTTATGCCTTTGAGGAATTAAGTAGTCTTCGATTGAAGTACAGTATTGAAGAACTTGGTAGTTCTCCATACCGGGACCAAAATCTCCTGAAGTTGTTGGAGCTCATCAATGAAGCAGAGAAAAAGTTGGAGTCTGCTTATTACTCTAATTTCAGAGTTGCTGAGGTTATATAAACGGCTGAAGTTATAGGAACGACGGAGATGGAGGAGGAAACAGACAGCGAAGAATTGGTGGAAGAAGACTTAACTAACTCAGAGTTGGTCACTGATTCCAGCCAAAATTGTTCAATACCATTGGAAGAAGAATAATTTGATGATTCACTTATTGGGTTGAGCTTATTATTTGAAGAAGATGAAAACCTAGAGATAATGGAGTTCTCCAAGCTAGATCCAGTCAAACTCGACAAGATGAGTGACAGTAAGATGGAAATTATTCTCAGAGGATTCGTTTATAGCTTTGCATATTTCAGCTGGTGTGACCAGGATCCAGACGTTATTTTTGAGCAGCTAACAAGCTTCCTTCGTTGCAGTCAGTTATTGGGTTTTTTAATTCAACACAGATGGCATTCCAAGGGAGGGTTATTCTTGTATGCAGAAGGTGAAAGTGTTGGCAAGTTACAACTATACGCACATGTTCAGTCGACTCACAAATAATGCTACAGTAGGAGTGGGAGGTATTGAGAAGCAAAGAGAGGTGACCAGGCATGACAAGCTGAGTTCGTCTGAAGAGCGGATGACATCTGTTCTAAATGGATTTTTTGGCAAAGCCTTGCATCTCAACCTTCATCCTTGAGGACAAGGATGTTTTGGAGGGGAATGTATTGTCATGTACCTAGATAAAATGAGGGTGTCCCTTATCGTGTCCTCTGCCGGTATTTAGTATTGGTTAATATTATTAGTAGTAGATTGAATTAATTAGCTTAATTATGTAATTAGTAGGTTAATTTCAGTTATAACGGTGGGCTGGGATGTAACCACCTAGGCCCTTGTGAGCCGTTGGTGCTAGGTTAGGAAGAGATGGCTTTATAAACTGATCGAGTATGTAATGAAAGGGTTATGAATGATAATAGATAAGAAAAGAGCTGCTCTCTCAGGAATGAGGCAGTGACTGTTCTCTCAGGAATGAGACAGTTTTTGGTTTATTGTTAGGGTTCTCATATCAAATCTGTTTATTAGCATAAGTCTCGATCCAATATTGTTATCGTACACCTTAGTACATAACAGTAACCGGTCCTGGTAATTGGTGTAACCGGTCCTGGTAACTGGTGTGACCGATCACAAGCAATACTATGGAATATGGTAACCGGTCATGATAACTTGGGTGACCGATCACAAGTATTTCCATATTGAGGTATAACCGATCCTAGTGATTAGTAAAACCGATTGAACCCATGTATGTGATGTGATATTTGATCAATCACATAGTTATATTGGAATACATGTAAATCCATGTAAAAATGAATAAGGAATTACAGTGAAGAGATGTCAGTATACTTTGAACACTACGGTAACTATTATCATTTATTGTTCAAAGATATTCCTTAGTACTCAAGGAGATCCTGTGCCGAAATAAATTGGAAATCTTTTAATTAAGGTTTTTGGTTTTATATGCTTTAATTACTAGCAATTAAATGCATATCTGTAGATAATAAAGATTGGTAATGTGCATTTACTAATTGGAGATTTTCTATTGAGAGATTTCAGAAATTTTGGACAAGCATTTATTGGAATTAAGAAAACTGATTGTGGCATTCATTGCATATCTTGAGAATATTTTCGGTTCTGGAAATTCCTTGGTGTCCAAGCATCCTTGGTCAATAAATACCTAAGTTTGCATTTTTAGCAAACTATATTAAGAGTCGTGCAAACTTCATTCTTGTTGTTTCTGGTGGAGTCATCTAATCGAAGAGAAAAGTATCTTAATTAGGTGAAATCTCTTACGACCGCTCATTTAAATACTTCTGTGTGATCAAGAAGCTCTACGAGTACCGTTGGTGGGAAACTAGATAATTGCAGTGCTATTAGTTTTCGATTTATTTGATTGACTAACGGTTGTTAAAACTTTGATTGCATCTAATTTGTTTATTCTTGAGAATCTTCTCTTTTGATATAAGATTCACTCAAACTAGATCGAAGTATCGACAGGATCTTTCGAACTATTTGTAGATCTAAAGACATCTTATGACAATCCATTGTTAATAGACTTCGTTCCGTGTGTGATTGATCACAAGAGATTCATATGGTATTGTGCAAGTTTTCATTGAAGATTAAAGAAGATTTGAAGACAAATAAGATTTCTTATTTAGTTCTCATATTTTTGTGTGTGCACAAAACTTGATCGGCTGGGATCCAACTAGAATAAGATTTATTCGATTGATTAGTTGCGTGAGATCGGCATTCTCAATATATATCTTTGAAATTTATTTTGATTGAGTGCGAATCTAAAGTTAACTACTTTTGTAGTTATTGGATAGATTGATCTAACCAGGCAAAGGAGTTTATTAGATTAAAGCCTTTGTGTATGACTTGAGATATCTTTATCTTGAAAGAATCAATAAAGTTGTTACCAAACAGATTTGATGTTCCTTTACTGTTTGGAATACGATCCAAAGGAATTGTACCAGTGCATGACCTTCGAAGTCGAAAGCGCAGGGTACCTAAGGAAACTAAGTGAACTAGGGGTAGTTGCTTGGTCTCAACTATACAAAGTTGGTGTAGATTTTGTGTAGTGGCTTAATTATGAGAGTATTCAATTCTGGACTAGGTCCCGGGATTTTTCTGTACTTGCAGTTTTCCTCGTTAACAAAATCTTGTTGTGTGATTTACTTTTGTTTTCCGCAATTATATTTGTTTATATAATTTAAAGTAAATTTCACACACGTTAACTCCGATATACTTGGTAGTGATCCTATAGAGTTTGGTTAAGTCCGAACCTATTATCAAGTATCACACTTTGGTAGTCGTATTATTTCGATCTCGTATCCATAGACAATCACACAAAATGTGAGTACCGATTTGTTGCATTGTCTCGACTCTGTCCATAGACGGTCACTTTCGGTAAGAGGACTTATAGGTTGTAAACAAAAAGATTATGGTGTATTAGGGTACCCTCGTATTTTCACGAGACTTATATTTATATTATGATGATATCAATTATTTTTATATATGGAGGTAAGTTCCTTAATATGAGACCATAAAAAAGTATGACGTATTCCAATATGGAGTTTATTCTTAAATATAACTGGCCTAAGTTGGGACCATTTTTTTTTTACTCTTATATTATATGGAGAATTATTACGGAGAGGTTTTATTGTATATGCAATAAATATTAGTATTATAGTCCCAACTACCCCAATTATAATATCTTTCCTAAATGAGTGACGTGGTGTTGATAGGGGTTGTGTCGATGGCAGGCCACTTGGATATTTGGGTGGTGGTGGTGGTGGGAAGATAGTTGGATCTTGGAAAGTGTGGAAGGTGGCGGTGGTGATGGAAAGATTGGATCTTGGGAAGGTGGCGCTGGAGGTGATGGCTATAGTTGTTGTAGTATGGTGGGGGTCGTGATGCATACAAATTTGTGTCGGCATAAATTGGGAAGATGAGGAACAAAAAGCAGAAAACCACAAATCTACACAAAACCAGATAAAAAAAATGATTCTCAGAAATTGAAGATTCTTCATTAATTAAACCAAAAAATACCATTTTTTTTAAAGAATATACCTGTATTGAAATTGAAGATTCTTCATTAGTTTTTTTAGTTTTTTTTTTATTCTTTGTCTTAAAAGATTTAGGTTGTTCTTTTCAAATTTAAGTGCAAGAAGTTATGAGAAATTTCAAGAATTAAAAGAGGGAGAAATTGTTTGCACTTATGGAAGACCAACCAAGGTTTTGATTTTACCCAAGTTGGGGTTAGTGCAAAACAACTTCGTATAACATCAGTTAAAGGTAGTTGGACCATGTGGTTTCTTTGTTAGTTTTGGTACCAAAGCTATATCAAATTCCAAACTATCTTTTGTGATTTCTTACCAGTAATGAGGATTTGTGCTTCTTTAAGTGAGTAGTCAATTCCACCAAGAGACCATGTGATTTCTTAGTTTTGGCATCAAAGCCCTATCAAATGCCAAAACCATCTTTTGTGATTTCTTCCTAGTAAAGATTTGTACTTCGATCAGAGCAGGTCATAGTTTTTGGTACCATACCTCTAAGTATAATCTCTTACCACCACCAATTATATTAAATTGGTGGTGTATTTTGGTATCCCCTGCGTTTTCAGTAATGCTCTTCCAATTGCCAATATTGGTAATACCACATTTACTCTTGAGTTGACCAGCTACTTCAAGCTTAACTGATGCTCAACAAAACCCCAACTTGGATCAAAAAGAAATAAGGTGAAAGAAAACATAAAGAATGGGATGAGAAGTTATCAAATGTTAGTGAAAAAGGGATATTAAAATTGATTGAATCAAGAAGAAGAGAGCTCAGAAAGAGATAATTGGGATTAGGTCAGAAGAGAAAGAGAAGAAGACTAAGAGAATGATGAAAGCAAAGAATCTTCATTTTTACAGGTATGCTTGTCTCTTCATTTTGTTATTTTTCGGCCCTCTTGGTACTTCTGAAACTGTATTCTACGGATCACCACTGCCCCACAACAATACTACGAATTGCCACCACCACCACCTTCCCCACCTTCAATATTCCCATCACCACCACCACCTTCCTCACCTTCAATATTCACATCACCAATACAACCTTCCCCACCTTCAATCTTCCCATCACCAACACCACCACCAAGTCAAAACCCAAGCGACCCATCACCACCCTCCCACTTAGACATCATAGTTATTTTTGTTGTCATTCTAGTTGCTATGATTCTAGTGTTGTTACTTATATTGGCATTCATCTTATGTTACCGTCCGACATCCTCCACCGCCACCCACACCGCCGTCACAACCTCCAACACCGCCTCCACCGCCGCCAATTCAGCTACCGCCTTAAAAGGATCTTCATTTTCACATGTATGCTTCAGTTTGTCTCTTTGTTTTGTGTTTTTTCTTCATCTTCTCTCCCGTACTTCTGCAGAAACCGTGTTCTATGCATCACCCCCACCCCTGCAATCCTACTACGACTTTCCACCACCACCACCTTCCCCACATTCGACTATCTTCCCATCATCACCACCACCACCCAAATATCCAAGTGAGCTATCAACACCACACCCATTACCACCCTGCCACTCATTCACCATAGATATTATAATTGTGTCAGTTGTGATTATAATTTTATTGTTTATTTCATATATAATATTTATCTTTTGTTACCCTTCGCCCGACGTCTTCGCCATTGTAGCCACCTCCACCGCCGTCTCCGCCAATTCCTCCGCCGCCATCACCGCCAACTGAATCAATTTTATTATCATTACTGGAGCCGTTCTTTCATCCGTACCACCACTATCGGAACCACCGTCATCGTCTTCAACTTGTTAGGTGAGTAACAACAGATGATGAAACCAAAAGATTGAATGATTTGGCCAATTATGTCCAATATTTTCAGAAATTTGACAAATGTTGACTTTCTAAAATGGTTTGCATGTATATGCAGTCGATGGATACTAGAAGTAATTCGATGTAGACTTTCCGAATCAGACGCTTGATACCAACTGTGTGAAGATGATGATATTAAGACGATTCTTTCTACTTTCCATATTTTGTTACTTTATTATATATTTGACTAACTTAGTTGCCATTTTCATAATGTAAAAACATTTGTTTATAACCTTGATAAAGATGTTAATCCCCCTCTTTGTATTAAACTCAAACTTCAAACAAACAAATTTAATATTAGAAAATATGGTTTATCCAACTCTGTATTAGATGGATCTACTTCTCTTGTATTAGTTTCGCTAATTATTTAAGTTACTCCCTTATTTTGAATCTCAAATATCACAACAACAAAAAAAAGTGAATCCATGTAAAGCATACACACCATTTTAAGTTCTTCATCACCTCTTACAACCACCATTTGGACGAAGTGTTTGTTGCCCTTTTTTTTTCTCAAAGCAACACAAATTTTTCTTGGGTTTTCGGGGAATTTCGTCAAACCTATCAATAATGCAAAAAAAGAAACCAATGATGAGACCTGGAATGAAGTTCTCTGAACTGAAACTTATCGCATGTGCCATTCTATTTCTTCTCGTTGAGTTCTCTTCTACCACAAGTTCAGAAACTGAAGAGAAAGGGAAAAAGTATTCAGAAGGCTGGAGATATTCTTAGAGAGTAGAATCATACATAGAGCCTATCAAGGAATTATGAATGGAAAAACTCTGTTCTTCTCAGAGAGAGAAAGAGACAGACAAACTTTATTTTTATTAAGAATCATTATGATGGTTCATACTAGGACATGCGGGTTGGTTAAGACCGACACAATTACACTATTCTGAAAGAAACACAACCTGAGATACAAGCATACGCACAAAGATACTAAAAACACTCGTACAGACACTAGAAACATCATTCTCTGATCAGGAGGGAAGACACTGAGCTTGGTCTTCATGATAGAGATATTGAAGTTGGACTTCTCTTCAATTTGCTGGGGGGAACTGACTACTCACTCAAAGAATACATGTTTTGTTGGCATTATGAATATAGGTGTACACGTAGATGTGAAATGCCAAAATACCTCTAACAAATGCCAAATACACCACCAACTAAAGCCCCATTTGGGATTGATTTTTTTCATCAAAAGCATTTTATAACAAACTTTTACCAATAATTATGTTTGGTAAAAAAAATCAAAGTACTTTTTACCAGAAATACTTCCATTTCAGGCCTGCTTTTAAAAGCTATTGGTGAGTAGCTTTTAAAAGATGAAAACCAGAAGCTGTGGACCCAAAAAAACTGAAATAACAAATTTTCTTTTTTAACCTTACTATTTTTTTAATATTACAAGATTTGTCCCTAGATTTCTACTATATGGTACGCGCGAGGAAATACAAGTGATATAAGTCTGGAAATACAAGTGATATAAGTCTGGAAATACTAAGTGATGGATATTCCAAACCCGCGTAAATAGAAAACATAGTACACAACACGAGCACAATGATTTTTTTTATTTTTTGGAAGCAACGAAACTAGCGAATATTATTTGTATTTTTTTTTTTTGAAGAAATATTACTTAGATTAATGTTATATACAAAATGTTTATTGATGATTTTTGTACAAGAAGTTCATAGAGGCAATAATATAATAACATTAATATTAAAAATACTATGATAGTAATAATAATAATAACATATTTTTAAACATGTCTATTTTCTTCATTAGTTATATCAACATCACTTCACATGATAATTTACCAAACAAAATTTTATTTGTTTTAAACTTACATCACTTTTGAGATTAGAGTTTACCAAACGTCTAACTGTTTTTTTCCGCAGCATAGCACAGCACAACAGAAAAAGCAGTTTTGCAAAAGCTTCAGCAGTACCACACTCGTCTTTAATAAATAGGGATTGCACCAATGAAATTATTATTATTATTATGCAGATTTAAGATGGTAAGAGACCTTAGTTTTCCTATCCTCAGAGGTATGGTGCCAGAAAGTTGGTTATCATATATGTAAAGTAACACTAGTACAAATTTGGCCTTTGGTGACAGTTCAAATTCCAAAACCATGACAGTTCACGAATGGGCTGTCACAAAAAGATAAGGTATGAGATATAAGCAATAGTTTTATACAAAAACTCATGCTAATAGTGGCATACAATCGTGACAGTTTATTAACTATTATTAAATAGTTATAAAATGGCAGTTTTTGTAGAAAAATGTTATTGTACGTTAATGTATAATAACAGTTTGAAAACTGTTACAACTTCTGAGCTAATATAACTGTTTCACATTGAAACTGTTATCGTAGCCTAACAATTTAGATAACAGTTCAACACTAAAACTGTGACTTCTGATCTAGAATTGCTTTTACTCGTAAAGTATGTGCATACCATAACGCACGATGTTGGTAGTTTTGAGGTCCTCAATAACTATCTAGCAATATGTAGTGGGTCAATTTTGTTAGTGGGTCTCGAGAGTAGTCTCCTCCTCTCCTCCTCCACTCACTTTTGTTGAAAACCCCAACAGAAGTAGGTGAAAGAAATTTCCCAAACACCATCATAATTTCTTATCTTTGTACCAGAAGATCCGATTTTATCTCTATCTTGTCATGGGTTTTCTATCATAGCAAATCATATTTTACTTCAATCTAGGGTTTCACCTCTTTGGTTCAATCCTTATCTAAGATCACTCACTTTATATCTCGGTTGCTTTGTGAATTTTCTACTTAAAAAAACCATAAGAAAACTACATGAATCTCTCAATTTCTCCTCTTTGGAAACATTATGGTAGCGAAGATTCTTAAATATGTGATTTGGTACAAGGTATAAATTTTCGGTATTTAGTAGAACCCCTGGAACGTGATTTGGGTATATCTTACTCTTTATATTAGAGATTTTTCAGATATTTTTCTTTTTTTGTACTAAGCCCTAGTTTTGGATACAAAGATTATTGCTGAGTCTTTTTGTTTGATATTGTAGGATTTCACTGGATGTGGATATTTGTATTTGACGCCTCAACGTAGATCGTAGGTTTTTCTTTGCAGATTCAATTTTTAGAGCTTTGGTGTGATGTGGTCAGGATTTAGTGAGATTGGATCTAGACATTGGTAAGAAATTCAGTTGTTTTCATGCTTTTAGACTAGGGATTTGGTGAGTCCAACTTTGTGCACCCCTCCAAAACCAGGGTTCACATTCCGGCTCTCCTTATTGGAGATTTTTTTGGAAGAAAACCAGTGTGTATTCTATATTCACTAAACAAAACGAGGACAAGTTCTCTCTCCGTTCTATTTTCCTCTTACTTTTTGATTTTACTTTTTTTAATTGTCCAGTGTCACACACAGAGTTTGAATCTCTGAAACTCTAATGTTCCAAACCGAAACTCTAATGGATATTGTTCTTCGATCTATAATTCAAGGGATGATTATTATTGTGTGTTTTCGTTTTTTTCTCTTCAGCTGTAAAATTGGCCATTTTTGTAGTTGCAGGAATTCCCACACTACACCCTATTCAAGAATTTACCAACATTTATGACATAATTTGAAGATTAAAGACACTTTTTATTAATTTGATCTTAAGGAATTATAGAAATCAAGAACACAGAACACTTGATAAAGATTTTCTCTCTCCTAAAAACTTTCCTAACACTCAAAAATTCCTCTCTCTCTCTAGAACTATTCATCTCCTTTATATAGGTATTTACATAGTGGATTACAGCTCATTTACAGCTAAGATTCCCTTCAATTTCGGATCTGAGTTCTTACGATAAATCGCAGTTAGCACCACCTTTAACTTTCGCAGGCTTTATTGATATATCGCAGACATGTCACACTTTCTTCGTGTTTCTGTCATTTTCAGTCATTACGTCATTGTTTAAGTCATCTTTGGATGTGTCGCAGAATATTATTGATGTATCGCAGAGCAGTTCGTTTATTATCGATATATCGCAGAATAGTAGTTTATTTCTCAGGAATATTGTTGTGACACTATTCTGATCCTACATCTTGCCTTTTCTCATATCTTTTCTGCGAAGAAGATAAAGATCATGAGAATTTAAACTTCTTGATTTTCCGCAACTCCCTGTCTTTTCATATTTCCTTTATTCTGACACGTCTCTGCATCCATCGCTAGATATTCTACGCGTGTTTTTCCTTCCATTTATTCCTTGACATGTATTCTTTCGACCGTTGAATTCTGACCATTCACGTCCTTTCTTCATTGAATGCATTGATATTCTCGAGAACTTTCTTCTCTTATAAATACCTTCTTTACTAATTTCTTTTCTTCTTTTTATTTTCTCTTTTCTTCTCTGCAACTTCACTGTTCCTCATCTTCTTCCGCAAATTTCGGATCTATTATTCTTTCAATTTTCCTTCTTTACTTTTCTTCGCCTTAATCATCGTTCCCATATTAAGAAATGGCTCCTGCTAAAAAATTAGGTCAATCCACTTTTCAAAAACACCAACAGAAACTTCAAACACTAGGACTCAAACTTTCTGAGATCCCTGGTCATTCTTCAGATACTAAACTTTCCATTGATCTAGTTTCGGAATTTCCTTCTTCTAACGAGAAAATCCTTGTTTTGCTGGGTAAATTAGAAGCTGGCCTTCCTATTCCTCTTTATAACCCAGATCTCCCTCTTTTTTATAAGATTATTTCTCATGTTAAATTTTCGCGAGCAATCTGCCAATTAAGTGGGGATTGTATACGTCTTATTCTTGAATATGCCTCCCGCGGAGCTGGTAAAGGTTCCCTTTATCCTGATACTTTGAAACATCCTGATTATGAAAAAATCCCAATTATTCCAGCGAAATATTCCGTGGAGAATTTCTTTGCGAATTATCAAGTGATTCCAATTAAGAAAGAAAACACATGTTGGGCTATTCGTTTGAATAGGGATAAAAAAGTTGCGAAGGATAAAATTCTTATGCAAGATATAGACTATCATTCCAAAAGAAACAATGGTCCACGCTTCTCCAAGGATGATAAATGGTGTAGATTTCCTCTCCTCCTTGAAGGTCCATATATTTTTGGCGCTCTTAACCTTCCTGCGAATCCTGCATATCTTGCGGCTTATCATCCTTGGGTTTTTAATTGGCCCGAAAAGAGTTCCGAGGTATATCTCACGAAGTTAATCATTATTCGTAAACTTAAATAAATATATTGTTCTTACTATTTATCGAATTATTATTATTATTTTTTTATTTTTTTCAGATTGGAAAAATGAAGGCTAGCTACGCCAGTACTGGGAATCCCAATCTCCTAAATTTTTTGAAAACCTTCACAGATGAAGTAAAAACATTCTTATATAACTTTTTACAATATATTGTTGCCCCTGTTTCTTATCTTCATGTGTGGTTGTTTTCTAGGAAATACCATTTGTCGCGGTGGTTGAAGCCAAGGATAAAGGCAAAAAAGTAATAACTCCAAATGAGAGTTCTGGCACTTCTCCTCATCGCAATGAGAATCAAGCTGCTGAGAGTCCTCCAAAAAAGAGAAGAAAAACTCAGCCACTTAAAGAAATTTCTTCTGTCGCTGAAAAAGATAATGAGGTTGAAGAGAGTGGAAGAATTAATAATGATGCTACCGTGGGCACCTCTTCAATACGTTTTTCCTCCGCAAGAGTTAGATCTGCGATGGGTCTTTCTCAACCTGAGACTCCCATGGATCAATTGTCAAATATCTTTAGAAATCCCATGCAAGGTATTGGTGATGACGATATTGCTCACGCTTGCAATTATCTCTCAAAAATCTGCGATGCTTCCATCTTAACTAATAATAAAGATCTTAAAGGAGTCTCGAGATTTATCAACCCAGATTTTCTTCATGCACTAGCTTCATTGGTATGCCCCTTTTCTTTTATTTTTCTTGTAGTAAACTTTACACTTGTCATGAATATCGAAGATATTTTACTTACCCTTACTTATTTTATCTTATATGCCACAGACTGCTAGAGCTTCTTTTTCTTTGCTTCGAATTAGAAAATACATTATCATTATCGCAGAAAGGCTTCTGATTCACAATCTGAATCTGCGAAACTTTGCGAAAATAATAAGCAATATGAAGATGAAATATCCATTCTTCGCGAAAAATGTAAGCAATTGGAAGCATTTGGGAATACTGAGCTCCTTAACAAGAATAAATCGCTTGAAGTAGATGTTGAAGTTCTTCAACAAAAACTAGTTGACAAGGAGAAGTTCTGCAAAAAAAATTATTGGTATGATTTATTTATTTTATTTTATTTTTACTTTCTTCATTCTTGCTATTTTAGCTTATTTGAACAACCATTTTGCAGATGCCTATAATCTTACTGATGAAGCTCTTATTCTCAATTCTTTTGATGAATCCATTCTTCTTCAGCGTCTTAATGACGCTTTAAATAATTATTCCGATGAAAAAATTAATGCTCTGTCTATCGATGAGCTTAAATATCACATTTCTCTTATAAGAATGGATTATAGATCAACTTTGAGTATATCCAATAGTTTTAAGACTTGTAGAGATGAATTTGGAAAAAGAATCAAAACCTTGAAAGCCCAAAAGAAGGAACTTGAGAAGGATAAAGAACGCATTACTCTTCAAGGCGCTAAAGCTCTATCAAAGTTCCGCAATGCCCTTATTGACACTGAACTTGAGAGAGATAGACTTAAGGATGAAAACATTTAACTTCTTAAAAGAGAAAAACAAATCCGTTCCCATCTTCTCATTCAAAATGATGATGAATTCGCATGGGATGCGACAATTCTCGATAATGCTAGTAAAAACTTAGCCATAGATGTCAGTCTTCATACCGAACAGGCAACCTTGATACAAGAAATGATTCATGAAAGAGAAGGTTATTTATTGCTCCTCTAACATCTTTATATTTTTTGTAAATTTTTGATAAATTTCTAACTTGTTATTGTATCATCGCAGAATCTGAAGAAAAACATTCTACAAGGATAACAGAACTTGAAGAAGAAAAAAGTAGTCTTGCAAATAATCTTGCTTCCCGCAATGATAAAATCTCTAGACTACGAAAGAAGATAAAGATATCCAACTCCAATTTGCGTAGTAACCTTCTCACCGTTCGCAATAATGCTATTGAGAAAGTCTGCAAAGATAATGATCTTCCTCTTAGTTTATATCCTTGCCTCTTGGAAAATATCCCAACCAGATTCAAGTACCAATTATTTCTGATGTGAGGGCTGATATAAATGAGAATGAAAGCGAAGATGAAGAAGAAACTGATGATGAAGATAATGAAGACGAAGATGAAGATAATGGTGAAGATAAATCCCAATAGTTTTGCTTCTTATTTTTGATATTCTCCTGTATTTTTCCCCTTTCTTTCTTGCGATAATTATCTGCGACAAATTGTATCATTCTTTCTTCAAGATATTTGTAATTCCTGATGTTCTTCAATATATATAAATTCCTTTTTTGCCTCTATCCGTCTGTTATTTATATGAGTTTATCATATAATGACTAATAACAATATTTATTGTTCTTATACATCGTTCCCATACTTGCCTCTTGTTATTAATCTTCAATATGATAAATGAATCATCGTAAACTTTTCTGCGAACAATTTATTATATGTTTCGCAGACATAATTTTCTTGTTGTCTTATTTTTCATTCCTAGTTAAAGGTCTTATTATGCCACTTTTATGCGACAAGATCGCAGGACATTCTTACCTTTATACGTAATAATCCATTGATCTTGCCTTATCATTTAATTTTAATTTCTGCGACAATATGATAAATCTAAGCCATCTTGTGAGATTAATCTCTCTTTGCTTTTTAAGACTTATGATATTGCCGTCTTTGCGATGAAATCGCAGGACGTCTTTGCGATTTATATCCTCTTATTATTGATTTCATTTAATCTCATTATTTGATCTTATCGCAAAAACCCATTGATTTCATCTTAACATTTCTTATTAGGCTTTTTGGCCAGTCATGCGGCAATATGACAGGCCTAAATATTCTTGCGAATATAAAGTCCCATGACATTGTTGTCTCTGTCACGCGACAATATGACGGGTCTAAATATTCTTGCGAATATAAAGTCCCATGACATTGCCGTCTTTTTTGATACACAGATCCCTAACGGAGGGTATCGCCCTTATCTCTCCCCTTGGTTGCCCCTTCAAGGATTATACATCGGCCATACAAGACTAGCACTTTCCCATCCGGTTCGCCAACAACTGATTATTTTCGACCTTGTCCTTTATTCCTTATATGTCTTATAGTTACAAGACTACACCCTAAGTGGGGTTTTCTTCGGGCCGAACACATCGTAATCCAAGACTTTCCATAGATGGTCAGGGTAGGTTCATCCATCCCAGGCACCCATAGCTCAACCGTGTACCTCGGCGCCTTGATCATACGTTGCATTCCTTAGGAGAAACTCTGGGCGCCCAACCAGGGTATAACCTTATATAATTGGGAATCCAAGTTATCTCTCCCGGATGGATTTTCAATAATCCCAAATCTCCATGACTAGGTTCCAGCAGCGGTATAGCATTTCCCATAGCCATGCAAAGAGATACCCCCCTTATGACGCACTTTAAGGACATTGCCTCTTACGGAATAGAATCCGCGAACTAAGGTGTACGCCATAAAAGTTCGTCCCGTTCTTATATATTTTTAGGCGATTTGCACCCTTATTATGCATTCGCATTGAAAATTCTTATATGAGTAGAAATCACCATCTTTTCCTTTTTAATAGAAAATTTTCTCATTTTTGAGCAGAGTTTTTCTTATGTGATTCGAAATCATCTTGTTTTTCGATTGTTCGCAATATGATATTGTTGCACTTATTTTCTTCTATGATGAATGATTATTCGCAACTTCTTGTTACTTATTTATTTTCTTGCGAGAAACGGTTCATCGTAACATCTTATACTTTTTGTGCTCCTGCGAAGAATAAAGATTCTAACTTTTCCCCATCTTCATATGATTAATCATTATTGAATCTTTTGGAACAAACTATTCTTGAAGTATACCCTTTCCCCGCAACTCTATATTTTCCACCATCAATTTCTCAGCTCTCTGATTTTGCCTCATGTTATGTTGCCAATTACGATTTCGGGCGCTTCTTTCTTCGCAAGTATCAATGTCAACTTCATAACACTTTTTGCCTTCAAACCAATCACTTTTAATTATCCCAATACCATGAGGATGTGGAAACTTTATGCATTGATGATATGTTGATGCTATTCCCAAGATCCCATGGAGCCATGGCCTTCCAATTAAAGCATTGTAAGGAGATTCTATATCCACTACGCAAAACTTAATTTTTGAAGATATCTTGTTCAATGGAATTTCCATAGTAATTTATCCTTTTGGTTTGTTTGCGGTGCCATTAAAACCATAGATCTTGTAAGTTGAAGGGATTATCTCATCATCTCTTCCACCCATTGTGCGATAAGTATGATAAAACAAAATATCCACCGAGCTACCAGTGTCAATTAAAACTTTATCTATTGCCCAAGAATCACTTGCTACATCATCATTATCTTCTTCTTCTCTATATTTTGGATTTATCTCTAACTTCACCACCAATGGGTTGTCATGCATCTTCCCAGGCTCTGGTATCTCTTCCGCAGTAAAAGAGATAACTTGTTTCTGCCATTCTTCTAACGGAGAAACTTTCGCAATATTGTTCACCTCTCTTCCCTCTATATCTCTTGCAAATACTCTGCTTAGCACATTGTCATGGAAATCCTCTATCGTTTTTTGTGAATGTACAATTGAATTGCAAAATAGATTTTTTGCTATAGCTCCTACTTCAATGACAAATGTTTCTGATTCTTTTGCAGTATTGACTCTGCGAATTTCTGGTGCTTGCGGCAATTGCTGCGGTTGTAAATATCTTGCTAGAAAATTATTTAATTTTCCTTGTTCAATCATTCGCAAAATGATTCTTTTCACATTTCTACAATTATTCACAGAATGACCATGAAAATGATGATAAGGACAAAATTCTTGATTATGGTTGTTGGGATGTGGTTCCTTCCCCATGTTCCAGGGTGAGGGTATATTCTCCATTAAAATAATCGCTTCCCAAATATTGTCTATACCAGTATTTAAAGGCGGCAATTTGATATCTTCCCACATATTCCTCTGACCTCTTTGCTCTCTTGAATAATTCTGCCCATCCACCATAAGTTTCCTGCGGTTGATCAAACCGTGGGACCTTATTATTGTTATTGCGATTATAAAAATTTCTCTCTTTTTCTAATTCCTCCTGATCTCTACTCCCCATTGCTACTATCTTAAGTTGATTATCAGTCTCCATTTTCTCTCGCGGATTTTGGGAAGTACTCGCTATCGTATTAATCACCCTTGGTAAAAAGCTTCCATTTGCTGCGGCTAAACCTGTGCCTGTGAGAATTGGATAAGACTCCATCTCATTTTGTTTTTCCTCCAAAGCGATATATTCCTCTTGCAATTCTCGCAACTCTGTCATAGTGATTGTGTTTTTAACTCAAGACCGGATGTATAATAGATTTGTCGCAAACATAGCATTTATGAAGGACAAAATGAGATATCTTTCATCTACTCTTCCTGCCATTTCACTACACATTGTCCTCCATCTTATGGTTAAGTGCTTCAAACTCTCACCAACCCTCTGTTTTAATCCAAACACATCTTCAATTCCAGGTCGCGCAGAATTATTGCTGATGTAGGCTCCTAAGAAAGTGGTTTGCAAGTGCATGAACGAAGTTATTGTATTCTTGGGAAGACTTTCGAACCACTTCAATGCTTCGCCAGTTAAAATTGACGCAAAATATTTTCACAAAACGACATCATGGTTCTCCCATTGTAGCATACATCGAATATAAGCTTTGATATGTTGGACAACACACGTAGTTCCATCAAATATCTTTGGTCAACACCGGTAAATTGCATTTTGGAGGTATCCCTCCTAATTGTACCTCTTGAGTAAATGGAGTTTTCGCAGCCTCTTCGATTGCCTCATCAAGTTTCCTTCTTCATCCTTCTCTTCTGTTATTTATCATTCCTCTCATTTTCGCCAATTCTCGCAAGATTTGTTCATTCCTATAAGAATTTTGCTCCATTGGTCTTTTCAACGCAGCTTTTCTTCGTCTGCGTTCATGCCTTTCTTGTCTTGCGATGTTTCTCGCTTCTTCTTCGACATCTTTGTTTTGACTTCTTCTGCGACTTTCTTCTTCTTACAAGTTAATTTGTCTTTCATTCTCTTCTCCATGAATTTCCTCATCCCTTACTGTTTCTCTTTGTTGCCTTTCTATGTCTCTGCGAATTCTCTCATATTCCTCATTGAGATTATCATTATTACGATTTTGCGTACGTCGTCTTTCTCGATTGTCATGATTATTCTGACGCAACGCTGCTTGAATTTCTTGCTCTTCTACTTCTGCTTGAAATCTCTCTCTTTCTCCTGCTAAGCGTACTTGCTCAATATAATGCCTCTCAATATCATCTTCGATAATCCTGCGATTTCTTCGAATCTCTTCATCACGTAACATTCTCCTTCTCTCTTCTTGATTTTCTCCCTCATCCTGATTATGTCTAATGTCTAAAGTTTCCCCGCGTGGAATATAACGATCATTTATCAAATTCTCTCCAACATTTTGTATAGGGAGATTCTTCCTTGTTTCTTCTCTATATGATCTTGAATTTGATCTCCTGCTGCTTCTCGATCTTCTGTTTTGCAACCTCAAATTTTCCATTCTTAATTCATGATTTTGTCTTGTAAGATTGGCATGCTCTTCTGCCTCTAATCTTCTTTCTTCCTGTATCCTTTGTCTTAAATCATCTTCCATTTCATGTTCTTCATGAATTAATCCTCCATCCATTTCTTGATTTCTTTCCTCTCATTGATTTTCCGCCTCTTCTATCGAATATGTCCTCCAAGTATGCACACTTACTCTATCATAATCCATATTTCTATCTTGTGCTCGTGTTTGTTGATTTGGTGGTTGGATTGAATTTTCTGCTCCATTTCTCATTCTACTTTTTCCTGACCTATTCCTTAAAGATCCTTCCAATTCACCTGTTCATTCCCCTGCAATTCTTTTACTTCTTCTCACCGTTGTTGGTGGTTCTGATGTATTTCTTCTCCTTCTAGCCATTTCTCTTCAATTCTAATAACTTCTTCAAGTCTTCAAACTGTAATTTGAAAATTTTCAAATTTGATAATCCCTGTTTCTGGGCGCCAAAATGTAGTTGCAGGAATTCCCACACTACACCCTATTCAAGAATTTACCAACATTTATGACATAATTTGAAGATTAAAGACACTTTTTATTAATTTGATCTTAAGGAATTATAGAAATCAAGAACACAGAACACTTGATAAAGATTTTCTCTCCCCTAAAAACTTTCCTAACACTCAAAAATTCCTCTCTCTCTCTCTCTGGAACTATTCATCTCCTTTATATATGTATTTACATAGTGGATTACAGCTCATGACAGCTCATTTACAACTAAGATTCCCTTCAATTTCGGATCTGAGTTCTTGCGATAAATCGCAGTTAGCACCGCCTTTAACTTTCGCAGGTTTTATTGATATATCGCAGACATGTCACACTTTCTTCGTGTTTCGTCGTTTTCAGTCATTACGTCATTGTTTAAGTCATCTTTGGATGTGTCGCAGAATATTACTGATGTATCGCAGAGTAGTTCGTTTATTATCGATATATCGCAGAACAGTCGTTTATTTCTCAGGAATATTGTTGTGACAATATTCTGATCCTACAATTTTCGCTAGCTATTTTCTTCCGTGTTCATTTTTGTTTCCTTAAATCTTTAAATGTGAAAGAAAAACAGATTTGTAGTTTTGAATACAATAACAAAGTTTCATCAATCTGATCTTAAATTAAAAAGACATTCGTTCCATTTCTCTTAATAAGTTATAAGGAATAAAGTTGATCAAATCAGAATATTACCCAGATAGTTGAGTTCTTTAATATTCTGATTAAGGATTAGAAAATTAAGATCAAAATAGTAATTTGGCTCTCCAAGCACCAAACCCTTTTCTAGGTTCAACGAGGTTTTCTCTCTTTGGATTGCATATTCAAATTTGGAAGTAAGTTTTATATTGAGATGATGTAAATTATGAGATTGTGTGATCGATGAAACATGTATCTTCAATAAAAATCACTTTGCAAAGAACATGGATATGATCACCGATTTTATTTCCTTTTGTGGAAAAATTGACATCAAATTTGTTCCATTCATTATTGGCTTAAGGCCATGCTAATGAAGTAGAAGAAACTAAACGAAGAACTGGAAGAGAGACAAAGGAATATTAAAAAGGAAAAAAAAACAGAAGAGAGAGAACGCGTTCTTATAGGGAAGTGGAGATTAAAATGCGGAAGAAATACTAATAGTGGTTTTGTTATACAAAGACCACCCAATACAGAAAGCCGGAATGTGCACCCCGGTTTTGGAGGGGTGCACAAAGTTGGACACGGATTTGGTTATAGTTGGTGAGCAGTGTGGCTTATTTTATAGTCTTCTCTGGTATGACAATTATATTCTGGTATGATAGTTCTATTCATGAAGAATAAGAGATCAGTTATGGGTTAGCATAACCACAGAAGAGGAGCAGACTTTGGTTTGATTTTCATGTCCTTAGTTTTTGGCAAGTGGTTTCCTCTCTATCTTTCTTTTCTTTTTATTTTTATTCCTCTAATTGTTAATTTCTTATTCATAGTTGAAATTCGAGTAGACATATGTGATATTTATTTTGATTCTTCATAGAGGTTATTTATGCCGAAAAGATCCGTAGTTCTCCTCTCAGTTTTGTGAACCACCTATTAGATTTGGAGATTGTAATGGTTCTATGATGGTCTTTGCATATCATAACGAGTTAGGTTAGTTCAGATAAATTTCATGTTTAAATCTTGGAAACCATTTAGCTTATAATTATTTATGATGTTGTCCAATATCACAAAGACTTGTTTATTTTTATACATATAGACTAATTAGACAAGTGTGGTTGAGCTTTGCTTACTGCCATAGGGATGGGAAATACCTTTTTATTACATTATGTGGAAATCTTTAGTAAATTCATTTCCTCCATTCAGTATTTTTTTTTGGGGACTGAAACTAAGTAGGGCAGTGGTACTAAAACCTTTCCATTCTTGTTCAAAAGTCAAGGCAGTAACTGTGGATACGTGAAGTATGACTGGCATCAAAGGTTTAATTTAGATACAGTTTTTACTGTAAAAGCCTCCATGACACACCACCACATGTCATATAAATTGGATGTATCCAAATAGAAGAACTGAACTTTCAATGAATAGGACAATGACATTCATTTCCGGTACAATATAATAGTCTTCGTGGTTTCTTGATCAAGCCAAGGTAAGTAAGAGATAATCATGTTAGTGCACTAGTGCTACTATTATGTACTCTTGGGTGTCATCAATTAATTCTACTTAACTTAATGACAGATCATCTAGATTTTTCTTCATAGGTTCTTTAAGAATATATGCTTACTTCATTTTTAATGTAACCCAATCTTTTCGTCAGTTGAACCATTTGTGTTATGTATATAGCATGTATAAAAGGCTCAATTTGGTGGGTGATCTGTAGACATAGACTTCAACTTTATGTACTATTCATTCTGTTTTTAATGCGTCATCAATCTTCTAATACAAATCATCGTAGCCATAATTGATTTCTTAATTTTGCACGAACAACTTTATTCTGAAAGATTAGAAACTTGTAATTCTTTTTCAGTTAGCATGGGTTACTATACATAGTGTCAATTTTTGTGAAAATGTAACATCCTCCTTTTACAACTGATCTTCCCTTGTTGACTTTGATATTTTTTATTTGATTTTTGAATTTCTAGGTGTTTATTATCAAATTTTCTTCCTTCATTTCTAAGATGCTTTTTTTCCTTATTTATCTATTGTGGCATCTTTAGTTGTAGGTTGTAGTTAAGGTTTTCACCATATCCTATTATATGGTGCTTTTCTTCAGGAGTTCATTGTCACTTATGCCACTACATATAGTTCTTCAAAGACATCTTCTTCACCCCTTGCTTTCATTATCTGTTTTCAAGTAAGTCTTAGTTCCTTTTTGATACTATAAGACAATGCAGTTACTAAACAAATACATATATATGTCTTTGTAGTCCTCACTATCTTATATAATATATAAAGTCTTGTACTTCTGTTTTCTTTGGCTTGTGCAAGTAGTCATGTATGCATATATACCAACTGTAAGTAATTTTTGAATAAATGACAACTATATTTTTTTCATCATGATTACTGAGATATATGCAGGTAGGCACTTTTCCGTTTCTATTTGTGAAGCTATCCTGCACTGGTCTTATATATGTGGCATAAACTTCATTATTTAGTTACTGGTGCAGACATTTCGTTGATATTTGGAAGCTTGAGTTTTCCATTTAAAGGCTACCGAATTGATTATCTTTTAATTCCATGGTACAAAAATTTATTTCAGCTTGGATTGGTTGTTGAAAACATTAATAGCTAATTTGTGCATGAAGAGAAAGGGGGCATGTGAACAACTAGCTTATTATGCTCATGTGTGTGTGTCTTAGTATCTGCATGGATTGACAACTTTTGTAAGTGGTAATTGCCGCTGCTTTAATCATGTAATAAATGAAGATGTCTTATTTATTGCCAGTATGAACTATTAACTTGGGATCTTTGTATAAAGATTAAGCAATTAGATAGTTCGAGTAAATAAGGTCAATACAGATATTTAGAAGTGATATATTGAAATATATGTTCAAAACTTCAAATATTCTTAACCCTCTGCCTTATTTGTCATGTGTGTTTTGTAGTATTCTTCTTGTGTGCTGACCAAGCTTACTCCTATCTGTCTGCAAGTTCCGGGTTGTTTTCTTGTCCAAGAAATGTTGCTATGGGATCGACTTTGCTGTGTGGGTGTCTACTTATGAAGGATATGTTCACCCTATAGGGTCTTGTCTTGAGCTTACAGTCGTAATTGATATTGTTTTTTTTTCTTTTTTTGATACAAATGTTTGATAGTAGATGCTACTTACTTATATATTGTATGCCATTTGTATAAGTGATTCTAATTACTTATATACTATGTCATTTTACAAGTGAGTCTGTAGAAACATTTTTGTATAAATAAATATATATTCCTCGATCTATTAATTTTTTTCATGTATTCGTACTATCTACCTAATGTGAAAAGAAGCAATTGTACATAAGATATCTCAATCGAATAACTGTCATTTATTAAGCTTCATGATGACAGTTTTATGAAGAAACTGCTACCTTAGATATGCTCATGTGACAGATTGTTCATAAAACTCATATTAAAACGTGTTTATAATGACATTTCTTTAGTAAAAAATGCGACCATAAGTAATTTGCTTTGAAAATAACTGGCTTACGATGACAGTTTTACAGAGAAAATGTTACGGTAAGTTGTCAACAATGACAGGTTTGTGTAAAAATAGCTATCCTAGTGTACGAAATTGACTTTCTAGTAACAGTTTCTTTTAGAAAATGTTACCATAAGCAGTTAACAATGACAGGTTTACGAAGAACTGTTATCTTATAGTTGTGATTCCGTAACATTTTCTTAAAGACCTTTCGTAACAGAGGCTTTGGTGACAGTCCAAAAAAAAATTCAAAACTGTCACATAAGTATTTCGGTGACAGTTTTTAACTGTCACCTAAGCCCATTTTTGTATTAGTGTAACGTAGCAGAAGCGTAATAACTTGGATCAAGGATCCAAAAGATAGTGAAAACTAGTGTGAAATCAATAGATTCACAAAAGCTATAAGAAAACTAGAGAACGATAACTAAATAAAATATCTTTGATAAATCAAATAAGATAATAATGTGAATGTGTGTAGAAATTCTACAAGGATAGGCCTTCTTATATAGGCTTCACTATTTCCTAAAAGTAATTAAACTAGAAAAGGAAATCATACTAAACTAGGAAACTAGTATGTTCTAGAATAGTTATAAAATAAGGAAATCATGAATTAGGAAATAATACTAGAAATAGAATATGGTTTGACACTAATGTCAAACAGGGGTGACTTTGTCTAGATGTTCTACATCAGGCCCCCCTTCTTGAAAAGAACTCGACCCCGAGTTTGGTGTTGGAAGAGAAACCTCATCTCCTGGAAAATAAGGAAAAATATCCTTAACGTTGAATGTGGACGAGATATTCATATGATCTGGGAGGTCAACAACGTAAGCATTGTCTCTAATCTTCTTGAGTATGCAAATGGGGCCAATCTTCTTGTACTTCGTCTTATTGTAGGTACCAGTATGAAAACGATCCTTGCTTAAGTATACCATAACTAGATCATCAACTTCATAAGACTGAAAACGACGTCGACGATCAACATCTAGCTTATACTTGGAATTAGCAGCTTCTAAGTTTTTCTTGACATAATCATGTAGCACTTGTAGGGACTCGATCATGTAATCAGCTGCAACATTGGAACTAGGTACTGATGGTAAAGATACAAGATCCAATGTGTGGTTAGGAACCTTAGAATAAACGATTTGAAAAGGTGCATAACCTGTGGATCGATTAGGAACTGAATTGTAGGCAAATTCAGCTTGAGCAAGAGATAAATCCCATTGTCTAGGCTTTTCTCCTGACAAACAATGAATAAGATTTCCTAATGATCGGTTTACTACTTCAGTTTTCCCATCTGTTTGTGGGTGAGCTGTGCTACAAAACTGCAGTTTGGTTTGGAGATGAGTCCAAAGTTTCTTCCAAAACCAACTTAAGAACTTAGTGTCTCGATCAGAAGTAATGGTCTTTGGAATACCATGTAAATGAACTATCTCACGGAAGAAAATATTTGCCGTAGTCACAACATCCATAGTCTTCTTGCAAGGAATAAAATGTGCCATTTTTGAGAAGCGATCAACAACCACAAAAACAGAATCATGAGCTCTTTGGGTTCTTGGTAAACCTAGCACAAAATCCATTGATATATCTTCCCAAGGAGCATTTGGAACTGGAAGAGGAATGTATAATCCCGTATTTTGTGCATGACCCTTACTTCGTTGACAAATCATACACCGTCGCACAAAATCATGGACATCCTTTTTGAGAGAATTCCAAAACTAACGAGCTTCGACTAGAGATATAGTCTTATCTCGCCCGAAATGGCCAGAAAGACCACTACTATGTAATTCCTTAATAAGGTGTTCATGAATGGAACCATCAGGAATGCATAAACGACTACCCTTGAAAAGAAACCCATTATGTAAAGCGAAATTTCCCATACCTTGTTGCTTGGAAGAACATTTCTGCCATAGTAATGAAAATTCGGGATCGGTAGGATACAATTCCTTAAGAGAGTCAAAAGCAATCACTTCAGCACGGACGGTAACTAGGAGCAACTCGCGAGCACTATGATTATTGAAACGTCTAAGTGCATCAACAACTTTGTTGTTTAAACCAGACTTGTGCTGAATAGAGAATGTATATTCTTGTAAGGTAGAAATCCAACTAGCATGCATTCTGTTGGATGGTGATTGATTCTGAATGTACTTGAGGGCTTGGTGATCAGTATACAAGACAAAATCCTTGTGTATTAAGTAATGTCTCCATTTCCGTAGTGCACGAATCACCGCGTAAAATTCTAACTCATAAGTAGACCACTTTTGACGAGATTCTGTAAGTTTTTCACTAAGAAATTCAATAGGTTTACCTTCTTGTGATAAAATAGCACCAACTCCCAATATAGAAGCATCAGAATGTACTTCAAAAAGCTTGTTGAAATCAGGTAGTACAAGGATTGGAGCAGAAGTAAGCCTTTCTTTGAGTAATTGAAAACTTGATTCAACTTCATTTGTCCATAAAAACCTTTTATCCTTCCAACTTTCAGTAATAGGGGCTACAATAGATCCGAAATCCCTTATAAATCGACGGTAAAAGGAAGCTAAACCATGAAAACTTCGAGCTTCGGAGGCTGTTTTAGGAATAGGCCAATCACGAGTAGCTGCGATCTTTGAATCATCTACTTGAATACCATCAACAGAAACAACGTAACCCAAAAACAGAACCTTAGAAGTGAAAAATTGACACTTCTTTAGATTGATGAATAATTCATTCTCTTTGAGAGCATTGAAAATAGCCCATAAGTGAGAACGGTGTTCTTCTTCAGATTTAGAATAGATAAGAATGTCATCGAAATAAACCACAACAAACTTACTAATGAAGGGCTGCAAGACTTGATTCATAAGCCTCATGAATGTACTAGGAGCATTAGACAAGCCACTCAAAGAGACCATCTTTTGTTTTAAACGCAGTCTTCCATTCATCTCCAAGCTTAATTCTGATTTGATGATACCCACTTTTCAAATCAATCTTCGAAAATATTATGGAACCGGAGAGCATGTCAAGCATATCATATAATCTTGGAATTGGGAAACGATAACAAATTGTGATCTTGTTAATAGCTCTACTATCAATACACATACGCCAAGTTCCATCCTTTTTAGGTACGAGGAGGGCTGGAACAGCACAAGGGCTCAAACTAGGTTGTATGAAACCTTTAGACAGCAATTATTCCACTTGTCCTCGAAGTATATCGTGCTCCTTAGGGCTCATACGGTAGTGTGAAAGATTAGGCAAACTTGCACCAGGCATAAGATCTATTTGGTGTTGAATATTTCTCATAGGTGGAAAAGAATCAGGCATATCAGATGGTAAAATGCATGCAAACTCATCTAGTAAGGACTGGACTTGAGTAGGAATAGTTGTAGGAAGGTCAGGAGTAGAAGGTTGTACAACTAAGGCATAGATCGTACCTGATTCTTGTGCATCATCTAAGATGTCCGGGGAAACCAACATCGTAGTCTCTTCTTGTTGTAGACTTGGTTTAGGTTTCTCATAAGATGGCTGCAATATGATTTTGTTCCCATTGTACATGAATGAATATGTATTAGCTTTACCTTTATAAGTCACATCCACATCATATAGCCATGGGCGTCCAAGTAATATGTGGCAAGCACTAATATCCACAATATCACAAACCACTGTCTCATTGTAAGTCCCAATTTTAAATGATAAGAGACATTGAGAATCCACATTCTTCTTGCTGTTGTTGTCAATCCAACCAATAGAATATGGGTTAGGATGTGGATGAGTAGATATTTGCAGCGTATCCACCAATATGGATGAAACAATATTTTGACAACTACCATTGTCAATTATCATATCACAGATTTTGTTTTGCACACGACATTGAGTGCGGAACAAACGATTACGAGTTGGATAGTCAACTCGAGGAACATACAACAGATTTCGAACAACAAAAGAGGCATAATCTTCCTCTCCTTGCTCACCATAGATAGGTATATCTCCAATATTTTGAGGAAACTCCTCACTTTCTTGTTCATACGCATCAACAGATTCCTCTTCAGTCATCAATGTGCGCCCACTTCGACATTGATTTGATGTATGCCCCGGTTGCTTACACTTATAACACTTGTTTTCAGTTGGGTATGCATAAGGATTTGGAGGTTTCGGTCTAATGGGTGGAGCATTACTAGGCTGGGTTGGAGGTGTCGGAGTATTTGTGGTAGGTAGGTTTTGGGTAGAGGATGGTTGGGTGGTAGTGGGAGAAGCACGGGAATGGAATGGAGAAGGTTGTTGCCTATTAGGAGAATTTTGAAATGAAGGTTTTATAGGGTAAGAGAATGAGGATTTTGGGTATGGTTGTGGAGAAAGCATGAAAGATTCTATCTTTAGAGCGCTATTAATGACAGCATGAAGAGAAGTGTATTGTTGAATAACTAACCTTTCTTGTATACTCCAATCAAGTCCATTGATGAACCGCCCAATTGTTTGATCAACCGTCTCATTCAGCTGGTTTCGAGATATGAAGGTTTGCACATAGTCCGAGAAAATTGTTTCATGTTACATACTCTTGATTAGCTTTCTATTTGAAGATGACCCCACGAGTTGCCTTGAAAGCAACAAGTTCTACTTGTTGATCTTCGTTTGCAAAAGTGATGAACAAGGTTTGCACGTAGTCCGGAGGAAGAAATCTTCTCTTCAAGTCCATTGATGAACAATTGTTGTTTCATGGCTGTCCAAGATCGAATCTGCAAACTGTTTGCGTCAATCCTTGATTAGCTCGTTCTATTTGAAGATGACCCCACCATGAGGAAGCTGGTCCAATAAACTTGAAAGCAACAAGTTCTACTTGTTGATCTTCAGGTGTATGCATATAAGTAAGGAAACGATCAACTGTACACAGCCAATCTAAGAAATCTTCAATGTGTAGAAGTCCATCAAACGGGGTTATATCATCTTTGGGGCGATATGTTTGTGGATTTCCTATGTTCCTTTGATGGCGCGGTGGTGGAGGATAATAATATGGCTCATAATCTTCAACATCAATTGCTTGTTGTTTCGTAGAAGATTTGAACACGTTTTCAGGAGTAGAGTAAAAGTTGAAATCTTCATAGAATTCAAATTGTGGGGTTGTGTAAGGTGGACAAGAAGAGTATAATGGAGTGGATTGCAATGGATGATAATATGATTTATTTTGAGAGGCGTAACGACTAGAAGAAGGTTGGGAAGAAGCCGGGGGGGGTTTGAAGGTGCGTGGTAGAGTTGTGAAGGATGGAAGTATGGGGATGGCTAAATTCATCTTGGGTTTTAGATTTTTCTCCAAGTACCTTCTTTCCTTCATCTTTCTTTCCTTCTTCTCCCATGAACTTAGTAAACATACTTTCGATCTTTTCGATTTCAATAGATTCACAAAAGCTATAAGAAAACTAGAGAACAATAACTAAATAAAATATCTTTGATAAATCAAATAAGATAATAATATGAATGTGTGTAGAAATTCTACAAGGATATACCTTCTTATATAGGCTTCACTATTTCCTAAAAGTAATAAAACTAGAAAAGGAAATCATACTAAACTAGGAAACTAGTATGTTCTAGAATAGTTCTAAAATAAGGAAATCATGAATTAGGAAATAATACTAGAAATAGAATATGGTTTGACACTAATGTCAAACAGGGGTGAGTTTGTCTAGATGTTCTACATCATAAAGACTTTTGACTTTTAGAAGTAACTTCTTGAAATTAACGCCAATAGAAATGACTTCTGATAAAAAGTTACTTATGCCCAAAAGTTATTTTCTTATTAGAATATGTATAGATACTAGAAGTAAAAGTCAGAAACGTGTTTGGATATACATATCCAGAAGTAATTTTTTGACTTTTTGAAACAAAAAAACAAGAAATTAGTTTCAGTGTAAGTTCTGGTGTAACTTTTTGACTTATTTAAACTTAAATTTTTTTTTTTTTTTTTTTTTTTTTGCTTCTATAAGTGGTTTTGAAATAACATTGACAGACTGACTTCTTGGCTTACCGTATTCTCCTTTAAGCTACTTCACTGCTTTTATCACCCGAATCTATTTGTTGCTCATTATCTATTGGTGCTCATTACAATAGAGAATAATATGTTTGGTTTATTCCGAAATTCTTCTGACCATTCCAGAAAGGCGAATATCTTCCTTCTCCAATCACTTCCTTCTCTTCAATTTCTAAACTTGGGGTTTTGATTTTTGTTTGTATTTGTGCAGAGAACTCAGAGAGGAGAAGAAAGAGGAGAATGGTGTGGGATAAGTTTTAATCCAGAGAACTTCATTCCAGGTCTCATCATTGGTTTCGTTTTTGGGTTATTGATTGATTTAACAAAACTCCCCAGAAACCCAAGAAAAATCTGTGCTGCTTTGGGGAAAAAGAAAGGGCAACAGAGACTTGACTCAAATGGTGGTAGTAATGGTAGTGATGAAGAACTTAAAATGGTATGTTTGCTTTTACATTGGGTTCACTTATTAGGGATTTCTGATTATGTCTTAGTTTAGATTCATCAAACAAAAACTGGGTCTCTATTTAGATTGTGATAATTTGATTAAGAGATGCCTATTAGAAAGAAAAAAACATGAAAAACCTAAAAAAGAAAAATGTGAAGTAGAGTTTAGAGATTGTAGAACTTGTGTACATTGTGGATTGGTTGAATGGAGTATTTCTACAGTGTCTCCAGCCTCGTTAAAGAGGTTTGGAACTTTGGATTGAATGGTAGTTTTCTCTATTTACCAGATTTTGGCAGTGATATAGTTAAACATTGGATTTATGGTTGTCTAATTCTGTGAAAATTGTGGAGTGCAGGTTTTGGTTGTTAGACAAGATCTTAGAATGGGACCTGGAAAGATTGCATCTCAATGTGCTCGTAAGATAGTTTACTTATGTATTCTATTTCAGCAGACTATTTGTTATATTTTCTTGATCATTTTGTCTACATATCATTTGATTTTATTTGTTGCCTTCATAAATGCCAGATGCTGCCACTGGAATGTATGCAGAACTGATGCAAAGGTATTTCATGCAACCACTCTAAGTAAAATTTAATTTAGCTTGTTCTATTTTTTCCATAAAATTTTCTCTATCCCACCCTCATTTCTTCCCATTCTTATGTGCATTTATATTTCAACCCATGGGTATTAAAACTCGAAGAATGAGGTAGATTAGATTCAGTTGTAAATATCCTCATTATGAAAAATGAATATACAAACATGAACATTTGTAACTGAAATGCAGTCCAGAGAATGGGGTAAATTTCTATGTTGTACAAGGCGCACCGCGTTGGCACCAAAACAGGAATTTTGTTGCCTAGGTCACCTTGCCCAGCCAAGGTGCCGCCTTTATCTAGGGCTCTTTGTGAGGACCTAATTAACCAACCTAAACCCTAAATATAGCCCTATACTTCATTTTGATCTTGAGCTCACTTCTTTGACTGAGATTAAAGCCCCACTGATATGTCTTTTAAGTAATATAACATCTAAATTAGGATTCCAGTTGGAAAACAATGTATGACTAACGCCACGGCTCTATACACCTCGTCCCAAACAACATAGGTAAATTTGATAAACAGATACCCTCTGGATGTTAAATTCTTTGCTCTTACTGCTTTACTTGTCAGAGAGTTGGCTTGTTCTTCATGAAGTGGATTTTGGGATGAGCACTTGTATTTTAATCATTATGTATCATTGCCAAATGAATGTAAGTTTGTTTCTTATTTAGTTGTTTATAATATTCTAAAACCTTTTTTGCGGGCAAGATATGTATAGTACTTCGTATTCATGGGTGTAATAAATTGCTCGGATTATGGATGTTACAAGGTTACAAGTTATAGTGACACTCTTCAATCTGTATTTATTCTAGCCAGCGGTATCTTTTAAGGCAATGGGAGCAATGTGGCCAACCCAAAATAGTTGTCTCGTGCAAGAATCAATTAGATATGTAAGTAGTGGATTCTAGTTAAAGTATCTTATATCATAAATCTTTTGAAACTATTATTGTAAGTCTTTCGAGATGAGCATTATTTTTTTGTAAATATTTTTGCTAATAATTGGTGTTCTCTTTTGACTATTCCGAGCAGGAATAGGCTGAAAAACACAGCAGAAAGCATCGGCCTTCCCACTTTTATTGTTGCTGACGCAGGACGTACAGAGGTACACTATCATCTCCTTTTCTTTTTTTTAGCAATTTGGAGTTCTATCGGGTTCTCAATGTCACATAAAACAACAAGATGCAAAAGCAGCCCTCATATTTTCTGAAATCTATTTGGGATTTTGTCTACCAATCAGAAAGTCAAATAAAACCGTGGCATCCTTTCCTCATCATGTGCATGTATAAGAGATATGCCATCGGAAAAAAATGGGGGTTCTGACTAATAATTAGAGAAGGACAGGAAGCCAAAATAGATGAAAAAATGTAGAGTTTATTCAGTGTGTGTAAGCCTTCATAGGGTCCTTATGTATGTCCAGTGGTGCCAAAGTGCTTATTAGATTGAAAATTTAAAACTAATCAGCTAGTTGATGTTTCATAGGCCTGGCATTAGGAGCAAAGATCTATCTTTTAATTGGTGCTTGATCTTGATAATCTAGAATGTTGTTAGTTAATTAACCACCTTCCAAAAAAAGGTTTGCTGGGTGGTGTTACTACTTACTATAAACCCTTCAGTGTACAGACAGAAACATCATGCCAAAAATTGAAACCTTCAAGTTGAACGGAACTCAAGCATGTTGTCCCCATGATGCTAGCAAGATTCAGGCCTTGCATCAATATTAAATATGCGACAAGCAGTGAAACTTATGATGCTTTTTGTTCAACTCCCAACTTATTACACGAAAAGAGAATGTACCTCTAATGGAAATCATGGTTTGGGAACTTAATATTTTTGTATATGTTGTCTCCGCAGGTGGTGGCTGGGTCAAAAACAGTTCTTGCCATTGGGCCTGGTAAGACCCATTCCAACTCTATCTCGCTTCACTTTGAATGTAACATCAAAAGAACTTGATTAATTTACTCCGGCAGAGATGCATTTCATTTATACTTATGTCATTACCTCCAATGCATTTCAGTATTTAGTTCCCGAGAACCTTGTGACTGAGCTGATGTTTTACGCAGGTAGAAAAGCTTCTGTGGATTCGGTTACTGGGAAGTTGCGCTTGCTCTGAATCAATTTAGCTAGAAAGGAGATCTATTCAACAGAATTCCTTTAAGGTCTGCTTCTGTAATTTCTTAATTCTTTTCAGTTTTGAACATTCTATAAAATGCAATCAATGAAACCAGGCAGCTAGCTTAAAAGAAAACTCAACGTACACCTTTGTCCCCTTGTTAAATGTGTGGGAGGTCAATACCATTACATATAGTCTGTTCTCAAGTTATTCAGTATTTTACCAATTAAATGCTATTGATATTTTGATCAATGAGTAATTTATTTATTGATCTCCTCCTGTTAATTTAGTTTGTGCTGCTAAATAGTAATATCGCTAACTATCACTACAGTGAGTAGTTCGAATGTGCATGGTATTAGATGTACTACAGATACCTACTGTACAGCTGTTTACGCGATTTCTTAACAACAAATCTTGCTCTAGAAATATGGCTAGAAAATGCAAGGTTAGAGACCCACATGAACAAGTGAGCTAGAGGGAATCCTGTATAATGTCTGTTTAGTCTAATTTTCTCAACTTCTGACATTATATAAAACTAGAATTTGTTTGTATTTATGGGGCCTCTGGATCAGCAACGTCTGGGATCGCGAGAACATTATCAGCAGACAGGCTCCCACTATTTTTTCAATCACCAGTTTAAAATAGTTCCTTTTCTTAAATAGAAATATCCTATACTTCTTGATGTAAAAACTTGTCTCTAACGTCGACATCATTTTTTTTTTTTTTTTATCGGTATAAATTGTCTATCGTCGACATTGCAACACGGGTCTTATTATTAGCACTTTCGACTTTATTTTTGTACTACTCAAATGAAATACAGTATGAAACTAAATTACTTTCGTTGAATGAACTGTTCATTCACTCCTGTAATGTCACAAAAGGCCTATCCGTTCAAATGTCTTCTCTATAATATCCTATACCAATCACAGCCATGGCAGGATAAAGCAAAACGCAATCAATCATTGCGTTGGTTCAAATTCAAACAAACTAGGTGTTACTGAGCATCCGATCGACCACATACACCGTATTCTTTAGTTAGAGCACTTGCAACGTATCTAGAAAATTTAAGAATATGATTACGAATGCAAAATAGTGTTTGCTTGGAGTAAAACTGTATCGCAACATAGAGTAGCAGGTATTGCCAGAACTCATTCGGGTAACATGGAGCAGCAGTAAATACAAACCATTTAGACTTGAAAAATCTAGACCACGTAGCTGTGAGCTGGTCGAAATGCACGTGAGAGTTGTTGGGAAAGGAACCTCGGCCATTCCGTCGTTCATGTTAACAATAATGCATTATGTTTTCTTCTCCATTCCTTGACACCCTTAAATAAATAATGCAGTCTTGCATGTGATTTCGATTCTTGACTTTGAAGTTTGATCCTTAGCTATGTTTTCTCTAGCATTATCCATCTCTTGCTTGTTTATTTCTTCCTCTTATTTTAGGGAACCTATTCTTCCTTGATGTTTGCATCTCTCCACGTTATATTAAGACAATTACAAGGGCTTTAATACCATGTTTTATTTTGTTTCTTTGAATGGATGTACGTACGGATGCACATGAACGTACTTCTTTTCCTTTCTGTATACACGGTGACATATACGCACAAGTGAGTGAGAACTGATTTTTTTTTTTACTTGAAGGGGAAATGGGAAGGAACTGGGAATCTTATAGCTATCGATTGGCAATCGACAGCTATGCCAACAGTCGATAGCTTCAAATTAAGATGGGTGCCTTTTGGTTTGTTCCAGCTTCAAATCCTCTTTCTTCCTAGTTCCTCCAATCCTCCTCTCTAATCTTCTTTCTCCGCCTCAACAAGTGTATAAACTCCTAATAAGAGATGTTTAACTGTTCCAAGTCATCCACCGATGGTTCCAGTGACTTGAGTTCCTGATGGTACCAGTGACTTGAGTTCAGAATTCTTCAGAATCAAATTCTTTATTGATTAAAAAAAGGGTTCGCAAGTGTTTGCATCATACCTTTGTTTCCCAATAATGGGAAAAAATATGCAAAGTCATCGATGATCAGCAACATCATTAATGTGATTAATTAATCCTCTTCTTGAATTCTTGCTTATACAATTGAAAACACGAAAGACAAGGTGCATGTGTGGGTTATAAATATGTTGATCCGGGAGTGGGTATGAAATTTGAACACAGTGCGCGCATGTGATCGCCGTAACGTGAGCTTAACTCTTTGGTTCAATATTTATATTGAGATTTGATCCTAAAATATGTACTTCAGTCTTTGTATTTAATTTAGTCCAACGTATTACTTATATGATCGGACTCTGACATTATATAAAACTAGAATTTGTTTGTATTTATGGGGCCTCTGGATCAGCGATGTCTGGGATCGCGAGAACAGAACATTATCATCAGACATTTCTTCCACTAAAATACTTCTTTTTCCTGTATATTCTGTTCCTCTTCTTATGATGATAATATATATCTAGCGTCATAAGCATATTGAATTTTTTTACAGAAGTTAATTTCTGAGTAATGGGGCTCAAATGAAGTTTAGTACTCTCAACTGTACCAAGGTATCATGGTAGTGAAATAATGGTGAAGTGTGTCACAAACAATATAGTGGTTGAAACAATAATTCTTACAATCTGCTTTTCTTTCTTTCCGGCAGCGCTAATTCCACTATATCCTTAAATAGGTAATGAGTAGACATTTCTCTTGATAAACCATCAGATTGAAGAAAATGACTACCAAAATTAACCGATTCCTTAGGATTAATTTTTTCCAAAATTAACCATTAGGCATTTCTCTAATGTGTATGTAATTGACCTTGGATTATTCCTTGGTTCTCTTTTTCTCTTTCGAAAAAAATTAACCGGTCCCTAGCGGAGTAGGTTACACATCCCTACCCAAAGTAGAAGTGTCGAATTTTAGTGGTGAGAAACCAAAAAAAAAATAAAAAATGTTTGCTTCATAAAATATTACTCCCTCCGTCCAAGTTTACTTGCCTAAATTGATTTTTTTTTTAATAAATTTGTACAAATTTTTTTCTATATTTCCCACTAAAATTTTCTAATTATTAAGAAAGAAACAAAAACTAGGATGTCAAAATTTGTATATGAAACAAGTAATTTGGAAGATTGATGGTGTATGTGGAAGTAATTTGAATTTCTTTCAAGTTTTTGCAAAATCCAATTTAGACAAGTAAACTTGGACGGAGGGAGTAGTTGTTTTATATGAGTAGACTTTAAATTTGCTGCCAACTTAACTTCTGAGTTTTCTTTTTAGTTTTTACAAATTTAAAAATAATTTCTCAAAGTGCATCCAAATACTCTAAGTCACTGTGATTTTATTACCAAGATAAACTCAATTCTAGTATAATGATAAAATTGTTGGATACTGATTAACGGGTATCAAACTCCTATATGAAAGTGCAACCGCTGTTGACTAGTCTAGTAGAACAATCAATCCCTACTTAAGGAGCCAAATTTATCTCCTTATGTCACAACTGTAAAGAGAGGGGGGCAAAAATTAGGGTAAAAACAATCTCCTTGTTGTTTTGCTACGAAAATTTATGAATAATTCATGAGGGTGCATGTCAAAGCTGCCCAACTACATGATAACGAAATTGACCATTCAATAAGTAGGGTCAAAGATGATATTAAATTTGACCTAAATATTAGCTTCCAAACTTCAATATCAATCATAGAAATCAATTTCAATTCATAATCATAGAACTGATTTGCACTATTTATAGATGGTCAAGAAACAGTATAACCCTATCAATATTGCTTATCTGTCTCATTGCTTAATTAGCACATCCCTAATTTTGTTTTTAGTTAGTTGTTGCTTTCATTTCAGGCTTTCCGGCACATGCTAACGAGACATTTGCATTTTGCTAAGTAACTATTTTGGATCGAAGTGGGTGGGATGAAAATCCTAAATAGCTCCAACTACTGTAGAAGGGACGAGACGATCAGTGCAGTCCGAAAAACCTGCACTTGAGGCCTTTAATGACTTAATTACATGACTTTAACATTGAGATTGGTGGCGGGATGAAGAGGAGACGATCAGTGCAGTCCGAAAAACCTGCACTTGAGGCCTTTAATGACTTAATTACATGACTGTGACAATGGGATTGGTGGAGGGGTGAAGAGGAAAATGATTAAAGGTCTGGATTGATTGTTCCAAAAACCTGCACCCTGAGGCCTTCAATGACTTACATGACTCTGACATTGGGATTGATGGCGGGATGAAGAGGAGACGATCAGTGCAGTCCGAAAAACCTGCACTTGAGACCTTTAATGACTTAATTACATGATTCTGACAATGGGATTGGTGGAGGGGTGAAGAGGAAAATGATTAAAGGTCTGACAATGGGATTGGTGAAGGGGTGAAGAGGAAAATGATTAAAGGTCTGGATTGATTGTTCCAAAAACCTGCACCCTGAGGCCTTCAATGACTTACATGACTTTGACATTGGGATTGATGGCGGGATGAAGAGGAGACGATCAGTGTAGTCCGAAAAACATGCACTTGAGACCTTTAATGACTTAATTACATGATTCTGACAATGGGATTGGTGGAGGGGTGAAGAGGAAAATGATTAAAGGTCTGACAATGGGATTGGTGAAGGGGTGAAGAGGAAAATGATTAAAGGTCTGGATTGATTGTTCAAAAAACCTGCACCATGATGCCTTCAATGACTTACATGACTATGCCATTGGGATTGATTGCGGGGTGAAGAGGAAAATAATTAAAGGTCTGGATTGATTGTTAGAGATTTGGCCCAGCTTTAGCATTTTCGGATCATGAATAGAAGTGATGATATTTTTAGTGGCAAGGCTTCCGGATGGCTTCGGGACACCGGAGCTCATACCATCATGTTCTTTTTTTTAAGCAATTGTAGCATAATGCCGGATTGTGGTAATTTGGTTCATATTATGTCAAAAATTAAACAAATGCAAATGAGAGAATGAAAAGAAAATTAATCTCCTCCTAGATTACGAAAATTTGTTGCTGATTACAGCAAAATTACAAGAACATTAGACAACCTAATTAATCACCGTTGCATCTTTCCATCTCCCTTTCCTATTTTTTTCTTTTAGCATTTTTCACCAAAGAAAATTACTAAAAACTTGAAGCAAAAAAAAGAGTTAAACCAGAACTTCAAAATTCTTAAACACTACTAATGAAAAAAATAAATAAAGAAATTCACTAATGAAATTCTTCCATTTTTCTTTTCACTAAAAACCTCAGAATTTCTCTATTCCTAAAACCTCGACTTGCTGCTGCTTGAGATCATCAAATAAGCTGTTGTCTATAATCGGGCCCGCTATGATGATGAATCAAATAATCATCACCGTTAGATACATGATTAAACCCAGGATTAGGATAAAGAAACTGTTGCTGTAGAGATCTGTCCATTTCCTTCTTTCTCCGAAGTTCCAAAACCTTCCTATGAGAATTCGAATGTTTTGCCTGAACAAATGTAGGACTAGAAGCCGGTCTATATTCCGGTACTAACCTGCCGGACTTGTATCGGACACCACAAGCATTACACAAAGTTTTGGGACCCAAAGGACCAGTCCTCCACTGTGGTGTTTTATCAGTTGCACAATGTAGACATTTCCGACCGTCTCCAACCAAATTACCGATGGATGACCCATCGGAAAACTCCCTCTTTCTTGATACGACCACCTTCATGGTCTTCTTACTGGCGGTGGTGGTGTTGGAGAACACGTCAGATTCCGATGATGATGTTGTTGGAGATAAAACCAGTAGTCGTGATGACCAGTTGTTTGGTGCTGCACGGGAACGTTTGGAACGAGCTTTTCCGGGGACTGGTAATTCTGGGTTGAAAATTGGGTTGTTGATGTTGGGTTTTGTTTCGTATTCTTCCGCTAGGATTTCAGATGCTTCATCTGGACGGGTTTGAATTCCTGAAATTATCTGCAGCTTCTGTAAATCTTCACTTGAGAATGATTCTTCCCCGAATGTTGATAGCCATTCTAACTCTGCTAAGTCATCATACTGTAAAACCAAAATTCAATTAAATTTAGTTAAACTCAAATTCAAATTGAAAATAATTTTGAATTTTCGTTCAAAAATTTCGGTGAAAATTTTGAATTGCGCCCGAAAATTTTGAAAACGTGAAGAATTCAAATTCTGAAAAACAAATTCGTACTAAAATTAAAAAATAAAGCTAAAATGTTGAAAATTAGAATTAATCAGTTAAAATTCAGAAATTAATGGTTAAAACCTTTTTTTTTTTTTTGCATTGAGAATTTCGGTTTCAGTTTACTCTGAAGAACAATTCTGGTAACTTAAAATGCAAGAATTCAACAAAAAAACTGAAGAAAAATCAAAATGAATTGAAAATTAAAAGTTAAACAAAAATTGATTCTCACGACGAATTGAATTACAAAACTGAACAAAAATCAAAAATTAAAAGTTAGGCAAAAATTGTTCTGATGAAGAATTGAATTCCAATTGAAGAAGATGAAGAAGAGAAGGAGAGAATTTAATTACCGGAACGCAGAGGTCATTAGAGAAAGGAACATCAGGAAAATCGGCAGAAAAATTCAAATCATTCCCATAAGAATTGCAAGAACTATCAACAACAGTAGTAACAGACGAAGAATCAGCTGATGAATTCTGAACACAATCAAAGGTTCCATCAATATTATCATCTAAAATTCCAGCAGCATCTTCATTGGAGAAATCTAAAAGATCTTCAATAATGAATTGTTGATTATCAGTAGTACTTGATTTTTCATCTGCTGCTGCTGCATGTCTTTTTTCTTGTGTGTATTGAACTGCTGCTCTGCATGAGTATCCCCCATTCATGAATTCCATTTCTGGTTTTCTTCTTCTGGTTTTTGTTTTTCGTTAGGGTTTACTCTGATGAGTTAAAGAGAGAAGAAGAAGTTAAGTTTGTTGTGTATTTGAAGATGACAGAATGGACAGCTAAAAATGGAGGATTTTGACGAGTTAAAAATGACCTATTATTAATTATTAATTATTTCTAAAAAATAAATAAGAAAAGAAATTTACATTTTATTGTTATTCCGTCCTTTACCTGCTTTTAGATTTTCATTAATGCTATTTTCGTGAAATTTATTACTCCTCTTTTCTAGTCTAAATTACGTTTTTCTCCTTTTGGTGGGATTTTTTCTTTCAAAGTTTTTAAATACTGTTTTAGCCTTTTCACTAGGGTAACATGCAGCTTCTTTTATGGATTTTAACAATGTAGCTTCCTAGTTGTATTTTACCCCGTACTAAAGTAGCATTTCAAAACACAAATACGTGTAATAGGTTGCTTAAAATGCAAATAAATGTTAGCAAAACCGGCAATTGAGTATAATTTTTTTGAGCTCGATATAAGAGAGATTTAACTTCAAAATACTTGAGTATGGCCAAGTATGGCCAACAAGCATCAAATACCGAACCAGTTTTTTAGCTGGACACTTGTCAAATAATCATAATATTTTATTAGCAAGTTAAAATAAAATAAGGTAGATAAACTGTAAAAAACACTGTATAACAATTATAAATTTTAATTTCATAAATTACTTAGAAAAATTTATTAGTAGTCTATACATGAGTTCGTTTTAAATGGGCAGGCAAGTCTATACATGAGTTCGTATTAAATGGGCAGGCATACGAAAATTCTCATTTAGAAAATTGAGCTGCTTAGTCTTGAGGAAATTTTGGTACAAAGATTTTAATAGAGATTTTTAATCTTAGAACAAATGGCAAGTCCTCAAGTTCTAAGATTTTTAATCTTAGAAGTTAGAACCCAAAAAAAATGCACCAGCATGTTCTCACGTCCTCCAGTGGCAAAAAGGTCAATTAAAGCACAAATGAACATGCAAAAATAGAAATAAAAAAGATAAATAAATTTTTCTATTTGATAAAATTGCAGAAATTCAAACCCTTAGGAACCGATCCAACAGTTTTGTCGGTGTGACTCATGCATTAACATCCAAGTTTGTACCGGATTCTACTACTCTTTTTCTCCTCGAGAAACGTAAAAAAGAAAAAACAATATATTTTATTGTTTTCATTGAAATATCTACTTTACCCTTAAGTCCTAAAATTTTGTCTTTAATTAACCTTTCATAAACCCACATTTAAGCACGACGGTTACAGCTCACCATTCACTGAAAAACCACACGGAAAAGGTCTAACCACGTGTCAGGTTTTTCTTTACCTTTTCCTCTTCAGTTTCAAGTCACTTTTCACCTTCTACCGCATGCCAAGAAAGGATAGACCCTTCCCGGAAATCCTTCAGATTCCACCACGTGATTAAGATTAGTCCCCTTGCATTTACTGTACTAATTTAGTACGAAAAGTGCGTAAGCTTGAGTTTCTCAGTAATTGGACCGAGAAGTTGAGAAAAAAAAGAAGATATTTCCATGTATAGGGAAAAAAGAAAAAAAAAAAGGAATTTTTTTTTTACTCGTAAAGGAAAGAATTTGGTGATTACAAGTTTCGAACTCGGGTGACTGACCGGCAGGATCACTCAATAATTTCACCGCTGTGCTATAGTGATATCGTCGTGGATAAATATTTTAACAAATAAAATTATAAAATCAATCACTAATTATTAATCTAATTACACTACAAAATTACAGGGCTAGACTTATAATTGTAATGATATTGGTGCATTTTTTTTTTTGAAGCATGCTATTGCCCCATGTTGTTATGGGGCAATCTGGTAGTAAATCTAAATGCAAGGCAGTTTGGAATGATATATTCAAAAGCTTCATAAGAAATTAAGGTTGAAAAAGAGCTTTATTTAGTTAAAAGACTAATCATGATTCAGAGTGTGTCGGCCAGCCTTCTCGTCTATTACCTTTCTATGTTCTAAATGCATCTCAGTGCAAGTAAAAAGAAATGGAGAAAATTATGAGAAATTTTGTATGTGATTCTTCTTTAACTAGTATGAAAAAAAGTTGGGTAATCCGGTCTAGAGCTACATTTCCTAAGTGCAGGGGTGGTCTGGGGGTAAACAAAATTGCAGTTAGTGAATAACATTCTCATACCATATGCATCTGGAGGTATGGTGGTGAGAAAAAGAAACTACGTCGAGAAGGATTACCAATAAAAAAATTAGTTGGAAAACTAATGTTCTTTTTCATAATCAATCTAAGAAGGCCGTGTGTTTAAGTTTGTGGGTTGGTAATTTAAAAGCTAAACATTTTTTTCAGTCCAGACCATTTTTAATTCACAAAATTGGTTAAAAAGACCAAAACCAATAATTCCTGGGTGAAACAGACTGGTAGTTTTGATAATGTTTATATGGACATTAAACTGAAAAATACTGATCAATTATCCAATTTGGATATTTCACCCAGGAAAAAAAAAACGTTCTACCTAAAATAACCCTCAACCTTCTATACATGTCGTGATCAGTGATTGTCGGAAGTTGTTGTTGAAGGTCAATGGAGCTGTGAATGATATCTTGGGATGGGTCTCGACTCTCGACGACAGAAAGGACACGGAACTGATGGTGCAGTAAACACGAACAAGAAAAGAAGAAACCGTCGCTGCCATTATCATCGGTGATTGATGGAGCCATTCTTATCGGCAGTAGATGATGGAATGGTTATGATGATAGAGTACTCAGCGGTGTTGATGGAGCTCGGGTTAAAAAACAGAGAAACTGACGATGATGATTGAGATTGTTTGAAACACGCAGAGAAATCAGTGATGGCTGCTGCCATTATTGATGGAGAGGAGCTGTTGCCATTGGCAGTGATGAGAAGGCTCCAAAACTTGGCTGGGAATTAAGTTGAGGAAGATTAGTTTGAGAAGAACAGGAAAAGAGAGAGTTATCTGTTGAAGAAATTTTCTCACGCATTAAATGTGAAAAGTAGGAATATGGTACAACAGTGTACATCGAGTTGGATGTTTCGTCAATTTGAAAGAGGACACAATGTGTTACATAGGGCCCGCTGACATCCCTAGCCAATTATAAGCCATGTTTTCCGTACTAAGTTACTCTGTATCACACTAGATCATTATCACTTAAATTCCCACACAACAGTATCTCCTCAGCCGCAGTTTTACCATAAAATATGGCTTGGATGAAACCAATTTCATCCCGCAGTTTGACAAAAAAAAAAAAATCTTCAAGATGTTTCTGGTTTCATCCTGCATAATCTGACAAGACTATATAGTGCGGGCTAACTTAACTAGATTTTTTTCAGATTAATTGACATGTAATTAAGATACATATACATTATTAAATGAATCTAAACTCATCAACGTAAGAAAAGATACATTTTTTACAAACAAAAAACTTAAACTACATCAATAGATTTTTTGTAACGACCTATTTCTAAACAACCTTGTAATGAAACGACGATCTTATTTCGTTCAACTACCGATTACTTCGTTCATCATTAAGTATTTCTTGTACGAGATCTACTCGTTTTGTGCTCATCAGCTTCCTTAGTATTGCTTCGTCTTTGAAGGTGTAAGCATTAGTCATCACTTATTCCATGATCATGACTGCAAAAATAAGTCTTGATTCAATTTGTATTTTATAAATGAAAAAAATTCAATAATAAATGTCAACACACGATGAAACATGGATGAAACCAGTTATACTTAGTATTAGCATAGGACATATAAAGGTTTCATTCGATGGACACTACACCATATCCTGGTTTTTGCAACGCCATGAGTTTTTGATGTCCAACGGATATAAAGGTTGCAAACTGAGCAACGGAAATATACGTTGCACATCAAAAAATCTGTTGCATTAATTATATATTAATTCATAATAATTGAGAGTAATTTTTGCACCGTTGATATAGGTTGCGATCCTACGGTTATTCTAAATTATATTATCTTCAAGAGTTTTTATCTATTTATCTTTTTTCTAAAAGGTTTTATTTATTTTTGCTCTCTTATCTCGATCAAACTCTCTCCTTCAGACAGACTCGATTCTTCCTCTCAACTCTCTTTTTTTTTTCTCTCAACTCTCTCAGAAAAATTCCATTCTATCATCGACTCTCTCAGACAGATTTCAGATGAAAAGATATATCAAGTTCAATTGAAGCTTCTAAGTAGCTAAAAAACCCTATTTTCAACCAGAGACGAAACCCCAAAATTCGTATTTAAAACCTCAAATCAAAACCCGTTTATTTTTAAGATATATATCCTAATCAAAACCCCTAAACCAGAAAGTTCGATCTATCAACTATTAACCCTAATTTTCCGAAGAAGGTATAAACCCTAATTTCTGTTTTATTTATTTTGGTTGATTGAAATGTTGTTTGACGATTTCTGGATGTTATTCATCTATTTATTCTCTTGTTTTCTCATTGTTTCAGTAGTTTGGTTATCTTCTTCATTAGGATTTAATGAAAGTTCGGTTGTTTTATTCACTATATTTTTTAGTCTTTCAGGTTGAGAAAATCATCTGTAACTTGAAAGAAGGGTTTAATCGCATCATAGATCGGTATTAGTTCCATGATTCTCTTGGTATTGCTCAATTTAACAGTGTTCATGGTGTTTTTTGTGTTTTTTTTTGATAGATGTGTATGTGTTGGTCTGATCTGGTTTTGTTTTGGTTTTCGTGTTGGTATGATATGTAGGATTCGAAAGATTGGTTGCTAGAGTTTCCCTACAGAGAGATGATATTGAGATGATACTGAACTTGTTGTTATTAAACGATCCATTCATTACCGCTGATTACTAGGTATATTTTTGTTCACTCTTGTCTAGTCAATGTCTTCTATATATGTTTGGTTTACAGATTATAAGAGACTTTTCAGTCCATATGCTTCGTAGGCGCTTGTTTGATGTAAGATGGGTTTAGGTTTATTTGTAATCCTTGCGAAAATTAAAAAGTGGGGTTATTTTTTTTTTGTTTAGAACTGTATACAAGGGTTTATACAGACTAATAACTGAATATTTATTGTTGATCTTATGTTTTTATGGAGTTTTAGATTTTGGATTTTGTGTTTTTGTTTGATCGGAATATAGAAAAATGGAAATTTTTAGATTTTGGTTAATGTGTATTGCTGATTTGGGGTTTGATTGCTGGAATTGCTCGTATTATTATTGAATTTGTTTTGTCGAATATGTTTGATCTAGAATTTTAGATGTTTTTTGTATCTGAGTTAGCACCTGGTGGTGTTGAAGTTTTTTTTTAATGCAATACTTAAGGGAATTTTGTCCGGGGAGACAGTCATAAAACTAACTTTACAATTCTTGTATAGTAATAACAGGTGTGAGAAACATCTATTACTTCTTACAGTCGTACCTTTAAACATAACGTTTTTGAGGATTCCCTTGTACTAGTGACTAACTTCTTATGCTTTATGTTGTAATTTGAACGCAGATCCAATCCTCTAATTATGAAGACGATAAAGCAGTCGGTTGAGATGAGAAACAATGTTTTCCACAGTGCAACAATATATGCAAATGCAATCATGCATGCTGGAACAACAGTTGATACTTTCTTGAGGGAAAACTTGGTAATTGATTATTAATGTGGAGCACCGGGATATGTATTGTTGGGATCCTATTATTAATTGATATATTTTATTCCATATAACAGCTATTCTTCCTTTGCATTGATAAATCTGGTAATGTGTTATCAAAATAAATGCTAACTTATGTGGTTTAATAGGACTGGCTGAGTCTTGAACTACGAATTGGGCAATGTTTAGTGCACCAACTGGACTTGGTGTTATCACTCAGATGGGAAACAAATTGTACATTGGTGATGGTCTAGAGTTCTGGAAAGGATACTACCAGAGTATCCGCCCCACTCAGATGGGGTTGTCACTTAATTTAGGTTGTAGTTCTCCATTTTTATAATGTTTTTTCCTTTAAGGATTCAAGTGCTTAACATTTTCAAGTTGGATTTCTTGTCATTATTATAATTTTCTTGTCCACAGATGTCTCTTCCACCTCATTCTATCAATCAATCAATGTTATCGATTATGTGATCATACTTTTGAACATAAGAGATTCACTAAGGCCTTTATCTGATGTGGATCGTGTTAAGGTTTGTGTTTCATTTTCTATTTTTTTCGATTAATTTCCTTGACTAGTACTTCTGCTTCTACCGAGTTGTGAGAATTTTGGTACAAGCTAATACTGGCCCCAGTATTCTGCATCTTTTATCTTAGCTTATTCTTTATCTTATTTTCATATTAGATCAAAAGGTCCTTGAGAGGTATTCGTGTTGAGCTGACTTATAGGAATGACAACCGTCTAAAGATATCTGGCATAACCACTCAGTCTACGAACTAGCTTATGTGAGTATAATGTGTTATATCCTGGGAGTACAATAAGATTGAAGATTACTTCTATTGGTTAACTTTTGATGCCATCTTTCACACTAATAAGTTAATAAACCTTCTTTTTCATTTGTATACACAAGGTTCCCTGTCAAGGATGGCACAAATCAGTCTGTAGTTCGGTACTTCAAAGAAAAGTACAAGATTCAGTTGAAGTATGCTTATTGGCCATGCCTTCAAGCTGGGAGTGATGCAAAACCTGCATACTTACCCATGGAGGTGATTCCCATTTTTAAAATATTTTGTGTGTTCTTTTCAATTATATATTGTCTAATGTCATTTTGATCTTTTTCCATAACATGTATGTACTCTAGTAGAAGGAAAAAATACTCTAAAAAGTTGAATGAGAAGCAGGTAACCGGTCTCTTAAAAGCTGCTTGTCAGCGTCCCAAAGATAGAGAAAGTAACATTACAAAGATATTGAGCAATATGTGTTGAAGGTGTTTTTTTTTGCATTAGTTGCTATGTTTATAATCTTATTCCTTTTTGATTTAACATGTCTTCTCATTAAATTACTTTCATTGATGAAGATTGTCAAAGAGAACAAATACATTGAAGACAAGTACGCCGAGGAATTCGGAATTACGGTTTCATAATTGATGACATCAATCAGTATTGCTTGAGTTTTGCCACCTCCTATAGTAAAATCTCGGTGCCTAGGCTTAATGTTAACTGTGGTTTTTTTGGTCCTTCAACTTTTAACATAGGATCTTTGTCATTTCAGCTGAAGTACCATGAAGAAGGTCGAGAAGCAAGAATACAACCTCGTGTTGGGTAGTGGAATATGATTAATGCGGTAATAATGCTTATCGTTCATAAATTCTACTAATTATAGATCTTTGTTATTAGATGGTTTAATTCCAACAACCAGTTGCAAGAATTTATTAGCTGGTTTGATGCAGTTGCCCATATGTACTTCATTACAGTATTAAATCTAAGCTGTTGTGCCTGATTGAATACTTATATTTACTGTTGAGTATTCTGAATTTCTTGAAAATCACGTGACCTATTATTCAGTTGAGTGTACCATGCAACAAGGGAGGTCACTGATGTCACCTTATCTTCCACAAAATGGAACTGCTGGTGGTGGTAGTCCATATTCATAGGGTGGTAACCTTTATGCACTGGAATGATACACGCTAACCATGGTGAGGGTATTAAACAATTCCTCCGCGACATCTTACGGAGTACAAATGTGGAGGTATGGCTTGTTTAGGAATCTATTGCAATTTGGGCGCCATATTGCTATTATTATGCTGGTACATTTTCTTGGTGCACTGGTGATTCAACATGGGGCTTGCTTAGGTTTTGGATCGGCTGCTCTTGGAACAGTTGATGAAGAGATATATGATGATATTAAGAATGTTCTTTATACCTATAGTGTTGTGGATGGTGAGGCTGCAGGCATTGGTATGGGTTTACTAATGGTTGGGACAGCTAGCGAAAAAGCTAGTGAGATGCTTGCATATGCTCATGAGACTCAGCATGAGAAAATTATTAGGTACGTGGAGCACCGGGATCTGTATTGTTGGGCTCCTATTATTAATAGATACTTAGTGACTTATGTATTATGTTTTTTATATTCTATTTTAGGGGGATGGCATTAGGCATTGCCCTTACAGTGTATGGGAGGGAGGAAGAAGCTGGCACACTGCTCAGGTGGTATGTATGTGTTAGCAATGGCCTACAGGGGAACAACAAACAACAAGGCCATTCACCTGTTGTTGCACTTTGCAATTTCTGATGTTAGTGACGACATAAGGAGGACAACTGTTCTAGCCCTTTGATTTGTTTTGTCCTCTGAACCTGAGCATGTTGGTATTTCTGTCTGTCTAATAATATTCGTTATTTCTGTAACTTTGCTTCTCTATTTCTTTCAAGGTTTCTCGAGTTACCATTTCCAAAAACACTGTAGTTTGTATCCGTTGTTTTTGATCCTAGCTAACACAAAATTTAACACGTTGTTGTATTTCCAGACTCCACGAATTGTATCCCTGCTCTCCGATTCTTAAAATCTACATGTTAGATATGGTGCTGCAATGGCAGTGGGCATTTCATGTGAGGGTACAGGTTTGAGTGAGGCCATCTCGTTGCTGGAGCCACTCACATCAGATGTTGTTGATTTTGTTTGTCAAGGGGCACTTATTGCAATGTCCATGGTGATGATTCAAACCAGTGAAACTTGTGATTCTCGTGTTGGGTCTTTCAGGTATTTTTTTATTACTTCGCCCTAGTAGACTGTTTTTCTTTGTAATATTGTACTAATACTTGATGCGACTTTTTTTTATTTATGTTTTGTTTTTCTTCCTTGGAAATCATTTGTATCGTGTTTTATCTTAGGCGCCAGCTCGAAAAAATTATTCTCGACAAGCATGAGGATACCATGAGCAAGATGGGAGTAATTTTAGCTTATGGGATTATTGATGCTGGGGGTAGAAATGTGACCATCAGGCTGCTTTCTAGAAACAGGCGTGATAAAGTTAATGCAGTAGTTGGATTGGCTATCTTAAGCCAGTTTTGGCATGATATATATGAATATATCTTGATGGGTTGTGATATATTGGGTCTTTTAGTTGATCTACAATGGTATATGAATGTGCAGAAATCCGTCGAAATTATCGTCGAAATTCTAATTTTCACATGGAATTATCATCGGAATTTATTTATTTTTTCAATCTGTAAACGGGTTTGCAACGTATATAAGTGTTGCTCAAATTTGAGTAATGCGTTGCCTAAATTATTGTAACCGTTGCACAGATTAAAGAATTCGTTGCTCAAAAAACTTTGGTAATCTATTTTACCAACGTTTATATACGTTGCACAAATTAATTTGACCAACGGATTTTGGCGTTGCACCAAAATTTGCTACACCATATTCCCAACAGATATTAGCGTTGGTGAAATTAATTTGCAACATGTATATCCGTCCCAAATCGGATATTTTGGAGTAGTGGGAAAACACATTATGAATCCAGTTTCATCCTTGTTTAAACTTGGATGAAAACAATTTTAGTTGAAAACACATTATGAATCCAGTTTCATCCTTGTTTAAACATGGATGAAAACAATTTTAGTTCAATCCAAAACAGGATGAATCCAGTTTCATCTTTGTATAAGCATGGACGAAAAAACAGCTATAAACTTCTGAAAAGTTGTAAGGGGTACGTTTCGTGAATAATACCTTGACAAAACTAGTTTCATCTTACATATTCTGACGAAAAAGCAAGTTTGTTCAAGATGATACTGGTTTCATCCTGTAAATTCTGAAAAGTTTCATCGGGATGTAACTAGTTTCATCTTCTATGTTCTAACAAAAAATATATTTTTTTCGTCAGGATGTAATTGGTTTCATCCAACATATTCTGATATAAGATTATAGGGAAAGTAGTCAAAGTAGAATATATAAATAAAAGTTTAAACAAACTGCGTCAATAACTTTACTGTACTATAAGGCTATAAGCGCCTTGCTACATTCCTCTTTGCATAGTTTTCCTTCTTTGAGCGCACTAATCATATTCCAAAATTCTATCTTCTTCCATTTTTCCACATGTTTGGATGTGATTTCCAAACCTTACTTTGTAAACTCTTCATCAGTTTTCCAACCACCTTCAAATCATTCATGTGCTTCGTTCTTAATTCATTAACGGCCTTCACATCATGCCTACTCTTCGTTCTTAATTCATTAACAAAAATTCCATTCACATTTAAATTTATCAATCATAGCTCATTTCATAATAACCATTGTAATCCTAGATGAAACAATATGCTTCACCGATTAAACCTAAATGAAACCAGTTTCATCTTAGTTTAAACATGGATGAAAACAAATTCTGCCCAATTTAAAACGCGATGAAACTAATTTTATCCTAGTCTAAATTTGGATGAAGACAAATTTAACACGATTCAAAACATGATGAAACTGGTTTTATCCTAGTTTAAATTGAGATGAAAAAAAAATCTAACTCAATGTAAACCAGGATGATACCGGTTTCATCCATGTTCAAAATGAACAAAAGTTCTCACACAAGAAGAAAACAAATTAAAATTGAATTCATCTGTAATTATTTTTTAATCACAATCAAACAACATTTTAAACCTAAATTTTATCCACATTTCATCGTTTTCCATCTAAAAAAAAAAGTACATAGCTATAAGGTCTAAAATATGATAGATTCAGGTAGTTATGCGTACATACATGTGAAATTGATGAGTTCAGAAAATATAATCAGAGAAGAAATTAGGGTTAGGAAACTTACAATCCCTTATGTGTGAAATTTATGAAAGACAAAACCCTAGATATATTAGTTTCGATAAAACCAGGGATAAAGATGGTGGTGGTGCTTGTGGTTTTTATCGATAACGGTGGTGGTGATTGCATTTATTATCGGTGATGGTGATTGTAGTTAATGGTGTAGAGAAAGGGAAGATGTTGATGATGGAGGTGGTGATGTCGATGTTGTCGATGGTAGAGAAAATCGATTTCTAAGTGGGAGTGGTAATAGAAATAGAAACTAGGGATATTTATGTCAGTTTCAATTAAAATATTCTCTTGTCCATTTGGCCCAGGTGGAATGTTTACCCGTCCATTTGACCCAGGAAAAGTACCCTTTTGGCTAAATAACCCATTTTCTGTTTTTAATTCTAGGTGATGGTATATATTAGTATTTACTTTTGGAAAGATTCGTGGATAGAAGAAAATCATCTTTTCCAATAGCAAAGGGATATGGTGTCTACAAAGGGATCTTAGGATCTGCAATTTGCTATAAATCCAAATGAGAATGAAATTTTCCGAATGCGGTCAAGTTATCAGAGGCGATTCGTGAGCTGGGTACTTCTTTTTATAATGCCGATTTGGTTTTGGATGACAGACACTGGAATTATGGAAATATGTTTTTTTTCTCTGTTGCTAATGCGTATTCAGCTTTGGAAATAGATGGATATCTAACTTTCCCTGTCCTAAAACCCCCGTGAAAGTTCTTTCTTGATTTGGATTTTATGTTACAATGGAGCTCCAACTTTGGATTGTTTGTATTCGTCGGATGCCAATCGTCCTTTTTGGAGACAACATACTGAGATTAATGGATATCTATTCTTATACTGTAAGACTACCTTTGAGGTTTGGTCTTATTTTTTGAGTGGATTTCGAAACACTTGGGATTTCTCAAGTGATGTTAGAAGGACGTTATGTGAGTGGAGGAATAAGAAGAGCCAGAACAAGTTGAAAAGACTTTGAAATTATATTCCTTTTGCTATTTGGTGGAGTATCTTGATGGAAATAAACAAAAGGATGTTAAAATGCGACTAGAAGCTAGATGATTGTTATTGAGGTTAAATCTTTGTTGTTTAATTGGACCACTAATACATATATTTTCTTGGGTGTTAGTACGTCAACCCTCATTTGTGATTTGGATGATATTGTGGCTCACACATCTTTGTAAATTTCTTTCATTTCTTGTCCCTTTCCTGGTGACATGATTCATTTTATAAAATTTCCCCTTTTCTGTCAAAAAAAAATAGACCCCTGGGTAATCGAACCATGTTTATTTTTGTTGTATATTCGGTGGGAAAAAAGATTATAATGTAAACTTGGTTTAACGAAGTCGAGAATAATAAACAATTGAATGGAAATCCAATTTTCCTAGAGGGACATGGCTTGTAGACAAAATTAGAAACATAATTAAAGTATATTACCGCTTTTATTGTAGCCAGTTTCATCTGATTAAATTGGCTCAAGTATGTAAGAAAGAATGCAATAGAGGTTTAGGAATACAAAGTTAAAGTGTATAAATGATGCTTTATCGATTAAGAGGATTTGGAGGTTTTCTCCCGAGGAGAATATGTCGTGAAATAAGATCATTAAAAAAATATGAGAATACTGAACAACCTGCAATCTTTATGTAGCCTAAAAAAATCTTATGGTGTTTTAGTTTGGAAAGCAATTATGTCCAAGCAGAATATTTTGCGAAAAGAATATCATATTTAAAGTTGATAGGGGATCTATGGTAATATTTTGGGAAGATAGTTGGTTGTTTGAAGTTAATATGAAGACTAAATTTTCGAATCTTTATCATAAAGTTATATCAAATATGGAAATGCTAGCTGATATGAGCAATGCTAATAAAAATTATATTAATTGGAACCATCAAATTCCACATAGGATTGATTATATCTCTAAAGAGCAGTTGGAGTCTTATATAAGCTAAGCTTTTGTATTTTCATTCCAATTGGAATAAGAATGATGAAATTGGAAACCAAATAAGGATAATGAAATTTATGTTAGTTCGTATTTTATTTCTCTTGGGGACTAGGTTTTATTTTTTAAGGATGAGTAGATGATTTTCAACTCGTTTGGTCTCAAAAGTACCATCCAAATATTGGATTATTCTTATGGTACGTAATTTGGAATAAACTTCCAACAAAAAAAATTCTTAATCACACACGCATAAACATAATTGGTATCTACGCAGTTTGTAATCGGCTTGAATTTTTGGCACTTGCTCATCCATTGTAGTTTTGCTCAAGGTCTTTATAATTATTGTAGAGAGAGCTTGGGTGGTCTCTGCCTCTCAATGGTAAGAATCCTATTCTCTCATGGAAATTAGAAGGGCTCAACAAGCAACAACAAGATCTTTTTATTTTATAACAAGAAATTTTATTGCTTAATGGAAAGTAGTGATATGATCTTTTGCAAGAAGATCACATATGGATGCAGGAAAATTATCAAAATGCAGGATACTAGTGGATTCATCTCTAACAGATTTAGCGACTGCATCCGCGACTTGGTTGTCATCCCTACTGACAAAAGAGAAATTACACAAAGTAAAGAAAGTACTTAAATGTTTTATTTCTTTTATTAGATTTTTATTCTCCCACTGTATAGACAATGGATCTTCATTGATAGCTTTCAACTATCAGTTGTGTGTTAGATTCGATATGAATTCTTCTTGTATGCATTTATATAGCCCACAGTAGCGCTTCTAGAATAGCTAAGCACTCTCTTTGTTCTGGTCTTAAGACTCCATGACCATAGGAACCTCGAATTCCTCGAAATTCCCCTGTGAAATCACGCAAAACAACACCAGTTCCATTCTGTTTAGTAATATGATTAAAAGATGTATCTACATTAAATTTAAGAGTTCCTAGTTTAGGAGGCTACCAATGAGAAATGCTATCATTAATGCAGTACGGAAAACTATTTAAATTTTCATACAAATGTGAACTTAGGTGGTAACGGATTTTGTTAATAGATGTGAAGGGATTGAGAGAAAATCCCAAAAATACTGCATCGCATATGTCCTTCCAGATGATCCAAGCACCGATCATTAGAGAAAATAGCCATTTATTGTCTAAGTTATTATCATTTCCTTTGAACCAACTAGTAACCCATTCAGACACACTGTTGCATTGACTTCTTAATGCATCAATATTTATATTAATTCCTCAAAAAACAGCTCGAGCATGCTTGCAGTCGAAAAGGATATGCTCTATAGTTTCAGTATGATGACCACAAGAACCACAGTGAGTTTCAATTTCGCTGTTAAAAGCACCAAGCTTGTACCTTAATGGATGGAATTCATGTATGAACTTCCAGGCAAAAAGTTTAACTCTATGAGCAACACTAGATTTCCATAAAGTTTTCCAAACTTCTGTAAGAATGTTTCTGCCATTGACTTATACTTCTGTTGAACACTTACTTAAGTGGTCATAAACACTTTTAACTAAGAATTTTCCATCCTTAGATGGAGTCAAAATCATTACATCTTCTTTCTCTACATTAAGGAATAAATCCTGGATACTTCTTGAGGTGTCATTATCAAATAACTGCTCTGAAAGTGAAACATTCCAAATGTTTGTATATGGAATAATAATTTCAGAAACATCTTGATAGAATCTATGTAAATCATTAATAGGTAATGGTGGGTGGTTAATACCTGGAATCCATTTATCCAACCAAAATTTGGTTGTTCAGTCATTATTTATCTATATGAAGTAATTTTGTTGGATGATTTGGAGACCTTGTGTAATGAAATTCCACATATAAGAACAATTCTTGGCTTCTATTTTTTGATGAAGTAAGTTACCCAGTTTGAAATATTTGCTGCCAAGAATTTGAACCCATAGTTTCTCATCTTCTGTACATACTCTCCAAGCTAGTTTAGTGATAAGAGCTAAATTGAGTTTCTCCAAATCTCTGAAAGCAAGACCACCCATGTCTTTTGATTTACACATTTTAGAGTAAGAAATTGGATTGAAACCTCTATTATAAGAATGACCCTAAAATAATTTTCTTTGAATGGTTGTAAGATTTGTAATCAACTAATAGGTAACTTGAAAGAGCCCATTTGATACACAGGAAGAGAGTTAAGAACATGCTTTATCATTGTAGACCTCCCAGCTTGAGAAAGAGTACTGGAGTTCCAGATGGATAATCTATTACCAAAATATTCCTCAATAGCCTTGAAAGTTTCATTTTTAGAATGAGCAATCATGAGTGGTGGCCCTAAGTATTTTTCCTTGGAATTCATGGTTTTAACTCCAAGTATTTGAGTGAGAGTAGCAGAAACTTATGGCTTAGTTTTTTGTTGTTGCTAAAATGAACAACAAATTTCTCAAAGTTTATTACCTGACATGACTGAGAGCAGAAATTGTGTAGAAGCTCAAGAAGGTTGTTGACTCAAGTGAGGTTTGCTTGAGTGAAAATCAAGCAGTCATCTGCAAAATGCAAATGATCGATGGTTGGTGAAGTGGTAGCCACTTTAATTCCTTTGATATTGTTATCTTGATGAGAAGCTACAAGATGTCTTGAGAGAAATTCCATAGATAGAATAAATAGATAAGGTGACAGAGGGTCACCTTGTCTGATGCCCCTTGTAGGATGGAATTCATTACAAGGTGAAGTATTTAGAACAGCTGATAGTGAGGTAGTGATGATGCATTGATAAATGAGATCACATAATTCATCACTGAACCCAAAATATGTAAGAACCTTGATGAGTAAGTACCACTCAATTCTATCAAATGATTTGGACATATCAAGTTTAAGAGCTAACCATCCTATCTGTCATTTTTTATTCTTCATGGAATGAATGATTTCCTGAGAAATCACAGTGTTGTCACTGATTTATCTCCCAGAAACATAAGAAGCTTGGTATGGTGAAATGATCTTATACATTATAGGCTTCATTCTGTTTACAAGGATTTTTGAAATAATCTTGTAAGATGTGTTACATAAACCTATTGGTCTATAATTAGCAGCACAGATAGGTTTTCTCTTATTGGGAATTAATGAGATATAAGTTTTATTTATCTGCTTTAAAATGTACTTGGTTTCAAAAACCTGGACACCATGAGACAAACATCTTCACCCACCACATTCTACTGACTTTTGTAAAAACCATCTTGGAACCCTTCAAGACCTGGTGCATCCAGTTTTCCATACTCTTGAGGGTGTTGAAGATTTCATCATTACTAGGAATAGAAGTAAGTATGATATTATCTTCATGAGAAATGATGGTTGGTATAACTGCATAGAAACCCTCCTCAAGATTAGGATTACTAGAAGTACTTATATCTTGAAAATGTTGAGCTAAGTGAGAAGAAATTTCATTTCTTGTATGTAGCCAATTCACAGTATGATCTTGTAAAGCATCAATATTGTTTCTGGCCTTTTTCATGTTTGTTTTAGAATGGAAGTACTTGGTGTTCTTATCAATCTCTTTAATGAACATATCTCTTGATTTTTGGTGATAGCATTCCCCTTGAATCTTGTGCCATTTATGAAGATCATTTTTGATGTTTATAAGAAATAGAGTATAGATTTTGAACTTGAATAATATTTAGCTCATCTTGAAGATTATCTATTCTCTGATTTATATTACCATAATGCTCTTTGTTCCATATTGATAGCTCTTTCCTTGCAGATTGCATCTTTTTTACAAGTTGAAATCCAAGAGAACCATTGACATTGATATTCTAAACTTTAGCAATAGCAGTTGCACAAGTGTCATCATTTAACCAGGTTAAAAAGAACTTAAAGGGTTTCCAGCAGTTCTTAGTAGTAGAGTCTATGACTAGAAGAATAGGGGTATGATCACTTCCTATTTGGTTTAAATGCAAGAGTTTAGTGTTAGAGCATTCACTAGTGGAAAAGTGGCTATTTGAGTCATAATGTAACGACACAATAACCTAATGTCTCAAAACTACCATACGCAGAACGCGTCGTTGTCTAAAGTCAATTTGTCGTTATAGTTGGACTTTAGTTGACTTATACAACGACATAGATGATTTAGTTGCTGAATAAAGTCAAATAGTCGTAGTGGTTTGAATTTAGTTAACCCGTACAACGACACTGGTGGCAGTATTGTTTCACTGCTAGATAGATTTTTGGCGCGATGATTCCCGCCACTTTGTGTGGTTAGAAATAACTTTTTTGTTGAACCGCTCAGATGAAACAAGTGTCCCTCGTTAGTATCGAGTAATATATAATTTTATGTTTCCTTCGTCTCTTTATTTGGTCAATACTCTCTCACCCAAACCCCTCAGTACTCTCTCACCCAAACCTCCCACTCCAGCTCTCACCCATACCCCAAATCAGAGAAAGAAATCACATGAACCATTTTCTTTGATACCAGCAATTATCAAAACCAGATTCAATCTTGATTTTGTCCAAGGTAAATTTAAGGTTTGTAATTTTAAAGTTAGGGTTTGTAAAAAAAAATCCCCTTTTCTGTTTTCTTTTCACGTTCCTCTTGTTTAATTGTTGGTTTTAATTATCGTTTGTGTTTGTTTCTTGACAGGGTTTTAATTGATTTCTGCAAGATCTTCAGGTAAAATCACTTTACTATGAAAATCATATATTTTTTAGTTTCTAATTGTTTTGTGTGATTGGGTATGAAGATCATGTTAAGTTAAGGATTTGTTATTGTTTTGTATTGTATTACCAGTATCATGTTTAGGGTTTTTATTATTTAATTTATTTCATGATTTGTATGATTAACATCTCGATATGTTTTCAGATGTTCTTAATGAAGTAAAATCTAAAATTTTCTAAAATTGCATGGCTTTATATGTTCAGGTTTATGATTTCTATTTGTTTTATCATGTTCATGGTGGTTTTTTATGCAATTTATATCATGATTTGTATGATTAATATCTAAATATGTTTTCAGATGATCTTAATGATGAAAAATATGAACTTTTTATTGAAATGATATGATTTATTTTTGATTTTAGATGACTATGGTGAGACTTAGTAGAGGAAGTCGCAGCCGATCTCATCCTACAACTAGTAGGTCAACTGCAAGTGACTGGCCTACTCCCTTGCTCAATGCTTCTGCAAGTCCAGGTTCTAGGAGTGAACATTTATCTTCATCTGATGGTGAGAACTATCCAAATGGTCACAGTAATGAACCAGTGGGAAGTGTACATACTGAGGACCAGTGGCATGAGGCATTCCAACAGTCTGTCAATGAAACTCAAAGTTCTCAAGAAAGCAGGAATGGTAATAACATAGTCGTGTCTTTCAATTTCTTTCTTTTGTAGTGATGGTAATAACATAGATATATTGTTGGCAACCTTAACTAGATATATTGTTGGCAAGAGGTAGTTGCATTATTAGATGGATATTAAACTTTCATATAAGTTGAGAAGAAAGGTTAGTTCCTTTTTTTTCTTCAATGTCACAGATATGTTTAATTTTTCATTTCCTATAAGTCTGGGAATGCTAACGTTTTGGTTAAACTTTGCTGTGTATAAATTAAGAATTTCTATTGATTATAACTAGATCGAATTTCAAGCTAATGTTATTATTCTTGAAGTGATTGTAAGGTTCAAATGTGTTGTTTATTGTATGGCTAGATAGTCCAAAACTCTTAGCTGGGTACTGTATAGAAACTAGTTGCGCAAACCTAGTGCATCCATTTGTATTTTTTTTCATTTTGTACCCTGGAGTGTAGTTTCAATAATCTTGGTCTCTAAGACTCAGGACCCTTTTATATGAATTTCTCTTTAGTAAGAAATGAATTATGTTTTGGTCATGGATTACAGTTGAGTTATAATTACTAATTAAGTATATTGGTTTTATGCAGTTGATCACCTACTTCCAATTGAATTCAATGCACTTGGACAGCCCATTAGAAAGTCAAATCCATATTCCACCAAAGTTGGAGTGATTGCTAAGAGTGTTGTGTCACCATCTTTCGAAACCTGGAGGAAAGTTCCACCGGAACTCAAGGAAGAAGTGTGGAGAGCAATCAAGAATGTGTACAAAGTGCCTGAATTTGTCAAGGACAAAGCTTTAAAAATGGCAAACAAAGCTTGGAGGAATGGGAAGACTCCTCTAAGGAAAGTGTGTGATGCAGCTGGTTCTACTATTGCTGAAAAAAAAGCAAAGATGCCAAGAAATCATAAGAAGGAAGATTGGGAGGCTTTTGTGGACATGGTTAATAAAGACAGCGATAAATTAGCCAGGGTGAGAGGGAGGAGGGCAAGGAAAGCATTTAAAGCTCTACATAGTACTGGAATAGATGGTATTGCGCGGCGTCGCCATATAATGGAACAACAAAGTCCAACTGGGACTGTTAGCAGATCTGTAGTCTTTGTTGCTACACATGTGTACCAAGAATTGCCAGAAGAAGATCTTGAACAATTTGACCCTGATGATTATGAAGTAAGATGCAGGAAATATTTGGTAAGTTTGGATGTTTTTCATATTGATATTAGGTTCACAAGTATATATTTTTTTAGTTTGATTTCGACTTGGTTATAATTTCTTTTTTACTTTGCAGGGAGAGGTAAAAGATTTTCTACAGACTGAGCAGTATAGTAAAGAGACCCATGTGGACAGGGATGCAGTCGCGAAGGTGGGTGCATATGAATTTCACATTGCTATTTGTTCTTATAAAAATAAAATATTTTACTTACTAACTCATTTTGTTTACTTGTTTGTAGGTATTTGGGCGTGATCGTGGGGGCTTTGTTAGAGGTATAGGAGGTGGTGTCTCGAAGACTGAATTGCTTGCTTCTGCAATTCCTAGGGAGTAGTTGCGACAAGAACATCTGCAGAATAGAGTTGTTGAAGATCGTCTCCGAGTTATTGAGGAGTATGTTGAGGCGGGTGGCACCAGCAATGTTAATACTGTTCAGGTAAGATTTTTTTCTTACTAACACATTTTAAACAATGTAGTTATTGAATCGGTAACCATTTAGTTTCAATATTTTTCTTATGAAGACCTGTTATTCTTTTTTGACCTAAGGGGATGTTAATATTGTCTTAGGCTATGGATATTGGTACTGGTTCCACGCATAGGTCTCATAATGTAGTGTTGAGGAATTTAAGGAAGAGATCTGTTGCATTTGGCCGTGTTGATCCGAGTGCACATCCAACAAATGGAGATTGTTTGGTCATCATTGATCAAATTTTGGTACCTACTGAGGATCTATATGATGGTGTTGGAACTCTTGGTGACATTTCTCTAGACGATATGATTCTGTGGCCACGACACTCGGTCACCTGTGATGATCCATATTTTTAGTTCTCCTGAACTTGGAAGTTCAGTTTTTTTGTGGAGGTTTTCAGAACTTTATGGGACTTTTTTTTTGGGTACAATGAATTTGGGAACAAAATGGAAGTGATATATGTAAGTATTTTGGGATATATGATCTTGGGTTATAGATGTAACTATTTTGGGGTGAAATTTTTTTGGGTACAGTTGAAGTGCATTGTAGTTTTGAGTCTCATCTCTTTTTATGTAAAGAAGAAGACACTCAAAACAAGTTAAGAAATGTTGTACATCACTTGTGAGTTCTCTGACAGATATCTATCTATGTATGTATGTAGCTTTAGAGGGTTTAGGAGCCCTGCTCTTATCTAATTATATGTAACTTTAGCAGGTTTATGAGCCCTGCTCTTATCTAATGAAATATATTGGTATCATCAATATTGTTCAGTTTTAAACTTAGTTTTCATTTCATTAACTTTCAATCTTGTTCAATTATATTCAATTGTTTCAATCTTGTTCAATTTTATCAACTTCTTATTCTGTTTTCCATTCTCAAGTCTTTTGACAAAGTCATGCTAATCTTTTTCTGTTTTCTACTTCAATTACGTAGTTTGAATCAAAATTCAAAGAAAGAGTGTTAGTTGATTTTCACAGTTTCTACTTCAATTTGGCTGAATCACAATTTCCAGTCTTTCTAAGAAGTTGGATTGTCTTTTTAATTGCCTATATACCACCAAAAACTTTGTCTTTCTCAGAAGTTAAAGAAAACTTCAACTTCATTTAATCGTTTCTCATAGATATCCGATTCATCCCATTTAGCTCTAGCTGACTCAGGTGAAAATCTGACTCGGTCTATGTTTATACTTGTTAGCTAGCCATCGAGAAAAAAGAGAACCCATATTATCGTCTTTCTCTCTCTCTCTCTCGACGATTCTCTACAGATCTAATACTTCTCTCACTCTCAAGCAAATTTATTATTTGTCTCAAACAAATTAAATCATCACCATGGGAAGAATTAATGATGGTTGTATTTACTAGTTAGGGTTCAAAAACTTTCAGAAGATTTGAAAACGGCTAGCAAACCTCTGATTTCAGGTTTTATCAGAGCTTCAACTCACAAACTTATTAGGGTATGTACTTTATTCCGAGTTTCAATTTATGTGTTAAATTCTGAGATTCCATTTCTAAGTTAAATTCTGAGTATCAATTTATTAGGTTAATAAACAATTTTTTCTATTTATTTAGGGGTTTTGTTTAATTAGGTCAAAAAAATTAGTAATCTCGGGATACAAATGTATATATCAGCAATAATTTGACTAAAATTTTCGAATTGGCAGGTTGGTGTTCTTATAGGCAAAGCTGGGGAGACCATTTGGTTATTGCAGAATAATTCAGGAGCTAAAATTCAAATCACAAGAGATACTGAAGCTGATAGATATGCAACAACCAGACCCGTTGAATTAAATTCAGATAGAAGTCCCAAATGAGAAGGTTTGGTTCTTGTTTCTGTTTTTTTTAGTAAATTAGAATGCCAGCAGTTTTGACCACAATTCGTGGGTATCTTTATTGTGTCTAATATACAAACACAATTTATATGCAGGTTGGTTTTATAGTTGGCTAGGGAGGTGAAATAATTAAATCCTTAGAGACAAGATCTGGATAAAAATCCAGCTAGTTGATACTGTTAGGCTTTGTTTGTAGTGTGTTCTAGTATTTGCAAAAAATTATAATATTTGCAATAGTCTAGTGTGTAGTGTGTTATAATATACAAGCCCTTCCGTCAGTGAAAGCTAATTAGTATAGTGTGTTCTAGTATTTGCAAAAAATTATAGATATTCATTCTCCTTGCGCAAGTATATGTACATTCTAACTTGAGACTTTTGTATAGACAAGAAAAAGAATACAAGGTTGGACCATCTAGGCATTGGGATGCGCTAGGAGAAAACCTTAACTTGGAAGGAACTTCGGCCTTAGAAGATGTTGTACTATTTTAGATCCTTCCTCTTTTGATGAAGAGAATGCAACCTAGGACCAGTTGAGGTCATTTATATAGAAGCGTCTATTCAAAAACAGTATGAGGTCATTGAAGGAGCGCGCCAATGCATGGAGTTTGTTCATAAGGGAAAGAAAAAGTCTTATAAGTGTCGTGGAAAGATATCAATGCCCGATGATGTTTACGAAGGTCCATACCCATGTGATTCACAGGGAAAACCATATGAGCTAACCACCTTAGAGTATGATCAAGTTCGTCTATGGATATTGAGACACTCAGATGAAAATACTGAATGGGAAGCGTAAGTAAATAATAAGTTGGTTTCTGTTTGAATCAATTCATTACACTATAAAAAGAAACATCGACTTATCAATGTCTTTGTCAGTTGATATGAAATACAATATACTTACCAATGTCTTTGTCATTTGACAGGAAATATAATGCGTATGTTTCTAATCTTAACCAAACTCGTAGGGGAAGGACGGAAACTAGGGACTACATTCCATGGTTAAGAGGAAAACTTGAAGGCACTCTAATGATAGATTTTCGTAGGCTCGCAATTGGGCCGACGTTCCACACAGTTCTATATAATTCATATTGTATTAATGGCTATCTTTTCTACACAGCAGATGCAGAAAAATATTTAACTACGCAAAATAGTGGAGTCACATTGAATGCTTGCACTAGCTTTAGAGCAAGTTCCAGGGATACTAACCTTGTCGATGGCGATACTACATACTACGGCATTCTGAAAAAGATACTTGAAATAGACTACGGAGTTTTCACAGAAGTTGTCTTTTATTGTGATTGAGCGCGAGTCGAAGACAAAATACATGGATCATATATGGATCGAGAGACAAAGTTGAGGTTTGTCAATTTTGAAAAGTTTGCGAGAAGATCAAAGGAAGAAGATGAGTCGTTCATCCATGCTTCTCAAGCTAGCCAAGTTTTTTACTGCAGCGATTTGACAAGAAAGTATTGGAATCTGGTTTTGGAATCTCCTATAAGGTCAGACCCCCCATATGAATGCTTTTGAAGATCCATATGTCTTCACTGTAACCTCTAGTGATGCTCCATTGATTTCATAAACGGTTGGAGATGATGATTATTGGAGTGGAATTGCTCAGGTAATAATACGTTGTTTCAGGACTTGTTTATTAACTTGTTTGTTTTTTAATCTTCTTTATGTGAAAAGAGATTTGAACATTCATTCACTTCTTGATGCTTTCAGGGAGATGATGATTATTCGGATGTAGATGCTCATGTAATTTTGTTTTTGTTTCCTCCCTTCTTTTTTGCTTCCTCCCTTTATTATGAAATATCTATGCACAACTACATTTTCTTCAGATGTTAGTGTTGAAACAAAAGATTGCATAAAAATATTTATAGGTATGCTAAAATGTTCATGTTGAGCATAATTTCTGTGCTCAGGAATGTAGTTATTAGCAAAGAAGAAATTGATGTTGCAGACATCTTTAGTATTGACCCAGTTGGTCTTACTGAATCTATATGTTTCGTTTCCTGATTTTTGAACAAATTCTAGGTTTGGGGCTATAATTTTGATACTCAGGGTTATACTGGGGACTGGTGGTAATTTGTTTTAGTGTTGAGGAAGTGTGACTTGGTAAACTCATTCACTCGTTGCTGTCCCATATGGCCCGTCAGGTCGATTCTGATTTGCTGGATTATGATTTTACAGCTGTTATATATGTTTGTGTTGTAGAATTAAGAGTCTTGTATTGGATTATGGGTGCTCTAGTTATGTTGTGATGCGAGTTAGTGAAGGCCTCATTATCCATGTCAATTATATGCCTCTTTTACTTGATGAAGGTGATGGGTGAGATTCTACTCGTAAACCAGCTGATACTTGATCATTATCTAGCAGAACTTTGAGGAGATGATGATTTTGATATAGCCCACTCTGTACAGGGCTTGCATTTTCTGAACCTTGTGCAGATATAATGTATTTAGAATATAATTCACATTACAGTGTACACTGATTCTGAACAAAACCATGAATTGGTTGATGAGGAAGTGGTTTTAAATTATTTTTATCTTCTTTATGTACATGGATATTCATTCCCTTCTTGAAACTGTCAGGAACTAGCACTAGCTGAATGTACAGATGATGAATATTCGGATGGGGATGCTTAGGTAATAACGCTCATTCCATCCTTGTTTATTTTTTGTTATTTTTTATCTTCTTTATGCATATGGAGATTCATTCACTTCTTCATGCTGTCAGGATAGCTGAATGTGGGTTGTAGATATTCAATCACAATGTTTTTTCGAGGTATGTGTCTTTGCATACTCATCATGTCTATGGTTTTCACTGCCTATATATGGTTTATTTGTTCATCTCCATATTGATGTTAGGAATGAAGTCACTATGCAAATGTTCTTGTTGCTGTTGTCTTGATGATGGGTAATATTAGACCACTTCCGTATATATTATGTTTGAAGTCATGTAAACCTAGCATACAAGGTCTGACTTACTCTTCTTCTGAATGTAGTTTGATACCTTCATGGATGTCGGCACTATGTTCCCGATGGTCTCATGAGGCTAACTGATGTCATGGATGATGGTAAGATCATTGCTCCTGCTGGATATAGAAATGGTTGAAAGAGTTGTGCTTCTATAGTTCTGCTCTCACGCAAGCTAGTGCCAAGATCCTAATGACTGAAGTTGTTGAAATTCTCAGGACTTGTAAAACTTAACAAACCTTAATAATTAGAAGTTTTTGGTAATGATTTTGGACTAAATATGTGAGTAAAGTTCAATGTAATTGTCATTTGAAATTGTAATGAATTTGAATTTGAGAATTTGAATTTCACTTGAATTTAAGAACTTGAGTAATTGTCATTTGAATTTGAATTTGAATTGTCATTTAAATTTCATTTGAATTTGAATTGTCATTTAAATTTCATTTGAATTTGAATTGTCATTTAAATTTCATTTGAATTTGAATTTGAAGAATCTGAATTGTCATTTAAATTTCAGTACATCTTTAAATTTGAATCAGATTTATTTTAGCCCAGTAAGAATAACTGGAGTCAGCTAGCCAGATCTGATTATTTTTTTTTATATTTAAAAAATCACATCTACGACGATACCCAAGTGTCGTACATAGCGGCACTCAAAAAGCATCGTAATTCAGGGGCACTCAGAAAGTGTCGTTCTAGAAAAAGACACTGAATCTGCGGCACTTTCAACAACACTCTGAAAGTGCCGTTTAACTCGTTAAAATGACACTAACTAACTATCTTAAATCGGATGTTTTCCACTAGTGATTTCTCGGTCGAACTCGCATGCGTTGCTATCTCAAGCATGTTTATCAATATTAGTGATCAAAACTATAAAGTCTTTGATTTCTAGTCTACTATAGCTACGGTCTCAGACTAGGATAGAAAGTGTAGTTGAGCTCAAGAATTCCATAACGATCATTATACAAGACGAAGGACTACTCAAGGAACCAGTGGATCTTCATCGACTAAAAGGTATGTGGAGACTTGAACTTATCTATCACTCAAAAGTATATATACTCTATCTCCTATCTTGAGACAAAAGTCGTTTTGCTATATAGACTTAGATAATACACATGTGGATATTTTGAGATGAGTATATCTCGCTTATCTATTTCTCGAAATATGTGTTGGTAAAGCTTTCGCTTTAACCAAGTTGTTTCAATCATTTTGGAAATTGCTCTGACGAAAAATAGTTTGTGAATAACAACTATATAACTCCCTCTGAGAATGTTTCAATGATTGAAATGAGAGTTTAGAAAATATAACCATTGGAGGATATAAGCATTGTTGTGGTAACACATATATGTATAAGTCCTTATTGCTTGAACCGAAGTTTGCAAATTTTGTTGATCAAGTGAAACCGGAGTAGTGTGTGATCTCAGTCTGCGAACTCAGCATACAAACTCAGTCGACGAACTGACGAAGTTCTCGAACCCGAGAATTTCTGCTGGAGTTTGTGAACTCCGTACGGGAACTTAAGTCCGCGAACCCAGTCCGCGAACTTGAGTAGGTTATGTCTAAAAACGATGTTTGTGAACTTATCTTAATAAACTAAGGAATGCTAATGTAAACCGTGGCTTTATATTTCATGAATTGAATCGAGAGAATCACATAGTTTTTGCATCAATTGTATCTTTTGTAGTACATAAAGATCTAAGCAATTAAACAACTCTCTAACTAGTTCATTTGAGTCATTTGGACTAGTTATGGTGAAGAAGAATATGGTTGATACGAAAGTTATCATATGGCTAACCATTTGGTTAACTATTGTTTAACCAACTAATGTACAAGTTTGGGTACAGTTACACAATCCTAAAAACGTCAAGTATATGTGTGTATAACAAGCTATATTTTCGATCTAACGGTTGATAAATAATAGCTTGAATCTAATCAGTTTTTCGTCTAACGGTGAATATTGAATGCTTTGTTAGTAAGCTAACATTGATTGCAAACCAAACTATATAAGAGAGAAATCTAGCAACTAGGAAACCTAATCCCCACACATTCTGTGTAATACTAGTTGTTCTGAGCTAGAGTCGATTCTCCTTTAACCTTTGGTTTTCTTCTTCTAAAACCAGGTTAAAGACTTAAAGACTTCATTGGGATTGTGAAGCCAGACCGATACTACTTTTCTTGTAGTTGTGTGATCTGATCATACTTCTTCTATCATACGAGTACAATTAGAATAATTGGATTGAGATTTCTATCTCCGATAGGAAAGATACAAAAGTAGTCACAAACACTTCGTCTCATCGTTTGTGGTTCCTCAATAATCTTCTTCGCTGCTTCGATTAAGTTTATTATGAGGTGATTGATAAAGTTTAGCTGTTCTTATGGAATATAAGTCTGGTTTTATCAATTGGTTCATGTTCACCTTGATTTATCAAAAGACAGAATAAAACTCATAGGTATATTCGTGGGAGAAGGATTTATCTATTACTGTAGACTTTTCTGTGTGATACAGATTTGTTTATTAAAGTCTTCGACTTTGGGTTGTAGCAACTCTTGGTTGTGGGTGAGATCAACTAGGGGAATCAAGTACGTAGCATCCTGCTGGGATCAGATACGTAGGAGCATAATTGTACCTTGGATTAGTGTGAGATTGGTTAGGGTTCAACTACAATCCATACCGAAGTTAGCTTGGAGTAGGCTAGTGTCTGTAGCAACTTAATTAATACAGTGTATGTTTAATCTGGACTAGGTCCCGGGGTTTTTCTGCATTTGCGGTTTCCTCGTTAACAAAATTCTGGTGTCTGTGTTATTTATTTTCCGAATTATATTTTGTTATATAATTGAAATAATACAGGTTGTGCGTTGTTCAATTAATTAGAATATCCAACCTCTTTGGTTGTTGATTTAAATTGATTAAAACTTTGAAATTGGTCTTTGGTACCATCCAAGTTATCTCTCTTTGATAATGACTCGCATATTCTATTTACTTGAGTATATATCAAATTGGGAGATTGAGATAATAACTCCTTAAGATATTTTTATCTAGATTGAGTCTGATTGTCTAGTTGATTCTCTAGTAAAGTAACTCGGAGTTTGTCCATATAGATTTCTAATCGAAATATTGGGTGTGGTTGTTAGACCCCGCTTTTTCATTTAGCATTATGGAAATAATTACTCTATTCATTATTACCCAGGGATAATTCTATCCTAGATCTTTTAGTGCCAGTACCTAGATCTTTATTTGTCCAAGTGTAGTTTTTGCCTACATACCCAATGTCCTCAAGACCACTATCAGAAACTACAATGTTAACCCAACCATCCACAGAAGAAGAAGAAGCACCACTAGAATCATCTATAAGATGAAAGTTTAAGTCACCTAGAAGGATCCAAGTATAGTGACAAGTTTCACTAGTCTGCTTAATGTAGGACCATTGATCTTTCTTTTTAATATAATTTGAATAGCCATACATACAAGTGATGACGAATTCAGGTTTACTAGGGTATGCTTGAGAAACCACATTGAACATATTTTGATCATCTGCAATGATGTCACAGGTGAAACAATTTTTCCATAACAAAACTAGACCTCCAGAGAGACCAATGGGTTCTATATAAGCACTATTGGGATAATGGTAATTACTTAGAAGTGGCTTACTTTTTTCTTGGGAAATTTTAGTTTCACCAAGGAACACAATATCTGGGTTTTGAGTTCTGACAAGATCACTAAGATGATTTCTTATGGATGGGGTTTTAAAACCTTGAACGTTCCAAGTGAGGATTTTCATGGGAAAAATAATGATTAAGACTAGGCTAAGAAAGACTGGAAACAGTTCTATGAAAACTCTAAGAGACAAATAATTAAAATCTTTTGGAAAAAACTGTAAAAGCAATAAATGTGTTATGTAATGTTGTAAACCTATAACTATTATAGTAAAAATGAGATATGTAAAAATGTCATGCAAAGAATTGAAAGATGTTGAAAAATAAAAGATAGAATAGTGAAACGAATTAGTAAAAGTTAAATAAAAAAAAATACATGAATCTCCTTTTATGTGGTTTCGGCTGGTATCTCTCATGTTGTGAACATGTGATATGCATGTTTGCCCGTGGTGTTATCCAATGAGGTGATGGAATTTGAGTCCATGGAACTATACAAATTAGGGTTAGGATCATCCAAGATTCTTAATTTCTTTCCTAGTTTGGTATCTTCAACTTCTTGAGTAACAGAGTCTTTTAGCAGAAAATCCATGTTAACAGCAACTCCATCTTTGGGAGGGACAAAAACTGCAGTTTTAACAAACTTCTTCATGCTTTTCTTTGAAGTAAGAGCATAACTACAAGATATTGATCTAATATTCTTTCAAAGTTGTTGATTTTTCCAAAGTAGTAAGGCTTTTCATGCGCCTTAGCTAAAAATTTAGCAACATCCTTGCAGGCTTCTTTAGAGTGATTGATAACGTAGCATTCGGTACATATGCTACTTGGCTGTCTCTCATAAAAGAACTTTTTCCAACGGGTAACACCAGCATTGGTGATAACTTTGACACCTCTTCTCAGTGGAAAAGAAAAAGCATTGTTGACGCAAACTTTGACAGGTACACTGCCAACATGAATGGCATCCTCGGGTTCAATTTTGGTTACTTCACCCATAACCTCTCCTATTTTCATGACAACTGCTTTGCTCATGTGCTCTGGTAGGATATAGTTAAGTTGTATCCAAAACTTTTGGAAACCCCAAGGTTTCTCTGTGTATACCATGTCAGGATTGTAGTCATGTACTACAAGAAGATGCGTGTTTACACTCCATGGCTTATCACTTAATTCAAGAGAATCCAGGTGCTAAACTTAAAGATCATGATATTTGGCCTTACTTCAATAATTTTAACATCTTCAGGAGTCATGAACGGCCAGGGAAACTTGATAAAATTTTCGACAGTATCATAGCTCATTCGACCTTCAATAATAACTTTTCCAATGGCGCTGGCCTCCCAGTTAGATCCTTCTTCTTCTCCATTGCTATTTTCTTGTTGAAAAACCATTACCTCAGTGGAATCACCAAGTTCTAGGGTGGCTTGTTTAAACTTGTTAACTAAGTCACTAACTTGGCTATAATTACTTTCTTCCATTATCAGTAGGTGTTTAGGGTTTCAGTTGCAGGTATGAATAATGGAAAGGGATACTTTAAAGAAGATATAAAGATTAGGGTTGAAAGGATCCAAAGACAATGAATTATTTAGATTTTCAGGCTCGAATTATGGTAATAAAAATACTGAGGATCAACTTTAGAAAGGAAAGAGTTACATCAGTTAAAATTCATACCTAAAATTACTACATAACAAACTTTCCGTCTTAAATTTAATTTTTGAATTTTGATTTTTTTTGGATTTTCTGAAGAGCGGGAAATGAGTTGAATCAGACTCAAGATGATGAAGTTGAAACATAATATCTTCTACCAAACACGATTGATAACAGGGATACCCACACGGACAAAACTTTGGAGCAAAAGCTCAATGACATACTCTGCAAACGCTTGGATCACAACTAATAATAAGGCAAAAGCTATGGGAGATAACACCAACTGCAACCACATATTGGAGAAACAAGAGAGATTAGTTATACATAACACAAAGAAGAATTAATAAAAATAAAAGAAAATAGCTTTTGTTTATGTAAGAATACGAGTTAAACTTGAATATGATAGCACATTAACATCAAGAAGATAGAAAGTAACAAGTTAATCAGATGAATCCATGAGAAAAAATGAAAAACTTTTGCACCGGGTTGACTCAGTTTGTTGCCCGATCATCAGAGCCGCTCATTTCCTATCTAACAACAAGATCTTTGTCACATGATTTTTGCAATGATTTATTGAACTATCTGGCTGGATTCCCTGGAAAGAAATGCAAGAATGCTCAATAATAAAGTTATGCAATATTCTAAAGTTATTTTCAAAGACTAAATCCTGGTTTTTACATAGGCTGTAAACATTAAAATGTTTGAAAATGCTAGTTTTAGCTCAGTTGTTAATGGTTGGAAAATTTTGTATTTTGATCCTTTTTAATGAGATTGTCTAGGTTCTGTTTTTTGTTTCCTGTTATTTTCCCTCTGGTGTCTTTTCTGTGCTATATTATATTCTTTTGGGTGGTAGAAGCGTGTTGTATTCCCCTTTTTTCATAATCAATTGATTTTTTGCTTTGCTGATCAAAAATTTTTTTTTTTCCAGAATGACTTCTAATAGAACAGTTGCCTAAAATTTACTTGCAATTAGAAGCCGAAAGTTGTATGACATATGAGGGATTGTTATCAAGAATGTGAAAAGTAACTTAACGATCACATGCTAATAGAGAGGTCGCACACAAGCACTTCAAGTGGCAAACAGATAACCGGCAGTCCCAAATTCAATCAAAACCTCACCAGTCACCGTCAACTAGCGTCTTTCTCAGAAATAGTGCAACCGAGTAAAAACAGCTGTTTGGCCAGGTAAAGCGGCTAACCTCATTGGTCACGATCGTGATGTTTTTTTTGCAGCGTTGTTATCTGGCACACCATGTATACATACACTGCCAAAATGCTCACCAGCGATTTTGTGTCGCATACTTATAACCATGTCATCACGATAATTTGTTACACGTTTTTGGCATTCTAATAATTCTAGTATATATAATTTTAATATTGAAACAGATTCACGAGTTATTACATAGAAGGCAAGCGAGCAACAAGCTGCGCCGCAAGCCCTTTTTGAATGGCAAACCCTATCATCTTAAACACAAACTCTCTAGAATCGGGAGTCATGACATTATTGTGCATGACTCTTTGAACTCTCGCTAGGAGTCCAACCGCCTCCGGAGCTAAATACCCAAAAGTGTCAAAGGCAAAGGGAATAAAAGCATATCCATTATCAATACAAGCTTTTTCATGCTTCGTTATCTTACCCGAGTCAGCTTTTAAAGCTGCTTGTCTAATAATTCGTTTTTTATTTTCTTTTTACCAAAAGAAGAATTTACGAATTTTGCACGCGTCACTTGGTCTTTTTTGTTAAAAAATAATTACTTTCGGTACTGTCACTCTATCACTGTCCTACTGCCATTGGGTACTCAAGTCAAAAGAAACGAAATAAATGTGTCTGAGATAAAGCAGGTACCACATTGTTAACCTTTTTCTCTTCTGGCGAATCTGGCCCTTCTCCGGTAGATTAAATTTTTCCAAGCACGCATCTCAAACCCCTAAAAACGACAGTAATCTAACTCTTTCCGACACAATTACTGTCAACGATAATTTTCTTAAACGTACGGTAAGTAATAAGAACTGCTACAGTTTTATTTGTTTTTCAAACGAATGACAGTGTCGGCACGTTTATTGACTCTTTCAGCTTCAAGTACGGGTTTGAGTACATTCTACAATTTCGTATTGAGTTGTACGATTGGTTTTTGTCCCACCAGCGTGTACCAAAAAGGAAGATATTTGAATCGACATGTACTTTTACCCACCGCAGTTGTTGTTTTTCCTTCGTTCGTTTGCTTGAATTCTATATTTTTGGTATACGTAGTATTCTTGATTTTTGTTAAAGGAAAAGCAAAAAATGATCTGAAGATAACGAAAATCATAATCAACTCGCTAATTAGGCCGATTCGGATATTAAATTTTTACTTGGACTAAAATATCCTTCACATGCATAATTTCCACGTGCTCTTAACCCAACCGAGTTTAACTCACCAATTTCAGTATTCTCGAAGATCATGCAGTATCTACTCGAACTGCTTCTTCCTTGTTACTTTTTTTCTTCTTCCAGGTTCGAGCCCTAAAACAAAAATCAAGATCAAAGCAAGCAATTAATGGGTCGTTCCGACTCAATGAAATTGTATCTTAGATTGGTGAAAAGCCCCTAAAAGATCTCTGCCCACTGTTGATTAAGATTATTTGTCTGTTGTTGGACAATTAGATGTTGCACTGAATATTATGGGAAGATTTTCCGTATTAGTACTGATAAATAGATAGATATATAGAGAGGGAAAACTGACGATACCATTTGATCCAAGCTTCTGATCACGTAATTGGTCATACAAACTAAGTCCATTCATAAAAGATCTTAATTATACCAAGAAAGAACAAGAAGAAGACAAAGTAACAATTAGATGTAAAGTGGTAATAGTTTCGAGAACCTATTATGTCTTATTTCACCTAAAAGATCTGATGCAAAGTAAAAAAATTCTCATAAATAAAATCAACCCACAAAATAAGAAGTTCGTGCAAAAGTAAATCATTCCATCAAGAAAATCTTATGCACTAATCTACATCTAAACGAACAATTTTCATTTTTCCGGTTCCCACCACATCTTCATATTTCTGATTAGGTTAACTTACATAGGTTAGGTTAACAAGAGCAGTTAGGATAAAGGGCATTTTGCCGTCAAAACAAACTCAAAAATTGACTCAGTATACAAATCGACCAAGTTAGCGAGTCGACTACGATTTTCGCTCTCTTCGGATCACTTTTTGCTCCCCTTTAACAAAAATCCTATTTTTTCGATCAACATTGTTTTTTTTTTCACGAGAACCTTTATATCTCTCCGCAGAGTAAAATTCTGGGATATAATTTTTTATCAAATTTATTTCTTCGGCATATTCTAATGCTAGAAGGGTTGGCCAACGATCACCGAGTTCCCTCAGGGTAAATGCGATCAGTCTACGTGTTGTTTTCTTTCTTGTTGCTTTTCAATTTTTGTTTGAATTAATGAAAATTCTTCTAGCCTAGTTGCTTTTTTTCGAATTTGCAATCCTTGAAGACAACCAACAGAGAAATAAAAAGAAAAACTTTTGGCAAACAAAAATATCTTTCATGGTCGTTTGTGTTATTGTTGAAATATGTATTTTTTCTTCTAAACGTGGGACCCATAAGATAGAGATAAGCACGTGATGAAGGGAGGAGATGGTGTTAGCTAACCATGTGAGTGGCATTACTCGTGCCAAAAGCTAAAAGGAGACGGTGGTCAATGACTCGCTTCCGAGTGTATCCATCTCATCTGATAAAATCTACATAACTCGACCTAATTTCCTGGATGCTTCTGTCATGTGCCTGATTAAGTTTTTGTGATTAGTGTTGGTATTCAGCTCTAAAATGAGAATCAAAATGGAAGTTGTTGAGTATAGTGTGATCTTAACACTAACAAGGAAAGACCGCAAGGAAAGAGAAAGACTGATGACGTGGAAAGGAAAAAGGGCGATTTTCTAGATCCCCTTTGGTCTGCGTTTTCAGGAATGGTTATTCAAATTCCTTCTCAATCAAAATCAATTTTGAAATCAAATATGAGTTTAGGAGAGGAAAGAACTTCGATTGATGGAGAAACAAACTTTGGGTCAGTGGAGTTTCCATCTCTAAATGAAACTTATGGTGTTAATGGTGTTTTTTCAGCAAACCCGAGAACTGGTGTTTCATCACAAATAGGTATGGATCGAACTGATTGTGATGAAAATCACATGAACACTGAGATTATCATCCATGATGAAGTTGAAAGAAGCAGTATTTTGGAGAAAATCTCAAACAATGGAGCTACTGGGGTTAATTCTAACCCAAACCCAGATGTTTGGAGAAATCTTTTTCCTCCGGCAAAATCAGTCACACAACAACCCTCAATGAAGTTCACTCCACCTTCAGAGTTAAATGGTCAAAGAGTTGTTGATTACGCGGCAGGGGATTTCACTTAAGGAATCAAAATATGTGAGGAGTATGTTGTGGGTTTTTGTGTTGGAAAGAGACTATCCTTTCCAGCAGTCAAGGACGCTGTTAGCAAACATTGGAAGCTAAAGAATGAGGTAAGTATCAAACTTCACAGCAACTGTGCTTTCATATTTGAGTTTAAAGATGATGAAGATCGTAAAAAGCTTCTAGAATTAGGCTCTTTTTACATCTCAAATTGTCTATTCACCTTGAGGCCTTGGTTTAACTTGATTGAGTCATCAATAGACAGTATTAGATCGATACCAATTTGGGTGTTAATATTTGGGGTTCCTTTGCATATGTGGGGTAATTAAGGTTTAAGTTTAATCTCTAGCTACTTAGGGAAACCAATTCTTGCCGATGATTGCACCATAACGAGAACAAGACTAGCATATGCTAGGATCTATGTCAAAGTGGATGTTGATTTCAATTACCCTGCGAATATTCCATTGATGATTGATGGGAAGATTGCCTTGGAAATGCCGGTTGAATATCAATGGAAACCCACTAAGTGCGATTCATGTAAGGTTTTTGGACATTCACATAAAAACTGTACAAAGATACGGAAGTTTAATAGAAATACTAAAAATATGGGAAAGGGCACTGAGAAATCACGATCCTGGACAAAGGAGGGTGAAGTTTGTGACAAGCAGCAAGAAGAAACACTTAAAGGATCAATTGTGGAAAATGTGATTAAAACGGATGCAATAAATAAAACTCAATTTGAGAGAACCGTTCGGACTGGTGGTACAAAACATCAAGTCAATGAAAGTGGTGGATCTGAATCTCAAGTTGTTGAGAAGGGTAGCAGTTCAAACTCAATTGGTGCGACTAAGGATGCGGCTGTTGCAAAGGACACAGATACTTCTGTAAGTGGCAGTATTGATGCGGAACAGAATTTTGCATCTTAAGTTATTGAAAATTCTGTCAGCTGTAGAGGGAATTTATCTTCCTCAAACTCCAACAAGGGTCATTGGAACACTTCTAAAACGAAATCTCCACCGAAAAAGGTCAACACGGTGAAAGCCCCGAATAAGAACCCTTTTAAGCTAGGAGATCAGAAAATGAAGAGTAATGTCCTTCATAAGGTGGATAATGCAGATAGAGTCATCATAGTAGAGGTGGTAGATGCTGATGTTGCAACGAATGAGCAAAATAAGAATATTAAAAAAACATCAATTGAAGATCTGCAAGGCAAGGAAGTTTTAGTTGGGGTATATGAAGATGGTTGTAGTCTACAACAAGGCAATAAGGTTCATGTGACAGTGGAGAATTGCTTAGATTCAGATGTACCTTGCTCTAAATCGACAAGTGCAGTTGCTATGTCTTTGGAAGCATCCCTACACTCTACAGGAGGGGAACGACCAATTTTAGTTTCTACCGAAACAAATGGGTTTTCAACTCTAGGTGTGACATCTGATTCTATTGTGAAGGTAAATTCGGAGGAGAGTATTCCAGAAGATTTGAGTTGGATTACGGTTAGGAAAAAGAAGAAGAATAAGAAGAAGAAAAAGTCCCCTTCTCCTAGGCGGTTGACTCAAGATAATAAAGTTAAGTCTGCTACTCGCTCTGTTACTGATGCCGAAATAGATTCTCAAATTGCTTTTAACAAATTGATGGGTATCTCTGACCATCCTTTGATGAGATCAATGTGTAAGAACATATTGGAGAATTCTAAGTCTCAATCAGAGATGGGAGCATCTCCCTTTGAGGATGATGATGGTTTGAGAGATTTCGACCCCGACACCGACAATGATGAGCAAATTGATGCGGTCAAATGCTCGTTTCAAGATGAAAATGAGGATTTTGAAGATTGATTCTCTTGGGTTTCTGGTTTGTCAAGGATCCTAAGTTGTCTTTTGGATCGTAAGTTTGAAGTTTTTCTTTGGGTTTGTGTTGAGTTTGCTCCTTCGTGGGCTTGTTTTTTTCCTTTTTCTTTTTTCTTTTTGTAACTTTGGTGTCACTCTTGGTGACATATTTGTTTTTTTAATTAAATTTGCCATTTCCCCGTCAAAAAAAAAAAACACTAACATGACTGCATGTGTTTCCCTTTGCGCCGCTAGGAGCCCAGAATCATCATCGACATCATGTGACTTTTGGAAAATTGCACGTGCATTACTCTCGTGACATATCACGTGACATGAAAGGTGAAAATTTTGTATGGGTTCTAATATATTTGCACATGCTCCCCCACTGGGAGGTAGGGCTTCGACCCTGTAATTGCTGAAATCCACTCTAATTTACTAGAAATTAACATTTAATCCCATATTAGTTGGGCTTTAGACATTCTAGTCTTGTCTCCTCAAGCCTAGTACTAGGAGGTCCAAATTTAACAAATCCTAAACAAGTTAATCCTTATGTGAACGATTTAGTCCAAAACGCTGTTTTTGTATGACAAAAATACCCACTCACACGTTATATGATTTTGTCGTAGTTCAATTCCATTTTTCATGTTTATTTCATGGAATCAGGGAGCGGAGAATCTCATTGTTTCAATGGAAATTCAATCTCCAAACCTAAATATGATACTCAAACAAACACCCAATTCAGCTTGAAAAATCTAAATCTAAATCATCGCCATGAAATTCACCTTCGAAGATTAACTCAAAGTTGAGAGGAAAAGCTGATGAGATTTTGTTTATGCAGATTTCATCATTGAAGGCTATTTGAAAGCTAAGTTGAATCTATTCTTATTATTTGATCTGATCGCCTTTGTTTGATTTATCAATTTTGAAATCGATCTCATAATTTTTTTAATGGTTTCAAATACCTAATTACTTCAAGTCGGTACCAGATCAGTGACAAAATTTATGTATAGATCATTAATGAATGAGATGATATAATACTTCTATATGTGAGAATTAATTTTCATTTAGTCTATTTTTTTTATTTTATTGATATCAAAGAGTTCTGGAAATTCTTCCCATTCCATCATAGTTGGTTGCACGAGATAATTCTCTGAAAAATAATAATCCATTTTCGTAAAATTCATTATCATAAGAATCCATTCAAGAAACTTCCCATAGATTTTTAAATTTTGGATTAATTTTATCAGTATCTTCTACTGTGCAATTTTTGAATTGTACTTTGTAGTAACCTGGAGCGATGGCGATTTGAGAGTTTCAGTTGTATAATAGCATGACTAGGCAAAATGAGATCTTTACACATAAAGAAACAGGAAATTTTGGGATGTCTCAGGTCAGTTTTTCGATTAGAAACCACATTCAACTCATTTCCCTTAGTAATATGGTTTGTGCAGACTATTTAATATGCCCTTTGACTTGTTTAGTTGATATTAAATGTGATTCTGCCTTTGATTTATTTGATAGTGGAAACATAAGATTTTTGTACTCCTACTGTCATGTAGGTGAAAAATTCAGAAAACGAGGGTCAAAATGAAGGATTTTTCTTGCCGTATGCCATAATATCATTTTCATTTGTATTCCAACTTGTAATGATAACAAAATGAAGCTTGATGGTGATGCAAATACACATAACCAGGAAAATGCTTGGTTAAATTTGTTTATATTTGAAATATATTTACCTTGTAAAACATCTCCTTGCCATTTTTTTTATGCTAATGTGGATCGTTATACGTGTTTACACTCTTTCTAGGCAGATTGGAAACACTTGAATAGCAATGTAGTATAGAGCGAGCAGGTTCTAAACAATCACTAAGTAATGACTACATAAACTATAACTAGGTGTATAATCTGGTTCACTTGTGAAAAATGACTCCATAAGCTATATTTTGCATAAGTAAATAGGGTGTAAAAATTGATGCACGTGGGAAGTGGACGGAGAGGGTGGTAAAGAAAGCTAATGGAAAGCTAGGTAAGCCTAAGATCCTCCCAGCCTCAACTTATGCTCGTTATTTCAGGACACGAGGATTACTAGCAGTTAATTTCTCTCCACTGATCAACACTCCCACTCTGCTTCATGACCATAATGAGGTAAATATCTTAAAAAGAAAAGTCTGAATTTATTGGATCGAAAACTAACTAGTACAACCGTTGCCACGGTGGGTGGGCCGACCGAAGAATTTGACGAAACGACACCATTACGTGTTTGCACGGATTCAGATTTGTAAAGGAAAAAAAAAATTGTGGCTTTCGTTCGAATTCATCTTCTCCCCAAACAATGTGGCTTTTGAAAAAAAAAATATGTCCATCTTTTTTTCCCCTAAACTGAGATGTAGAATAAATGCAATTGGTTTATGAAGGGGGACTTGGAATGCTACCTATGACTTACAAATTATTCAGTGATATTTTAGATGGCAATGACTAAATGCAACCCAGAGTTTAGTTAAAAACAATCCATACCTAAAACCCTAATTATTTATAAACCCGTCACATGTGGGTAAGCAAAACCAGCTTTATCATCATCTTCTTCCTTGTATTACGGAACAAAACTTACACGGAAAAAACCAAAACTGTAATTCTAACTCTTGATATTTGGGGGAGATTCTCACAACATTGAATTGATTGGTTGTAATCTACAAAGAAATAAACCCTAAATTATGTGTTTACAATATGATGTAACCAGTCATTCATAGTTTACCGTACTGGTTATTAAAACATCCATTAATGGGTTTAAAGGATCATACTCGAGCATGATGTTCACTCACATCTGGTTATATAGCTTATTAGTTTATGTAAATGTAATTTAGATCCGTGATATATGTTTGTTATGGAGAAATTATAAAACCCTTGTTTCAGTAGATTTACTGTTGAGATTTCTTTTCAGTTCATAAATTAATCAAGGTCTCATCATCTTCTTAGAACAAATTTTTGTGATTTTAAAGGCACGGCAAAATTCATCATTGATTGAGATTAAAAAAACGGAATACAACATGTCGATCCACTAGGCAGAATTGGTGGTTGCTAACAGTGGGTATTAAATACCCACATTACTTAAGGTTTACAACTATTTTGTTTTTGAAGTGGGGTTGCAAATAATCAAAAGATGGGTTGCATTTAGTCACTCCCTTTTAGATTATGTTGATATTTTCTATGGAAGATGCACAAGTAAAGTGGGTGCCCTTTGGGCAAAGTTCTTTGAGTTGTAATTTGGTCATTTCTAATATATAAAAATTGTCGAAAAAATAACAAAGCACAATCGATCTGATGGCAAGACATGGATGAAACCATGCATGATCTGATGGCAAGACATGGGTGAAACCATGCATGATTTTGTGCTTAGAATGTTATCACCTTACAAGCAAGACATTACCACTACATAAAAATAGTTTGGATCGGCTAATACCAAGCCTTTTTATTGAGAAAAATCTTTTTCCAATTTTGCGGGGTACTAAATTTAACTCGTGCGTCTTGAAATGTCTTTATTTAGGCATCACCCAAGATGCCTTTGATGAGCTACTTCCCAACTTCTTATGAACTTGGATATACATTTGCAGCGGCAGCAACTAATAAGAGTGGAATCTTCTTTTGCACTGCGATACCAGGAGCTTCTTGCATATCGATTTCTTCCTTTTCACTCCAAGGGGCAATTCCCAGTTAAAACAGTAGAGAAGATTTGCACGAACAAGTTTAATTCTGACCAAAGAACAGTCAATACCAGGCAACCCCTCCGTCCAATCCCAAATAGTACCATCTTAAAATCATGCCCTTTAAATTCTATATTCTTAGATATGAATCTTTCTGGTCGGAACTCTTCAGGGTCTTTCCTAAACTTAGGGTCCATTGCAATAGCTTTTACATTAAAGAATACCTTTGTTTTGGCTGGGATGTCGTACCCTTTTATTACGCAGTCATCTCTAGTTTCCCTTGAAACTAGTAATGGTCCTGGAGGATGAATCCACAGTGTCTCTTTCACCAGTAATTTCAAGTAGTTCAGTTTGGGAAGATCAATTTCGTATACCACGTTCTTATTGCCTAGAATTCTCCTCACTTCCTCTTTAATTAGGCATCCATCACTATTGGATGCCTAATTAGTTCTGTCATTTCCCACACAAGCGTCGAAGAAGATGCATCGATTCCAGCAATGAGCATGTCCTGTATACAAACATCACCAATTCTCCCAGAACTGGTACAAAATTTATAAAACAATGTTGTAATCCACAAAGATTAATCTCGTAAAAGTAAATGAGCATACATGCAAAGCTAACCTAAACCACCTGCCTTGAACCATCTGTCAAAGTGGTCAACAAAATTCACCCCATTACCTTCACACTGCGAGCAACTTACAACACCTGGCAATTAGAGAGAAATGGTATTACAAGCAATTACCAAGTGACGGTCAAACAATAACATCCATCTACAATGGAAACCCCTAATTGTTCATCTCCAAAAATCACTATAAGCTTAGTTGGCAAATGACTCTCTATCAAGAAACACATATTCCACCCATAAACTTACCTAAACCTACTTAGTCTAAGTCTAACCCCAGGAAACAAAAAATAGTGGAACAACCAATTCCGACCAAGCATCGAATTTTGTTGGAATTCCTAAGTTGTCACACCATCCATAAGATATTAAAACTCCTCCCACCCACGACATTTTACTACTACTACTACCCAAATTGTTTCTCGCTGAATACTTCTGTGGTACTATGAGGTGTATCACTTACTACTACAATTTACAGATGAAAGCCTCAAACATTGGCAGAATATTCAATTCTCATTTCTCACTTACCATTTCCTTCGTAATTTTCACAAACTATAGTTGATACTTGAACAACTGGACTTGGATTCGCATTGGCCTGCAAATTACACAACCAAACATCAATAAACCCCCTAAAATTTGGAGGAAATATAAACAATCCATACTAAATTCAGACACATAAACCCTTACCTTAACAACAACTAAGTGAGGTTTAGGTGTCTGAGAGCTCCTCAATATTCCACTGTTCAAACGAATCACCTCAGGAGCATTTGGATTATTGATTAAGAGCCCTAAAATTCACAATTCAATCAATCAATCACCATTCAAATTTTAAGAAAATAGAATTTCATTTATTTTCTTTTCATAATTTCGTTTGTAACGACTATCGAGCCAACAATCATCCCCGTACTACGAAAGACTCTGAAGAAGAAAGACAAATTCATGCATACCTTATTTCGGTTACTGAGAATAAAAGATGAATTCAATCGAAATCAACGAATTGAATTGATCAGAAACTAAGCATTTCAAAATGTGAGCCTACACTTTAGAGATCCCTTTATTTACATTAGGGACAACCTTACGAGAGATTTTTGTTTAGCTACAGCCTACATTATTCTAGATCGAACAGACATGAGGACACATTCTACTCATCCAACTCCCCTGGCTAATGGGATAGACGGAGTTCTATCATCAATCAAGGAAATTAGTAAGAGAAATTCTTGAAGTTTTCAAGTCCACACAAATACCCACTCGGCATTATCCATTAAAACAATAACAAAAAAAAAAGATGTTGCATTGGAATTGAAGGGAGCATATACATGTTAAAGGTATATTCTCTTAACTTAGGCACTAGTTTATATGTATTTCAATCAGGACAAAAGCAGGAAGGAAATATGCAATATGTTGAACCAGACAGAAGGCATACCTGAGAAATGTGTAGTAAAGCTGAATGAGAAGCAATATCAGATGCAACAGTTTGGATGGCTGTAGGGCGCTTAGCCAGAATGGCACTAGATTTAGACCTCTACTCCCTTGCATGTTCATTTCAACTGAAATTAGTCCATGCACCATCATACCCTCAAGCCAACAGTAGCAGCATCTCCATTTACTTCAATTGAATTCTCGGCCATCAACCAAACCTTAACTTCCACCATCAGGAATTCGTCTTGGTTTCTTCATTTCCTTGCTGCAAATCAAATCTGATGAGAACCGCTGTCTTTTAATTCATTCAAGACTCTAATACTTCCACTGAATCTCTTTCGTTCATTACCATTTCGATAATCTCAGTTAACCCACTGAAATCCATGGCAGTAACAACTCCTCTTCTTCCCTGCTCAAATTCTCTTCCACTGGTTTTGTACGTCTCTCTTCTCTAATAAAAATTGCGCCTCCCATATCTAAACTTCAGACGAAACAATAATCCCAGCCACCATCTTCAGCTGCAACATCAAAACTAGTATAGCCTCATGTCTAGCCATTCAACCTTAAACAACATTAGCTCTAACCCATCAGTTCTTAAACAGCAACAACAATACTACAATCCACTACCACATCTTCAAATCAACACCAACAACTAACTCAATTCACAACAGTGGCCATCATCAATTCGAATCAAATTCAAAACCCTAATTGCAATTTCAGAACACTAAACTCACAGTTCTTCCCTAATTCATTACCTTTATTGCTTGAATCCGAGAACCCATCAACCCATGTCCTAACATTCATCTAAACCTCTTCATCTTCTTCATCAACTGAGAACATCACCATTAATTTCTTCTCTGGTTTCTTCTTTCAAATCAAGTGATTCAAACACAAACCTATTCTCCATATATGGCAGATCTCTCTTCTTCATCTTCTCAATTTATCTCTCAGAAAGCTCTCGTTTTCTCCATTAACAGCGCCTCCCCTTTTTCTCTCGATTCTAATTCAAATTCAAACCCTAACACAGACCAAAACACTCTTTGTTCATCACATTTAACTGCTCCAACATCCAATTCAGGTAAAACCCATACTTTCATTGCGTTCTCGAACTCGAAATCATCTTCTCAAACTCAGACCAAAATCACCAAAAGTTCAGAGAGGAGAAATCGAGAAGAAACCGAGAGGAGGAAGAACAAGAAGAAGAAAAAAAGAAAAACTAAAATTTGATGGAGAGTTGATTGTTGGAGTAACAGAATTGATTGTTGGAGTACCTCGGCCTGGCTCTATTCTCGTACAGTTGGAGGACAATGGTTTTGAGCTAACCGTTGAGACACTAGATGCATTTCTTCATGCTCCCGTGAGTATTGTGAAGAGTATTCCTAAAGGGTGTAGGATGGCATTTTCCCAGGCTTTGAAAGCATCCCTCTTGAAAGTGGCAGTAGAGTCTAATTCAGTCCGGAACTGGGTTAGCTTATTGATACTACCTCGTTGTACGTTGCGCGTCTTCATACCCAAGAATCGGACGGAACGTAGATCTGGGAGTCGTAAATCTATGCAGAAGAAGCAAATTCTAAAAGCATTGACGATGTGGGGTGAAGCTGGGGGAGTCCAAAAGCTTATTAAAGAGGTTCTATAGATGCGGCGAACTGGATGTGTTAAGTTAGAGGATGATGAAGAACCGACAAAAACGTACAAATATTTCTGCTTGCTTGCGCAAAGTTGCAGACGGACATTTTATGCTGCAGTTAAAGCCATCGGCTCTTAAAGTGGCGCAGATACAATGAAGATACGAAGAAAGCCTTGGAAGATAAACACCCATTCATGCCCCCTCCGCAGAAGCCTTCTATCCCGTTAACTGAGACGCCTTTACTAGTTGAAGAGGGAACTGTCCTAAGCTGCATTAAATCGTTTCCTAAGGGGACTTCATGTGGCAAGGATGGCCTCCGGGCACAACACTTATTGGATGCCTTTTGTGGGGAAGGCTCTCATGTGGATGCTGACCTAGTCATGGCAATAACAAGGGTTATTAATCTGTGGTTGAGTGGTAGATGTCCACTTATTCTGGTAGAGTTTATTGCGTCAGCACCATTAACTCCACTTCTTAAGCCAGATAATAGTATTCGTCATATCGCTGTTGGGACAATTTGGCGTCGTCTTGTATCCAAGGTGGCTATGAAGGGAGTTGGCAAGGACATGACGGCCTACTTACAGGACTTTCAGTTTGGGGTGGGGGTTTCAGGAGGAGCGGAGGCCATTTTACATGCAGTGAACATGTATGTTAGTAAGCACCATTTAGACCCTAGTCTTACTATGATAACTGTAGACTTCACCAACGCTTTCAACCTAGTTGACCGCACATCCATGCTTCTTGCGGTTCGTAGACTTTGTCCATCTATATCCCCATGGGTGTATTATTTATATGGTCAACCGGCAAGATTATATGTGGGAGATTATCATATTTATTCCTCGACAGGGGGTGAAACAAGGTGACCCGTTGGGTCCGTTGTTGTTTGCTTTGGTGCTTCATCAGCTTATAACGAAGATAAATGAGCAGTGCACACTATCCTTACAGGCTTGGTATCTTGATGATGGTACTATTATTGGTGACACTGTCGAAGTAGCGCGAGCACTTACTGTCGTTCAAACAGAGGGGCCTCGGTTGGGACTTATATTGAATATTAAAAAAACCGAAATCTTTTGGCCCTCTTGTGATGGAAGAAAGGTAAGGGATGGGATGTTTCCTGCTGAAATCTCAAGGCCAGACAATGGGGTCAAACTTTTAGGGGGTGCAGTCAGCCTTAATGATGAGTTTGTGAAAAGTCTTGCTATCAGGAGAGCAGAGAAGGCAGTGGAGTTAATGCAGATTTTGTCCAAACTACGTGATCCTCAGAGCGAGTTATTACTTCTGCGTGCATGTATGGGCATCTCTAAGTTGCTATTTGGCCTTCGAATTTGTTTCCCGGGATACACTACAAAGGCAGTAGATATCTTTGATAGAGGCTTAAGGGAGGCGATAGAGGGAATCGTTGTGTGTGGAGGCCCGTTTTTCGGGGATCTTCAATGGAGACTAGTTACACTTCCTATTATATATGGAGGCCTTGGGTTATACACGGCTAAGGAAGCATCACAATACGCCTTTCTTGAATCACGTGTGCAATCTTGGGGATTGCAAGATCACATACTCAGGGATAGTGGAGTAGAAGGTATGAACGATAATTTTTATATGGCATTGAAAACCTTACAAGAAACTCTGCCCGACCAAGACTTTAGTAGTTTTACCAATAAAGACACCGCCCCACTTAAAGCACAAAGCAACCTGGCGAGTGCTCTTTTTGGTAAAGTTGTTAAAGATATGGGTAGGGTTTATGGGTTTTCGGATAGACGAAGCGTTTTTGAGTGTCTACAAGCAGCGCATGCGCATGATTTTCTTCTCGCTATCCCGATTGACGGCCTTGGACAGAAGATGTCCCCCTTGGAGTATCGGTGCATCCTTAAATACAGGTTAATGATCCCCCTATACCCTTCTGATTCTCGTTGCCCTGATTGTATTACAGGCTGCCTAGACGCATATGGGGAACATGCCGTTTCACTTCTGTAAGGTGGATCCTGGTTTCAAATATAGACATGATCATGTGAGAGATATCTTATATGATGTATTATGGAGGGCTGGTATTTTGGCAAAGAAAGAGGCGCCGGTCAACTTTTTGACGGATCCTCTTGAAGGCAGATCAACACTCAGGCCAGCAGATGTTCTTATTTTTGGGTGGGCCAACGGAAAACATACGTGTGTTGATCTTAATGGGGTTTCTCCATTAGTAGGCATCGGGCAAGGTTCTTTCACAGTTGGACAAGCATCTTTGAAAGCTGCCTCGGGTAAGATAACGAAGCATGAAAAGGCTTGTATTGATAATGGACATGCTTTTATTCCCTTTGCCTTTGACACTTTTGGGTATTTAGCTCCGGAGGTGATTGGACTCCTAGCGAGAGTTCAAAGAGTCATGCACAGTAATGTCATGACTCCCGATTCTAGAGAGTTTGTGTTTAAGAGGATAGGGTTTGCCATTCAAAAAGGGCTTGCGGCGCAGCTTGTTGCTCGCTTGCCTTCTATGTAATAACTCGTGAATCTGTTTCAATATTGGAAATCTTAAATTTTAAAAATGGAGAGTTTATTGAAAGGAAGAAGAAAGAGAAAAAAAAAACTATTTTTTTTTGAGGCGGTCGAGATTCGATCCCGTGACCTTTGTGTCAGTTTGGAAAAATTCCATCCACAAAAGGGGAATTTTTGGTTTTTCATCCCAAACCATTTCTAATCTTTTTGTTTCAATTGAATGACTTAGATTTTACAAAAAAGTGGCCATATAAGGTCCTCTCTCGCTTCGCTCGCTCGGCCCAATTAGAGAAATTAGACACATATTGTTGGGGTTAATTAATGTGTACAAATTTGTACACATGTTAATTATTTAGGTGTACATAGTTGTACCCATGATTCTTAATGTGTACATAAGTATACACATGTTGTTTTTCAATGTGCATGTAATTGTACACTTGTTGATCAGTTTGACAAATAATTCCTTAGATGAGTATTTGCTAATATGTAGTTTTGTTTCTATAGAAGCTCCTATTGTGGTCTGCCTTTGTAAAGTGGATATTTTAATTGTTTAAGAATTTAGAGAAAAATGCACTTGTACTTTCCTTGTAGAGACTTGAACTACACTCTTCTTACAGTTGCATCTGGACATAATGAGCCCCTATATAGTCCTAAAGAATGATTCTAGAAAGAAGTCAATTTCGTAGTCGACACAATAGAGTTATGAAGCCAGATTCGTGCACGTGGGGAGAATTTCACCTCGCTTCCAAAGCCTATTTATATGGATTATCCTGAAGAAACTCCTTATATTTTGTCTTGATTTTCAATGTGTACATAATTGTACACATCTTGATTTTTCATGTGTACATAGTTGTACACCTGTTTTCTTAATGTGTACATAATTGTACACATGTTAATTATCAGTGCGCACATGGTTGTGCATCTCATGATGCATTCTTTTGAAGCATCATTTGTTAGTTATATAACCCAAGAATGTAATACGGAAGTTGACTGTACATCATAGGCATGTGAATCATTTAGTTTCTTATATGTGTTGTTGTATTGATCGGAATGCAGACATCAAGGCCAGAGTACAATCAAATTCTTGTGAAGATGCCCGGGGTTGTGACTTCTGAGGAAATTAGGTAACAACATCCTTATTGAAAAGTTTTTCATTCATGTGCAAATATATGACATTTTACTACGCATTTATGTACCAGCTACACGCGGTGTACATAGAAGTGCACTTCTTCTTTTTTGTCCTTGTTATAAGAGGTGTATATGCTTGTACACCACTTATATGACTTCTTGTATATTCCACATGGACTTTTTTAGTTTTATATATGAAAAACTTGGACTTCCTCTGTGATGAAATGGGTATCGTAACGATCTTTATGACTTCTTACATATATATTACCTCATGTTATTGTATGCTTGCATTAATTAACTGGGATAAATAAGGGTAGATTCATTTATTCATTTTGCTTCTTTTGTTTTTCCAGAAATGACCGAGAACAAAGGTCATGACTACTCATATGGATGGTGAGAATTCTTTTTTGGGTTCCAAAACTGGAAGCCGAGACGCAAAACGAAACATTTTTAAAAGGTATTACTTAAGAATTTCCACCCTTCTATTTGTTTCTTTTATTTTGTATCCTGGTTATTCTATTTATTTGTTGATAAGTACATAATTATATAAAAGCAATCCAGATTCCTGCACCTTTAGTATTATCGCGTTCCTATTTTACTCAAGCTAGAAGCTCTCAATGTGTGATGCGATGTGTACATAGTTGTACACATGCTGAAGATTAATATGTACATAATTATGCACATGTTTGTTGGGTGCGATTTCTAGGTGCTGATCGGCAATTCAAGAATAAGATTTGGTTAATGTTTAATCCTTCTACTGGTAATTATTAATCGTATAATTTTTTTTCTTTTTCCAAATTTCAATTCGGCATAAAAATTTGATAATGGTAGACTGGAATTTATATCAACAGGTGAAACACTATCGTTGGATCGCAATTCAAGATTTGTTATGAGGTCAGTACCATCTTGGTTTTTGTTCTTTTTAATCATTCACTTTGTCTTAGCTCTGGATAAATGAACTTAAGTACCTTTTATACATATATGGTGCAAAGAAATATTTTTTCACTAAACTCTCTACTTGCAACTCCCGTTGAGAAGTTTCATGTGAAATTACTTAGATTAACCGCTTGTTTAGGACATGCCCAATTTTGTGTTTTTTCTTGCTTTCTTTCTTTTTGTTGTAGACTTTTTATGTGTAGACGATTCTAGTTGTTTTTGTGTATAAACTTCTGCATTTTTTTCCTTCTCATGAATATACGACATGTTTTGTGTATGCGGATGTTATATTTTCTAGATTTTGTATATGTGTACATGGTGTACATTACTGTCCTGTCTCATTAATATATGGCATGTTTTATGGGTATGGATGTTGGATTTTCATGATTTTTGTAGATGTGTACATGGAAGTACACCACAATGTGTACATATTTGTACACCTATAATATAAGTGTACATTGTCGTACATATTTGATAAAAATTGCATGTGTACATAGTATCCCATTTTAGGACTCTAAATCAAGTTTAATTTAGTGAACAATCTTTTTTAAGTATAAACACAGGCCAAGTGCAGTAGTAAGTTAAACTAAAAACCAAAGTCGTTAAGGAACTAGATATGATTCGCATAATATAAGCACAGGCTTGCTAATGTATCAATCCGGCCAAATAATCATATCTACTGTAGCTTTATAAATGTTGCTTCTATTTGACCACCGGAACTTCCATCAATTCATGCAACCCAAATTGGCAACAACCTCTCGAATCTCGGTCAGATATACAATAGAAATGATCATACAACAAAAGTATTGGTAAGCATATATTCTTAAAAGTACGTAAGAATTAACATGTATATTTTCTTGTATACCAGTTATATGGGTGCATATAAAAGTGCACCTTTTTTGTGCTTTTATATGGGTGCATAAAGTGCACCTTTTTTTTGAGTTGCAGATGGCTATGAAGCAATTACAAGTGATGCTATGGGAAATTTGGAAGAATGGGTTTTCTTCTATATTGCAGTACAAAGAATGATGTAGCTGAGTAACTGGTGCTATTGAGATGGTAGAACTCTGAAGTGGTGATCTGGTAAATAATTATGAAATGCCGATGTAGGATCAGAAAATCACCACAACACTACTCCTGCGATATTTACAGCGACAGATTTGCGAGTTAATCTTTCAACAACACATTGCAAGTGTTGCAGATGACAGAAAGAATGACACAATGGGTGAAGATAGCCAAAACACGGGAAAAGCATAATGATACTGCGAGTTTTACAAATATCAGCGAGGATTGGTATTATAACTACTGCGATAATATCACAAGGCAAATACGAAATTAAAGGACAGCTTAGCTGTCATCTACTATGTAACTACCCTATATAAAGAAACCCAGTAGATTCAGAAAGGGGAGAGGTATGTATTAAGCGTTGAGAAATTCTTGAAGAGAGAGAAAATTCAAGAGAGCGTTTGTATTCTTGATTTCTTCCATTCCTTGTAAACATTTCTGAGAATCAAATAAGAAAGTGTTGTTTTTAATCTTCAAATATGTGTTAATTACTATAAATTCTTATCAAGGGTGTAGTGTAGGTTTTCCTGCAACTATATTTTGGCACCCGAAACAGGGATTGAATTAACGAAAATCATAGAAAAAGCGAGGTTGAAGATGAGAATTATTCAAGATTAAGAAGATAATTGATTAAATCGGTGAAATAGTTGAAGGAAAAATGATTAGAGCTAAAGAGAATTATAGGAAATTGGAGTGCGGTATGATAACAAGAACAATGGTCGACAAATTCCATGAAAACATTAAAGGGAAGATACATAAACGAGATTTTGAAGGAAATAAAATTATGACGGTGGAGAAAATATCACCATTGAAGGAGTGGGAAAAGCAGAAAATCACATTTACAGCAGCAGAAATACCAACAGAAAATTTGAATCATAAATCTCCTTTGGTAGTTACGGTATCCGTTATACAAATGAAAAATGGAAAATCAACAAAGTCTGCAGACGAATGGGCTGTAAATAGAACTTTGGTGGACGCATGGTGTTCTGTAGATATAATATTTTATCATGCATTCAAAAAAATGGGATACAGAGATGAAGAAATGTCTTTTTCAACATATCATATTCATGGCTTTGGAAAATCTTTAACAAAACCTAAAGGTGAAATAGTGGTACGTATTCCGCTAGGAAAGATTGAAACACAAGTAACATTATGTGTGGTAGACGTGGAATCATCGTACAACATGATATTGGGAAGACCATGGATACATGCAATCAAGGCTGTAATATCAACATTACATCAATGCATCAAATTTCCTATGCCTGATGGAATTGGAAAAATTAGAGGAGATGCTGATCTCGTGAAGCTGTGTTATCAAATTGAAGTAAGAAATTATGAAGAGCGTCCAAAGCTGCGAAAAACTCACAGAAAGATGACGAAAGAAACAAAGAAAGAAGAAGAATTTAAAGTTTACATGATAAGAGCAAAAGAAGGAAAGCGAAATCTCGCAAGAAGGAGATGAACTCATAAGAGCTGTAAAAACCTCAACACCAATGGGAGAGCCTGAAACCAGCCACACCGCAGCAGAGCCAACAAAAGAAGTAAATGTTGGAGTAAAGAAGAACCAAAGATGCTGAAAATTGGAACGAAGATGGATGCAGATGAAGAAGAGCGAATCGTAAACCTCTTGCGAGAGTATAAAGACATCTTCGCATGGAATATGGATGAGATGCCTGGAATAGACCCCTCAGTTGCATGTCATAAGCTAGAAATTAACAAGGAGGTAAGACCATTTAAACAAAGGATAAGAAAAATCGCAACAACATACCATTCCTAAATAGAAGAAGAATTACATAAGATGCTCGTTGCGGGAATTATAAGGCAAGCAAAGTATCCAGAATGGATTGCAAATATGGTGGTGGCTCCAAAGAAGAATAAAGGGATAAGAATTTGTATAGATTTTACTGACTTAAACAAAGCTTGTCCAAAAGATAGCTTTCCATTACAAGATATTCCTCAAATAGTTGAATCAGCAGCGGGAAATGATAGAATATCTTCATTAGATGGGTATAAAGGATATAATCAGATCCCTCTCGCTGAAGAAGATCAAGAGTACACTGAATTCTTTGCTCCAAGCGGATTGTATTGTTATACAAAGATGCCCTTTGGTTTACGAAATACTGGTGCAACATATCAAAGAATGGTGGAAAAAGTGTTTGCAAAATGGATCCATAAAACACTAGAAGTATATGTAGATGACATGCTAGTCAAAAGTAAATAAGCAAAAAACCATGTGCAAGACTTAAAGGAGATTTTCGATCAAATGCGATATTTTAACATTAAGGTGAATCCCGAAAAATGTACTTTTGGAGTAGCTTCAGGAAAAAATTTGGGGTACATTGTGTCAAAGGAAGGAATACAAATTGACCCAGATAAAGTACAAGCAATTCCCGATATGCCAACGCCCGCAAAAGTAAAAGATGTGCATAAGTTGAATGGACTCTTAGCCTCGCTAGGAAGATTCATCTCGCGATCTTCAGATAAATGCAAGCATTTCTTCAACATACTCAGGAAGGGTACAAAGTTCAAGTGGACATATGAATGTGAGAAGGCTTTTCAAGGGATTAAATAATATTTAATGAACATATCTATCTTGCAGAAGCCAGATCCCGGAGAAGAATTATTTATCTACCTTGCGACAACTTCGCACGCGTTAAGTGCAATATTATTGCGAGTAGACCCAGGAATAGAAAAACCAATTTATTACATCATCAAGACATTTAATACTGCAGAGAAAAATTACTCGAAGATTGAGAAGTTAATTCTGGCATTGGTTTATGCAACCTTTAAGCTTCGCATCTATTTTCAAGCACATAAAATAAAAGTATTAACAAAGGTACCTATAGAGTCAGTAATGAAATATTCTAAAAGATCAGGCAGGGTTGAGAGATGGAATGCACAAGTAGGGAATTTCGAAATCAAATACGAAACCTTATCCTCGCCAAAATCACAAGTTGTAGCAGATTTTTTAGCAGAATTTCCTCTAGAAGATGATGAAGCTGTAGAAGAAATGATGGACATAGAGGAAGGACATGGAGATCCAAAAGATCTATTAAAGGAACCCAACATATGGGAAATATTGGTGGATGGATCATCAATTGGGGAAGGTAATGGAATTGGAATTGTATTTATTTCACCATAAGGAGAAAAAATGTCTTTTTCATTTCGTTTGGAGTTCACATCCACTAATAATGAGACGGAGTATGAAGCTGTAGTGCATGCGTTAAAATTCACAATAGAAATAAAGTTGGAAAATGCTAGAATTACTAGTGACTCGCAATTGGTCATTCGCCAGATAAAAGGAGAATACACAACAAATGAACCATCTTTGAAGAAATACAAGAACCTTGTTGAAGAATTATCTGCGAGAATTCCAAAAATAAAATGGAGACATATATCAAGAAAATATAATAGATTCGCAGATGCTTTTGCTTTCATATCTAGTATGATGATAAATCCAGTTGCGAGATGCATAAAATTTCAAACACTTGTATCACCCTCGGTCAATAAGGAAGAAGAAGAAGAAGTAGATGTGATGATGATAGAAGGTGGTGAAGAAGAACCAAAATGCAATATTGCAGACTGGCGAGCAGAACTTCATGCATATTTGGCAAGAGGGTATACACCAAGAAATAGATTAGAAACACATAAGTTAAAAAGCCGAGCAACAAATTATGAATTAAGAGATGGAGTATTATATCGCAAATCTTTTAATGGACCATCGCTAAGATGCTTGACACGGGAAGAAGGACAAAAGGTGTTAAAAATGTTGCATAGTGGAGACGCTGGTAATCACAGTGGAGGAAGATCTTTGGCATACAGAACAAAAATGCAGGGTTATTATTGGCCATACATGCATGAGGACGCAAAGCAACTTTCAAGACGATGTGAAGATTGTCAGCGATATGGAAAGAAAATACATTCACCAGGGGCACCATTGTCATCCTCAACCAGTGTATGGCCTTTTGGAAAATGGGGATTGGATATTGTGGGACCATTTCTACCAGGTTCTGGATAAAGAAGATATATAATTGTCACCACAGATTATTTCACAAAATGGGGAGAAGTAAAGGCAGTGCAACACATCCGCGACAATGACATTTTTACATTCATATTTGAAAATATAATTTTCAGATTCGGGATTCCTGCACAGTTGGTATCTGATAATGGAAAACAATTTGAAGGACAGAATATCGAATTGTTACTTAATGCATTTAAGATTAAATGTGGAAAATCAACACCACTATATCCACAGGCCAACGGATAGGCAGAGGCAACAAATAAGATAATTGCAGATATATTGAAGAAGAAATTAGAAGGACATCACAAGGCATGGTGCGAGCAAGTACATAATGCAATATGGGATTACAATACAACTAGATGGGAAGCTACTGGAATGTCACCTTTTTGTTTGACATATGGGGTTGAAGCTGTGTTACCAACATAAGTTGCTATTCCTACAACAAAAAGAGAGGCTTGGGAGAAGAATCTCAGTGATGGTATGATTCTGAATAAACTTGATGAGTTGGAATAAAAGAGAGAAAAAGCCCTATAACATATGGAAAACTATCAACAGAGATTAGCTCGCGAGTATAACAAACGTGTCAAAATACGTAAGTTCCAACCAGGTGATTTAGTATTGCGGGAAACACCAGTGTATCAGAGAGAAAATGGGATGGACCATACATCATTAAAGATATAGTTGGAAATGGGGCATACAAATCAACGGACCCAGAAGGTAGAGATGTTGGTCAGAGACTTGATAGACCATGGAATAGATTATATCTGAAAAGATATTATCAATGACAAATTCTGCGAGATCAGATACGCTGGAATATTATTTAATGAAATAGATAATAAAATTTTCTTTCTCTATCACAACTGCGAGATTCTTCCAATGACAGAGCAAATGAGAAATGCGAACATATCACAAGAAACGCGAATAAAATTTTGCAGAGACATAAGAATGGGACGAACCTTTATGGCGTACACCCTACTTCGCGAATATAACTTCGCAAGAGGCAAATGTAAGACCTAAGGTGCGTCATATAATGGGGTATCTCTTTGCATGACTCAGGGATAAGGTTATACCGCTGCTGGAACCTGAGTCATGGTAATGATGGGGTTCAAGAAAACCTATCCGGGGGAGGTACCTTGGATTTCCAACTATATAAGGTTATACCCTGGTTGGACGACCGAGGATCTCTTCTAAGGAGTGTAGAGTATGACTAAGGCTCCGAGGTTCACGGTTGAGCCAAGGGTGCTCGGGGCGTACGAAACTACCCTGGCCATTCTTGGCAAGTCTTAGCTATAATACACTCGGCCCAAAGAAAACCCCACTTAGGGTGCAGTCTTCTAACTATAAGCCATATAGGAATAAAGGACAAGAGGCTGCGAAAGCAGCTGGTTGTTGTTAAGACCGGATGGGAGGAGCTAGTCTTGTATGGCCGATGTTCCCTCCTAGAAGGGGCAACCAGGGGGGAAGATAAGGGCGACACCCTCCATTAGGGAGATGATAAGTGTCTAAAGACGGCAATGTCATAGGGCTTTATAATCGCAAGAACATTTAGGCCTGTCATATTATCGAGCGACAAATACTATACAGAGGCAACAAGCCATAAGAAAAAGTTAATATGATATCAATGGGTTTTTACATGAAAGTGTAACGACGTCCTGCGATTTCATCGCAAGACGGCAATGTCATAGGGCTTTATTCTCGCAAGGAAGCTTAGGCTTATCATATTGTCGCAGAGAAATTGACAAAATACGGATAAGACAAAATCAATGGGTCAATACATGCAAATGTAAGGACGTCCTGCGATTTTGTCGTAGAAACAAATATTTGGCAAAATAAGACCTTTAACTAGGAAGGAAAAATAAGACCAACAGAATAATCCCAAACATTAACTATTTTTTTTTCATAAATATTATTCAGAATCACACAGCAGGATTATTCATAATTTCACAAAGTATTCGTAATATCGCAGTATTAGCCATAATTCCGCAAGTACTATTCGCAACAAAGATCGCAAGAAAAGACTTGTTCAATACAAGAAAGATAATGAGGGGCAAGTATGGGAATTGATAGAAAAAATATCATTATATTCCTTGAGAATATTCAAAATGACAGAAATAAAATTCCAAAGTCGCATAAAGAGGCATTGCTCGCAGGAAAGAAGAAGAAAAAGAATACAAGAACAAAATTCAAGCTTCAGAATTGGACTCGCCAGCTTTATTATTCTTGCCAGTATTATCAACTTCATCAGTATTCTTCTCATTACGATTAGTTCAAGTTTCCTCTTCTTCTAGCTCTTCGCCAGCGATTGCTTCACCGCCAGCAACAACTTTTCTAGGAGGGCTTTTTTCTTCTTCTATTGAATCTTCTTCTTCACCACTTACATAGTTTAGATAATTATCTATGGGAAGAGGAATTTCATCATCATCTACTTCTAAAGGATCAACAGATACAGGAGGGAGAGAATTGGATATCAGAATACCATTCACAAGAACTTCAGCATTAAGATGAACCTTGCGAAGGAAACCTCTATCACGATTTCTGATCTCTATATTTTTGAAGTATTCAAGGTAGTCATATCTCCTCTCTGCTTGATCACGAGATTTAACAAGATTGGCGGCGAGCACTCCATTTTCTTTGCGAACTTTAGCCAATTTTTTAGTCAGATCAGAAATAGTAGAGTGAAGGCCTTTTTCAGATTTTGCGAGAAACATAAATTGACAAGAAAATATTCAGATAAGAATCTCGCAACAAATATAGCAGAGAAATTAAATAGAGAAATTAACAGTTAAGGCATTCAAAATGACTACCTTCTTTTTGATAAGTTAAGTTTTGAATTAATGTTAAGAAATAATTCTCCCAACGGTTCATGGCATCATCAAAGTTATCTCCAATTATACCCTTCAGGCGAGATTTTATAATTTATTTTTTGGAGAGGAGATACGAATTTTCTTTTGATAGTAGGGAGTAAGATTCTTCTAATTGAGAATATTGATCTTGGAGTTTACTGGCCTTTAAACTTAGAGTTAGCCTACCCTTGATAAGTTTATCTTTCTAAGCGGAAGATGATTCAGTTACTTCCTTGAGTTCATCTTTTAGTGAACGAAGAGATTTTTCTTGATTGTTACACATTTTCTGAAGAATATTTATTTGCTGCGAGGAGATCGCCATCTTATTTAAAAAACTACGTTTCTCCTAATACAAAGTGTTGTTTTCATCTGATAAAGATTCCATCGCCAAGTTAGCTTGGGTCAACAAATATGAGAGGCGAGTAACTTCACTACTTAATATATTTTTCCTTTGCGCTAATTGATCATTCTCATTGGTAAGATTATCTATTTGATCGATCGAATATGTGTAAAGATTATCTAATCTATTATATTGATCCATCCAAGAATCTCTCTCAGCACGAGCTTCTTAAGCAACAAACTCAAATTGAAATATCTTCATTAATCGTTTCTGATTTAAAGCTAAATAGGCAAACCAAATATTTAAAAGGAAATTGAGTACAGAAAAGATGAAAATCTACTAAAACAGAAAAATTAGAGGCAGAGGCAGAAGAACTATACCTTTTAACTCCTTGTTTTTATTGCGAAGATTTTCGCAATCAAGAAAAGAGTTGCGAAGCTTGTGATCAAGAATATCACATTCTGAAGTTTTGGCTTGGAAATTTCTCTTTAGAGCTTCAACTTCATTTTCTAAAGACAATTGCGAAGCAGTTCGATCAGGACCAAAATATTTGATTAAAGTCTCGCAAACATCATATTTGAAAGGGTCGGTAGAAGATTTCCTGGCATCATCTAAAATGTTAAACAAAACTTTAAAAGCAGCATCGACCCCTACTGATGCTTTTTTATATGAGGGAAGAGGTGCAGAGGGTGAAGTAGTAATGATGGATAGTTGGAGGTTTGATTCATTTGCAATGGTTGCATCACCATAGGATGGAGTGTCTGGAAAAGTAACGGTTGGAAGTAAAATAGGAGAGGAAGAAGTTTTGCTCATAATAGTTTGAGGAGTTTCATCCATTGGAGGATTAATGGCATCGGGAGTATTGATGATGACATTCTCACAAATAGAGGATGGAGGTTCCACCTGCGAAGTAGTAAAACAGGTTTTGAAGATGAAAACTTGGGAATAGAAATATTAATATCAAGAGTCTTGGCTTTGCGATATTTCTTGCGAGGTTTAACAACATTTTCATCACCCTGCGAGTAATAATATAAATAAGAAATAGAGGCAACAATATATTGTTATTAAGAAAAGAAATATTTCTTACTACCTTATGACTCGCAGACTTCCTTTTCTTTTCAATAAGTATTTGTTGTGAATCTTTGAGAAGATTAGGGTTTTGATCGACAAACTTGGTGTTGGATGCAATTCCACTGAAAAGAAAACATAGTATGAGAGTTATATAGAATCAAGCAAAAAAAGATAAAATAAAGTGAATAAGTATGATTTAGACAATCAAAATCAAGTTTAATAACGACAGAAGAACACATACCTTGAAGATTCCATTGAAGCAGCAACAGGTGAATTTGCAGAAGAAGAAAGCTGCAGGTAGGGAAAATTTTGCAGAGAGTAAAGAGGTGAAGAAGACGAAGAAGTAAAAGAAGAAAAAATATTTCTTTGATATATTCCCTCTTTTATAGACAGAAGGATGGTAACCGGATAATAAAAGATTAACCGGTAAAAATAGGAATATTCGACACATGTAGGCGGTAACACTTAATTTACGAAGTTCTGTTAATCATAGAAGATGAAACGATGAATAACTGCGGCATTTTATTTCTCATGATCTTTCTTCCTTTGCAGAAAAGACATGAGAAGAAGCAAGATGTAGGATCAGAATATCGCCACAACACTACTCCTGCGATATTTACAACGACAGATTTGCGAGTTAATCTTTCAACAACACATTGCAAGCGTTGCAGATGACAGAAAGAATGACACAATGGGTGACGATAGCTAAAAAACGGGAAAAGCATGATGATACTGCGAGTTTTACAAATATCAGCGAGGATTGGTATTATAACTACTGCGATAATATCGCAAGGCAAATACGAAATTAAAGGACAACTTAGCTGTCATCCACTATGTAACTACCCTATATAAAGAAACCCAGTAGATTCAGAGAGGGGAGAGTTATGTATTGAGCATTGAGAAATTCTTGAAGAGACAGAAAATTCAAGAGAGCGGTTGTATTCTTGATTTCTTCCATTCCTTGTAAAAATTTCTGAGAATCAAATAAGAAAATGTTGTTTTTAATCTTCAAATATGTGTTAATTACTGTAAATTCTTATCAAGGGTGTAGTGTAGGTTTTCCTGCAACTACAGCCGATGTAATTGCAAAGATGAAATGTGTGATGTTGGTGGTACTGAGGAGAAGGAATTTATGTTGTTGTAGAGAAGTGCAGCTAAGATTGGAAAGCTATAGAAACGGATAAAAAAATTGAGTTGAATGGTTGAGGTGTTGTAGTTCTTTGCAGCAGCATGATTAAGAGTGGTTGAGCGTTGGAGCTGGTGTTAGTAATGAGTTTGGGTTGTAAACAAGTTGTATTTTTGTACATGTGTACATGTTTGTACACCAATCTAAACTAAGTTTTTTAAAAAATGAGAATTATATAGTCATATGGGTACGCTTTTTGTAGCTCTCGGAAAGAGCTTTCCGAATATATAAAATTTGCGAATTTTGGACAAACGGTTCTATAAATAAATTTATTTTAATTTCTTTTTATATTATTTAAAACTGCTGACATCATCATGAGTCACTTTGGACTAAACCGCAAATATTTGGACTAAATTGTAAACCAGAAGGTTATTTGTGTACTTTCCACAAGAAAGGACTAATTTGTACATAATTGAATGGGTTAGGACTAAATAGTATATTTGGATGAGATTTTGGACTAAACCGTATTTTTCTCTCCAATTTAAGGAGTTTGGATGTAGTCTAGGGACCACTAGTTTAGGGCATCAAAAAAAATAATATATATATATATATATATACTCCCTCCGTCCCACTATTAAGTGACCTATTTGATTTTAGATTTTGTCCCACTAATAAGTGACCTAAATCACTAAACAATGAGATATTTCTAAAATTATCATTTTAGTTAATTATAAAAAATATAAGAAATATGCATAATTTGATAGGCATATTTATATTCGTTACGTAGGTGTTTTAAAATGCTTTTTAATGGTATGAAGTTTGCGAACATCCGTGAAGTAGTTTGAGAGATAAATCATTTCAAAATTTCACTAGTTATTATCCATAAGGATATAATTGTAAAAAATGCTTAAAAGTACTATTTTTCTTGTTTGCCTTAAAAATTGTGCAAACTTAAACTAGGTCACTTAATAGTGGGACGGAGGGAGTATATATTTGCACACTAAAATTTGCTTAATTTGGAATAAACGAATTTAATAACAAGAATCAAGATATGATTGAGAATGGGAAATGAGAATGAACTCCATAAAATATGAGTCCTTTGATGTAAGGTTGCCGGTGTCGTCGCCTGCAGGGGCACCTTATCATTATAAAATGATCATAGTTTTATAATTACAGAATGGTCATATTTTTTGTATTTCGTTCACAAAATGATTATAATTTTGTAATTCATTTACAAAATGGTATTTTTCTATCCGATTTAACACTTTAGCATAAAATGGTGTTATCTTTTCCGGAAATACCCTCGCCCAAAATACCCTTCTTAGTTAACTAATTGGTTGAGGTGGTGGTGGTGGTGGAAGCTTAAGAATCACCGCTAAACCCCAGAGGGGAAGCACTAAACCCTTTGGGTGAATGCGGTGTAACGATATGTAAGCGGCGACACCACCACCTACAAATAGCACCACCATCAAAAAAAATATAATGAAGGAAAAAGTTAAAATTGTGTATGGAGGGATAAATAGAAAGGACACATAGATAATTTCATTAACATATTTAACTGTGAGTAACCACTTAACTCTCTTCATAATGTAAGTATGATCAGTTTGTTAATAGTTTGTAACAATAAGATGTTTTTGTGAATCGGGTGCTAATAATATCACTGTTTTGTACATTTTCCAATAAATTTTTACGATGGAACTCAAGTGATCAAAAATGTGAAATAACAAATAAGTATGGAATACCAAGTCTAGTGGTTTAAACATAAAGTTCAAAAGTTATCTTGTAAGGTTCCATGACAGATGTAGTTGCAGGAAATCCTACACTACACCCTTGTTAAGAATTTATGATAATCAACTCAAATCTGAAGATTAAAACGACACTTTACTCTTTAATTTTCAGAAACGTTACAAGGAATGCAAGAACTCAAGAATACAACCTTTCTCTTAGAGTTTCTCTCTCCTCAAGACTCTCTCAACTCTCAAAAAATACATCATACCTCTCTGAATCTAGTGGAACCCTTTATATAGGGAATTACATAATGGGTGACAACTAAGCTGTCCTTTATTTTCGGGTTTATTCTGCGATCTTCTCGTAACATCTATAACATTAAATCTCGCAAGCGTTGTAATCATCGCGGATTAGTCATGCCTTTCCCGTGTCTCTTCAATCGTCAACTATTACGTCGTTCTTTAAACTATTCGGTGACATTCGCAAAGTGTTGTTGAAAAGCTTGCGGTGATGCTCGCTGGGAAGTGTTGTAGCGATATTCTGGTCCTACATCTTTCCTCTTCTCATGTATTTTCTGCGAAGAAGAGAAGATCATGAGAACTTTTAGAATGCCACAACTACTTATCTTTTCAGATTTCTCTGTTCTGACACGTTTCTGTATCATTCGCCAGCTGTTTTCGCGTATTCTCTCTTCTAATAAATTTTTGACACGTCCTCTCTAACCGCTGCGATCTGACCACTCATGTCTTTTCTTTGCATTTATTGCATTCATCTTCTTCGAGAAATCTCTTCTTCTATAAATACTCCTTTCATTCTTTTCTTTTCCCTTTTACTTTCTTCTTCTTTCTCTCCATAACTTCTCTGCAAGTTTAATGTTCTTCCGTAAACCGCGCGCCTGTTATCGCTATGATTTCTTTCTTATTTTTCAACCTTTTTCTTCATTCCCATACTTAAAAAATGGTTACTGCTAGTGCTAAAAAATTGGCTGCTTTTGGTGAGATGCGAGAAAAACTCAAAAGTAAAGGTTTTACTTTGTCTACAATTCCAAATCAAAGCCCTAAATCCGAGCTTTCCATCAAATTATTTTTTGATCATCAATGTTCTCGTGAGAAAGTTATAGTATCGCTAGGTCAACTTGAAGATGGTCTTCCCATTCCTCTCTATGGCCCGAATCTTCCCTTATTCTATGAAATAATTTCTCACTAGAAATTCTCGCGAGCAGTATACCAATTGGGTGGAGATTGTATTCGATTACTACTTGAATATGCTTCTCGCGGTGCCAATAAAGGATCTCGCTACCCTGGTACTGCGAAGAATCCTCAATTCAAGGATGTTCCAATCATTCTCGCGATGTATACTGTGGATAATTTCTTCACCAACTATGAAATAATCGAGAGATCGCACTTGCTGGGGTGTCCGCTTGCAAAAGAAAGATAATATTGATGCTGATAAATCTCTTATGTTAGATATTGATTGGCATACAAATAACAATCAAGGTCCTCTCCATTCTAGCGATGACAAGTGGTTTATTTTTCCTCTAATTTTAGAGGGTCCGTATATTTTTGGCACTCCTTCTTTGCCTGCAAATCTCGTGAAATACCAACCATGGGTGTTCTATTGGCCCGAGGAAGATAAAGAAGTACGTTCTCCTTAGTTCTTTGCATAACAAGTTATTTTTATTATTTTTCCTTGATTTTTGTATCTTTAAGCTCTCGATGATTATGCCTTTTTATTATATTGAGAGATTGAAGACCAACTATGAGAAGTTTAGGAAGCTTGCTACTCGTTCAACTCTTCAACAACTCACAGATGAAGTAAGAAATATTTTCTTATAAATCTTAACAATATATTGTTGCCCTTATTTCTTATCTTTATCTGTGCTCACAGGTAATCGAAGAATTAGAACCAATGGACCCAAAAACCAAGGTGAAATCTTCAAATGATCGCAAGGGGAAATCTAATGCTCCTCCCAAAGGGAAGGCTTCCGTTCCTCGCAGTGAATAATCTGATGATCCTCCCTTAAAGAGAAGAAAAACCCAACTATCTTCTTCTTCAACTCCTCAACCCATTCCAGAAAATTTAAGTGTTGATTTTGATAAGGACAACAATGATGATGATAATGACATTCCTTTCATGAAAGATTCTTCCTCTTCTGAGTCTTCAATGGCTCAATTATCCAAGATTTTTGGCGATATTACTCATGGTATCGCTAATAATTATGGATATGAAGTTCTTAATAAGACATCCCAGGCTCTCGCCAAAGTCTGCGATGCTCTCATATTGGTAGATAATGATTCTCTCCAAGGAATCTCAAGATCGCTGACTCCCAGTCTCTTAAATTCTCTTGGTACCATGGTATGTTTTCATTTCTTCAACCTGTTTATGTATTTATTCCATCGCCAAGTCTTAACTTATATTATTCTCTCGCAGGTTGGAAAAGCTTCCTTTGCTGTTGCCTTTGATTTAGATAAAAGGCGTGCATTTTCTCAACAGAAGAATGTTGTTCTTCGCCAAAAGAATGAAGAACTAAAATCGGAATTCACTAATCTTTGCGAGAAGAATGAACAAATGGAAGCTGAACTTGCTAGTCTTCGCGAGAAGAATAAAGAACTTGAGAATAATCTTTCTCAACAATCGCTCAAAGTATCCAATCTTGATACTGTTAACAAACAACTCTTAGGTATGATAACCTTCTTCTTTTCCTTCATAATTTTATGTTTCACTATTCTTTCTTACTTGATTTATCATTCTAGCAGACATTTACGGTCTCACTGATGAGGCTTTAACCATTCGTTCTTTTCCTGAACCAATAGATAATAATACTCTTCTAGAACTTCTTAATAATTCTTTAAATAACCCTTCCAATATTAATTCCCTTTCCATAGATGAACTCAGATCTAAGTTTCGCCTCTTAGAAATTGACTACAAATCTTGTTTAGATATAACTCACAGACTCAAACAACTTTATCACAATTCCAAAGTTGAGATTAAAACTTTAAAGGACAATAACAAAGATCTCTCAAAAGACAAAAACCGTATATCTAGACAAGGAGCTTAAACCTTAGCAAATTTCCATAAGACCATTCTTGAAGTTCAAATTGAAAGGGATGGGCTTATCCGCGAGAAGGAAGGTTTTATTGAAAGAGAAAACCAAATTCGTTCACGTCTTCTTATAAATAATGATGTGGAGTTTGCTTGGGCTGCGAAATTTCTTGACAATGCCAGAACTAATTTAGGTGTAGATGTCAGCCTTCATGTTGAACAAGCGGCTTTAATTAAAGACATGATTTCTGAAAGAGAAGGTTGTTAGTCATTCTTCCTCGTTAATTATTTGTTTTTATTAGTTTTCTTTGTTAAAATTTCTAACTTGTTGTTATATACTCGCAGGAGCCGAAAAGAGATATTCTGAAAGGATTGGAGAACTTGAAGCTGAAAAGAATCAACTCACAAATAGTCTTACTGCTCGCAATGAGAAGTATTCACGGTTGAAAGAACAATTTAGAATTACTACTGCGAATTTTAATAGCTCTCTTGTTGATGTTCGCAATAATTCCGTTAAATTGGTTTGTGATGATCATGATATTCCTTACTCTACGTACCCTGATATTGCAAAGGAGATTCCATCAAAAACTCCAAATCCTATTATTTCTGATAGCGAGACTGAGGATTTTGGCGAAGATGAAGGTAATGATGATAATGAAAAAGAAAAATCTGGTGAGGAAGAGAAATCTGACGAAGATAGAGATAATAATGATAATGATGAAGAAGAGAAATCTGGTAATGAGGAGAAATCTGAAGAAGAAGAGAAATCTGATGAAGGTGGTGATGGATATACTTAGTTCTGTTTCTTCTCTTTATCTTCCTTGTAAATTTTGCATACTTATTTCCTTCTTCTTGTAATATTGCTGCACTTTTGTCCAACATGTTACGAGTTTCTTCTGTATGAATCAGAAAACAATTCTTTTTCTGCAAATTAATCAATCAATATAATTATTACCCTTTAATTATCTGTATAAATGTATCATAATATCTATGCAATTTTATCATATGATGGATGAATAATAATTTCATCATTCTATGCGTTCCCATACTTGCCTCTATTATTCATCTGCAATATGAAAAAATTGAGTAGACATTAGATATTAGTTGTAAATCAAATTAAATTTGCCTCAATATCGGCGATGTTATCGCTAGCAACAATTGCATAACTTTATGATCTTTGCGTAAAATCGCAAATCTCATAAATTCTGCGAGCATTATCGCAATAATCTTATGGTCTTATTATGCCTTCCTAACTAAAGGTCTTATTTTGCCACATTTTTTTCTTTCTGCGACAAAATCGCAGGACGTCTTTACATTTGCATGTATTGACCCATTGATCTTGTCTTATCCATATTTTTTCAACATCTCTGCGACAATATGATAAGTATAAACTCTCTTGCAAGAATTAAACCTTATGACATTGCTTTCTTGCGATGAAATCGCATGACGTCTTTACACTTTCATGTAAAAACCCATTGATCTCATCTTAACTTTTGTCTTTTGGCTTGTTGCCTCTGTATAATTTTCGTCAGGCGACAATATGACAGGACTAAATGTTCTTGCGATCATAAAGCCCCATGACATTGCCGTCTTTAGACACTTATCAGCTCCCTAATGGAGGGTGTCGCCCTTATCTTCCCCCTGGTTGCCCCTTCAAGGAGGGCACATCGGCCATACAAGACAAGCTCCTCCCATCCATATTTGCCAACAACCAGTTGTTTTCGCAGCCTCTTGTCCTTTATGCCTATATGGATTATAGTTACAAGACTGCACCCTAAGTGGGGTTTTCTTCGGGCCGAGTGCATCGTAGCCAAAACTTTCCAAGGATGGCCAGGGTAGTTTAGTACGCCCCGGGCACCCTTGACTCAACCGTGTACCTCGGCGCCTTGGTCATACTTTGCACTCCTTAGAAGAGATTCTCGTTCGTCCAACCAGGGTATAACCTTATATAGTTGGAAATCCAAGATCTCTCTCCTGGATAGGTTTTCTTTAACCCCAACATCTGCATGACTCATGTTCCAGCAGCGGTATAACCTTATCCATGGGTCATGTAAAGAGATACCCCCTTATATGACGCACTATTAGGTATTAAATTTTCCTTTTGCGAAATTGTATCCGCGAACTAGGGTGTACGCCATAAAGGTTCGTCCCATTCTATTAATCTCTGCGAAATTTTATTCGCGTTTCTCGCGAGTATTGTAACTCTGATAAAATTTCACTTCTTTGATCTTTTTTCTTCTTGTAAAATTTTGCAATTCTTTCAAACAGAGTACTCTTTTCAGTTACATATTCTTCAAACAAATCATTCATAAGCTTCTCTAAATTTCATCATTTTACCTTTCTACTTACTACTTTCTATTGCTGCCTTCTTATTACGCTTTGCTATTTTCTCTTCATTTGCGAGCCGCTCGCCTCCAACCATTAATTTGTCACTTCTTTGATCTCGCAACATTTCATCTTCTCGCTGTTCTATTGCATCAACCATTAATTTGTCACCTCTTTGTTTCTGTTTGATGTTGTGTGTCCAACTTCTATTCCTCGCGGATCTTTCCTCACAAGTTTCCATGTCAATTTCATAACATTTCTTGCTTTCTCCCCAATTTCCTTTAATGACTCCAACTTCCTTTGGATGTGGAAACTTGATGCATTGATGATAAGTTGATGCCACACCTAATATCCCGTGCAACCATGGTCTGCCAATCAAAGCATTATAAGGTGATTCAATGTCAACAACACAAAATAAGATTGTAGAAGATATTCCCTTTAATGTAATTCGCATTGTAATCTCCCCTTTGGGCTTGTTAGCGGTACCATTAAAACCATAGATTTTATATGTTGATGATATCAGATCTTCGTCTCTTCCACCCATGGTTTTGTAGGTATGATAGAATAAGATGTCAACTGAACTCCCTGTGTCTATTAGAACTCTGTTGATGGACCAATAATCTTCATTTTCTTCATCTTCTTCTTCTATCTGCTTTGGATTTATTTATAACCTGACCACTAATGGGTTGTCATGCATCTCGTCAGGCTCTGGTAATTCTTGTGCAGTGAAAGAAATAGTTTGCATCTGTCATTCTTTTAATGGCGAGGCTCTCGCAATATTCATTATCTATCTTCCATCCGTGTCTCTCGCGAAGACTCTGCTTATAACATTATCGTGGAAATCCTCAATAGTTCTGTATGAATATACAATGGAATTACAAAATAAATTCTTTGCTTTAGCCCCAACTTCTATTACGAATGTTTATGCTTCTTTTACAACATTTACTCTGCGAATTTCTAGTGCTGCTGGTAATTGCTGAGATTGTGGATGTTCTACTAGAAAGTGATTTAACTTCCCCTGATCAATCATCCTAAAAATTATCCTCTTTACATTCCTGCAATCATTTACTGAGTGACCATGAAAGTGATGGTAGGGACAAAATTCTTGACTTCGATTATTTGGATGTGGCTCTTTTACCATATTCCATGGTGGTGGTATATTTTCCATCAGAATGATAGCTTCCCAAATTTTTTCTATACTAGCATTTAGAGGTGGCATCTTAATTTCTTCCCATATTATCTTCTGATTACCTTGGCTTATGAAATTATTTTGCCTCTGACCACCGTATCTTTCCTGTGGTAGATCAAGTCTTTGGATTTTGTTATTTCCTCCGCAATTGTAATAATTCTTCTCCCTTTCATACTCTTCTTGATCTCGACTGCCCATCGCTACTAACTTCTGCTGGTTATCGATCACTACTTTCTCTTGTTGTTCCTGCGAGATGCTCGCCACATTGTTAATCATTTTAGGAAGTAAACTTCCGTTTGCCGCTACTGAGCTGGTGTTTGCGATTGGATATGATTCCATTTCATTTTGTTTCTCCTACAAAGCAATATATTCTTCTTGTAATTCTCTCAGCTCTGTCATGGTGATTGTATTTTTGATTCTGAAAATTTGTATGTATAGTAAATTAGTTGCGAACATTGCATTGATGAAAGATAAAATGAGGTACTTTTCATCCACTCTTCCAGCCATCTCGCTGCACATTGACTTCCATCTTATGGTTAAGTGATTCAAACTTTCGCCAATCCTCTGTTTTAATCCAAATACATCTTCAATTCCCGGCCGCGATGAATTATTGCTTATATATGCTCCCAAAAATGTAGCTTGTAAATGATCAAAATAAGTTATAGTATTTTTTGGCAATCCCTCGAACCATTTTAGCGCCTCGCCAGTTAAGATAGACGCAAAATACTTGCACAATACATCATCATGATTCTCCCATTGTAGCATACACCTGACATAAGCCTTAACATGTTGAACAACACAAGTAGTTCCATCAAAGATACTGGTTAATGTTGGTAAATTGCATTTAGGGGGTATTCCTCTTAGCTATACTTCCTGAGCGAAAGGGGTTCTCGCAGCTTCTTCAATTGCTTCATCAAGTTGCCTTCTGCCTCCTTCTCTTCTATTGTTTATCATTCCTCGTATTTCTGCTAATTCTCTCAATATTTTCTCATTCTCAGCTGAATTTTGCTCCATTGGTCTCTTTAATGCAGTCTCCCTTCTTCTGCGTTCTTGTCTTTCTTGTCTTGCGAGATTTTGTGTGTCTTCTTCTTCATCGTCATCCCGTCTTTCTCTGCGATTTTCTCTTTCACCTTCCTCTTGGAATCGTAGCTGATTATGCTGTCTATCTTCTTCTCTGCGAATTTATTCATTTCTCATCATTTCTCTTTGCTGTCTTTCTATTCTCCTCTGTATTCTATCATACTCCTCCTGAATATTATCATTGTAGCGATTTTGTGTACATCTCCTTTCTTGATTTTCATGGTTATTCTGTTGTACTGCCTCTTGAAACTCTTGTTCTTCTACTTCTGCCCTTAATCTTTCTCTCTCGCAAGCTAGGCGTGCTTGTTCAGCATAATGTCTCTTAATTTCTTCCTCAATTATTTTTCGATTTCTCTGAATCTCTCGCCCATGTAATATCCTCCTACCTTCTTCTGGATTTTCTTCACCATTTTGGTTGTTTCTTTCCTCTTGATTTCTATTGTTATGTCTATTATCCAAAGCTTCGCCACGCGGATTATAGCGATCATCAATTATCTCTTCTTATTTATGACGTTGTTCTTCATTTGGATTTTTCATTCCTTCTCGAATATTTTCTCTAACATTTCTCATAGGGGAATCTCGCCTTGGTACTTCTCTAAACGACCTTGAACTTGATATAACAGTACTTCTTGATCTCCTTCTCTTTAATCTTAAATTTTCCATTCTTAACTCATGATTTTGTCTTGTTAAGTTCGCACGTTCTTCCGCTTCTAATCTCCTTTCCTTTTGTACTTTTTGTCTTACATCATCTGCTATTTAATTTTCATCTTCTCCATGAATTAATCCTTCAACTACTGCTTGATTTCTTCTTTCTCCTCCTTCATTTCTTAATTGTCGATCTTCTGCTTCTTCCATCGAATACGATCTCCAAGTATGCACACTAACTCTATCATAATCCATAACTCTATCTCGTATTGGTGTTTGTTGATTCGGCTGTTGAATTTGATTTTCCCCTTCATTTCTTATTGTATTTCTTCTTGTTCCTACTCTTGAAGATTCTCCCATTTCATATTTTCTTCCTCCTGCAAGTCTTTTACTTCTCCTTACGGTAGTTAGTGGTTCTGCTGTATTTATTCTTCTTCCAACCATTAATTCTTATTAAACTGTTGAAGATTGCGTAAGATCTTTTTACTAATTGTTCCAAATTCCTTCAAATCACAATGTCAATTTTTTTACCTTTTTCTTCAAATATCCCTCAATTCATCCCTGTTTCTAGCGCCAAAATGTAGTTGCAGGAAATCCTACACTACACCCTTGTTAAGAATTTATGATAATCAACTCAAATTTGAAGATTAAAATGACACTTTACTCTTTAATTTTCAGAAACGTTACAAGGAATGCAAGAACTCAAGAATAAAACCTTTCTCTTAGAGCTTCTCTCTCCTCAAGACTCTCTCAACTCTCAAAAAATACATCATCCCTCTCTGAATCTAGTGGAACCCTTTATATAGGGAATTACATAATGGGTGACAGCTAAGCTGTCCTTTATTTTCGGGTTTATTCTGTGATCTTCTCGTAACAGCTATAACATTAAATCTCGCAAGAGTTGTAATCATCGCGGATTAGTCATGATTTTCCCGTGTCTCTTCAAATGTCAACTATTACGTCGTTCTTTAAACTATTCCGTGACATTCGCAAAGTGTTGTTGAAAAGCTTGCGGTGATGCTCGCTGGGAAGTGTTGTAGAGATATTCTGGTCCTACAACAGATAACTAGGAATTCAAAATAAAGCTTTAAGTCTCTTGATGCTCGATCTGACAGCTTTGAAGAGTTTAGTAACTTGAGTTATTCTAGCCGTCAATTTTGTAGGTTAAGATGGAACGCCAAGAGCTCTCTCCCTATACGACTTTGTTTTAATATTGATATTTTCTCTCCACTACTGGACTTGCTAATCCCATAAATGTGACGATGAAATTGGAAGAGCTCCCCTTATAAGACTTTGTTTAAGGGTAAAAAAAATGCAAAAAGTGAAGGGCAAGCTATGCTTGTATGAGAATGAGAGATCAAAATCATACAAGACTTTCCTAAACAAAGTAACGGCCACGCAATTCTCGCTTCTGTCACAAATGAGGAGAAGGGTTAATCTTAAAGGGGAAGCAGATAAGAGTGAGATCAAAGTTGAGTAGAGCGACTATTAGTAGCAATGAGCGCTGATTTCTCGTGATGCAAGTTATAGGCGTATGCTGGCATGGTGACATAAAGGATAGTGATAGATGCCAGATGTTAGAAGTTGAGTAAGCCAGGTACTTGATACCAGTAGAGCACTCTTTGGAATCAACGCGAGATAATAAATGTCCATGAAGTATTTGAGAGACAACGTCGTCAATAACAACTTGATTTGACGTCTGAGAGTCGTACAAGTTAACAGTGACGTACGAACATCACCATGCTAAACAACTGATTTTGAGAGATCGTGTTGATCATTAGCATCAACTCAATGACAATGTGATGCATGGACATATCTTTATGACTGATACAAGGTACTAGCATCATTTTGTGAGTGGTACAAGCTCTGAGTATCACTTTGAGAATGATGCGAGCTCATGGTATATTAACAATATAAGCTCAGGGTATCTCTTTGTGGGTAATATGATCTAGTAGCCTCTCTTTTTAAGAGATGGAAGACCAAGGCACCTGTATGTGGGAGATGGCGTCATGGTGCAAGCTTGTGCATTGATTTATCGAGTTTATGATGCACATAAGTGGCGTAGATCATCTCAACTACAAATGATACCAAGTGTTGACATATCTATTTAGAATACTTAGTTGCTGAATACTCATCTCAGGCATCAAGAAGTAACACCAACATCTAATTCAGCTAGCACATAAATTTCCTGAGCATTCTAGTTTTCACAACAACATGAAATAAACACTTGATAACAACTGCAACGATATTTGGTTAAAAGGGAAGAAGAAAAGAACCATGGTAAAAGATGAAGTTGAAGATTCTAATTGTTCTAAGTGTCATCCCAATATCAAGATGTAGAACAAGAAGAGATGATCTCTGCTAATGATGTTTATGACTTTCTTAAAAAATTTGAAGAAGCAAAGATTAAACTTGTTGAATCCTTGACAAGTTAAGACATGTTAAGAAATGAGTTGAAAAAGGTTTCTTCTAACCTTGTTCTCATGAAATCGTATGTCAACGATCTTCTCAATGAAGAGATTTTACCTGAAGAGTTCGCGGATGTTGTTGATAAAGAACTCAAAGGTCTCAAAACCAATGATGTTTTTACTGGTATATAATTAGATGTTTCTTTTTCTTTTGCTTTTACTAGTTAACTCCTTGTAGGAATTTATTCTTATTGGTTAAGGAGGAACACTGGCTTTTGGAGTAGTTCTTATTTGTTACATTAGCTATTCCAAATGCTATCATCTTGCATGTTTAAATATTATTAAATTAAATTAAATTTGATTTTGGAAGATGACTTGTAATACCTAATCTTCATGGATTAGACCATATATCTCATATTTTCTCATAGGTTAAGAGGAGTAAACTATTTTGAGAACGACAGTATTGATATCTCCACGATTACACTTTTTGTGAATATACTGCTACAAGATTCTGTAAGATTTCCTTTAGGAAACTACTTACTTCCTTGATAGCATAACAACTAGGGGATAAGTGGTGAACTTTAATTTCTATGTTCGTACAGGGCTAGACAAGTTATAATTATTATGTTGAGTCATATCGCACTAATTTTTCTCTTATTCGTAACTTGTATAGAGAATAGTTCTTGTCGATGATTAGTTTTCTCACGAAAATCTTGTATCTTAGTACCTATAATATTAAGATCGCTATTTTTAACTTCTTTGTTCGTAACCGGCGAAAAAATAGAAAAATATTGGGATACAAATTTACTTTGTTCGTAACTGGAGAATAAGTTTGTTAATGTCTAAAGAAGATCATTCTCTTTTGATTAAAGTAAAAGTCGATGATGTTGTTCTTTAGGGGATGACATCAAATGGGGGAGAGTTCTTTTGAACTTGTGCTTAAACGTAATATATTTGTGGGGAGATAGGATGTGGAATTTTAGGAGATACTTGTACGTATAAATCTCCTTGACACAAACCAAGTTTCTTGGTGAAATTATCTATTCCAATTGGATTATTTGGATATGTCTAGATTGATCTTGGATATTGATATTTGAGATCGTCCAAGTACTCTTTTTAATAATCAGGTTCACGGGCTTATTGTCTTATACATACTAATTGAGAAGAGGTAGAGATATAAACTTTATATACATATTGTTAAGGATCATTAAGTTAGTCTTCTTGTAATTGTATTAGGTTTGTTCATACAGGTTGTCGAACGAAAAATTTGGTGGTGTACTTGGTATCCCCACATTTTCAAAACCACTATACAAATTGACTACGACAACTTTGTTTAGTTTAAACCAAGTAAACACTACTTTGTTACTCAATTCCTTCCGTATCCATATGTCTACAACCAGTCAGACGGTCTATGCACTTGAATCCCAATATGGGTAAAGTCCACTATCTCAAGTTGTTTCACCTTCCGTGAAGACTTCAGCAACTCAACTCATTTGGATCGTAATCCGAAATATTAAAGGACTAACATGTTTCAGTCCCTTCTCTATTCAATCTCCTAGATCAAAAAGTTAATCAGAGATAATTGAGTATAATAGTTCTTCCATTTAAAAGTATAAACTCCTTTGTCCAATCAGATCAATTAAGATAGGATTGACCTCAAAGAAAAACACCTAGATAGATCATCGATCTATACAACGTGCCTAATGTCAATTAAGACGATCTTCTTATCGGATCCTAGTCAATCAAGTGTGAAGGAGGTTATCACTAAGATCAGAATATAAACAAAAAAAATATTTTAATCTTCAATAAAGTACATTCACAAGCAACTTGATTATACTAGTGATCAATCACACACAAAACATAGTCTGTTGACAATGGATGATCAAAATCCCTATCTTCAGATCCATATGCAATATAACATATCTGGATTGTGGATACTTGAACTAGTACGAGTGAACTTATATCAGAAGAGAAGGATCACGGAATATACAAACTAGATCTATCAAGGTTAAACTTTAGCGTTAGTCAATCAAATTGATAATCAAAAACTAAAATAACAATACTATTATAATTTCCCACCAACAATACAACTAGTACTTCTTAATTTGATCCCACATAATTATTTAAACAAAATGCACATATGGGAGTTCACCTAATTAGGATACTATACTATTAAAAGAGTATTGAAAGAATACTCCAGTGGATTTTCACACAATAGGTTACTTCCATGGGTCCAAGGGATAAGTTTATTAAAATTACAAGCTTTACTATTTATAATGTCCAAGGTAGTTTGGAAAATAAGGAATTACTAAATCTGAAAATACTAAAGATATTCAAGTTCATCTTTGGTATTACAGTCAGCATGAATGCCTCTCGCTTCAACTAAAGTACATGTATGGTCACCCAAACTAAGTCTCATGCCTGAACTAGAGATAAAATTTACCGTGGATAAGCATATACTTATCTTAAGAGGAATAGATATACAATTCCTTTCAGTTTTTTTGCTAGTTATTTCCAGATTTTTATCATGCGCATAGGGTTATAATATAAAGTCTGAATGATGTTATAGCAAGGGTTGCTCACATGGATGTTAATGGATTTTACTATAGTTTTTGTCGTTTTAGTACTATTTTGTTTTGTTTTCCAAAATACCAAATTATATCGTGTTTTCGTTATATGCCAACTTATCATGCCACAAAAATCATCACAAATCACAATTCCATTTCTATTATGGTTGTCAAACCAAAAAATTAGCATAGAAGGGGTAGTTCCATTTGTCATATACTAGATATCAAAGTGTTAAGGTACATCCACACATGAGAGGATAAGTCGCACTGAAGGAAGAGGTGAGTGAAGGACTCCTCACTGTTGTTGCAAAAAGTACAAGTAGTATTTATGTTAGAGCATTGCTCGGTCGAACTCGCATGCGTTGTTATCTCAAGCATGTTTGTCAATATTAGTGATCAAAACTATACTTATGACTAAGTCTCGTTCTAGGATAGTTAAGCATAGTTGAGCTCCAGACTCCATGGCGATTATCTTACGAAGACGAAGAACTACTCAAGGAACCAGTGGAACTTTATCCGACCAAAAAGGTATGTGGAGACTTGAACTTATCTAGCACTCAAAAGTCTATCTATCTCCTACTCTTGAGACAACAGTCGTATAAGTACGATAGTTTTCATACATAAACATTTGCTATTTCGAGCCAAGTTTACTCGCCTATGTTTTTATCGAAATATGTATTGGTAAGCTTTCGCTATAACCACTTTTCATCTTTACCCGTGACGAAAGTCATGATGACGTTTCAATCTTGAAAATAACTTTAATGACGATAGTCGATTCTTATGTCTAACGACTACTATAACATTATAGAAGAATGTTTCAATGATTGAAATGTAGATTTGAGATTATGTAACCACCTATGGATATAAGAATATATAGTATGTTCGCACATTAGTGTATAAATCCATGTACCAGAAACCAAGTACGTGCATATGTGTGCATGTTGTATTGGTGAAGGAGACAGTTTGGGTACGCGTACCCATACGCGTACTGGCGGAAGTTTTTGAACCGAAAATTTCTGCTGATTTTCTAGTTTGCAAACTAGTAAACCAGTCACCTTAGGTATGCGTACCTGTAAGTGTACCCACGGAAGTTTTCGAACCAAAAATTTATGCTGAGTTTGTAAACTCAAATCCGGTAGCTAAGGTACAGTACACCATATTTTGCGTTTAGTTACTTATGATTTCAGTCACTAAATGGGGTTGTAACACAAATAAACCGTTTCAAAAGGGGGTGTAGCAATTTTTCGTAACAAACATGTTGCCGTTACAAATATGGGGTTGTAACTGTTTTCGTAACGCAAACTAGTCCGTTACCAAATGAAAATTAGTAACCGCGGAAGAACCGTTACTAAATTTTTACTAGATTTACAAATATGTTGACTAAATCAACGTTGAATGACTCCTATTATCCTGGTAAAAATTTAGTAACACTTTTCTTGCCGTTACTATTTTTTTTGTAACTAAAAAAAAAGAAGGCCAGTCTTCATTGACCTGGTCAAAATTAATTCACCACCTCTTTTATTTTACCCTGCAAGTACCCTATCGCATGGAATTGTTGTCATTCCATCCAATTCAAACATTCATTTTGCAAACTTTAAACATTCATTCTACATTCAAACATTTCATTCAAAAGAAATCACTCTACTAGACACTCATTAGACAAAGAAAAAATGGAAGCAAACATTATTCAAATCATTATATATATGTTTATCAATTTGTTCAATGATACTTAGGTTCAACTATCAGATGATTCATAACTGCTAAGTATAGGCAGATGACTCTTTTCTCATCTTAAAATCTAAGAGTTCCACCAGTACCAACAAGATTACCTGAATCCACTTGTTTCTTTATCTAATTAAATATTCGCTTGGCCTCAATAATCCTAATAATTGCTTCATCTGCAAGCAAGAAAATAATGGATTTAGAAATAGATTTTCGCAAACTCTCACACAACATATTGACACAAGACAAAACATTTGAGCTTGTTGGATTTCATAAGACAAGATAACAAGTAATACATAAGATTGAGTATTGATACAACTTAAGTGTATATATTGCAAAAAAATGGAAGAAACTGTAATGGTTAATTACCCGATGCCCTCTTCTTCAGTAGTTCATCAAACATGATTAGATACCACAAGAGATGGCTAGAGTTCTGCGAAAGCAGTGCCAGGAACTTCTTCTCCTACCAGAACCTGAAAGCAAACCGACACTTGCACACTGGTTCTTCTGTTGTTGCTATCTATCCATTTCAGCTTCTGAATTGCAATTGTATTGTAAGGGGATATCTTCAGTGCACATTCAGTAGCCATTCTGAACCCTGCCGAAGTAAACAAAAGTAAAGTAAGTGATCAGGTATTAAGAGATACTGAAAAAAGAGGCCACAGACTAACATGCTTCTAAACCCCTACAAAGGGAGTTAACAAGGGAGAAAATGATCAACATACTTAGTGATTACATGTCAATACAGTATACATAGGTGTATATCATAACAACTAAATAGGGATGAAAAAAATTGCATAAACATCTTAAATTTCCAACATAGATTATTTTCGCGACAATCAAAGTCATAATATCTACAGTACTAAATCCATTATACTACAGGTCACCACCTCCAACACCTGCCACATACGGCAAGAAATCACCGCCCCACCGCCATCTCTAGAACTAACTCTTTGTTATACAAGTCACCACACCACCATCACCACTACCAACCCAGAACTACTACTACAACTTACCACCACCATCTCCAGTACCATCCCTATACAACTACAAGTCACCACCACCACTAGCTTGGAAGTAGCTCATATCCAGTATCCGTTCTTTACTACTACAAATCACCACCTTTACCATATCCAATACCATTCCTTACTGATGTATATCCCCACCTCCACTATCTCTAACACCCAACCCATACTACAATATCAAACAGATCGAAAAATCATAGTTATATATGTACACATTCTTAAACCAAACATTTCCAAGTAATGAGCGATAAAGCCTTACCATCAATAGCTACATCGTTGGTGGAATTTTAACATTTTAGTGGAACCAAATTGGTTCAAAAAATCTACAAAAAATCAAAATGGGATTCAGAATCACAAATTCCATTAAAAAAATGAACTTTTATCTGAAAATAAAGAAATCACAAAGTTTCTGATCTTTTATACCTTGCGTTTCCTTCTTTGTAGTTCTCTAGCTGGTCCACCTTCAAATAGCGATCTTAAAATCCTTAAGGGGTTGAATCTTACACGATCTGGTCCATCAAAATAAATCACAAAAGCTGCATGAAAAAACATGAATACACCAAATTAGATTTATCCCTCTCTTAAAAGAAACCTAAAATACACACAACAATTGACCAACCATTGGAGCAGTGTGACTACAATTCTTTCTTCAAATCCCATTCAACATTCCTAAAAAGTGCGAAGAGCAAATAAAATTTATGCAGAACAACCGGTATTGATTAACAAAACATAATATGATTTCATTGTGCCAGATATATTTAGTACTGAAAAAATATTGACTCCATGATGGACTGAATTCATAATCAAGGTATAGTCCAACTTACCACGATACACATGGAGAAAGTGCCACTCTAACCCATGCAAATCCCTAGCCATCAGTTCTTGCGACGACAGCTGTTAAAAAAACAAACCAGCACAGGAAGGCATTCATCAGCATGCCTCTTTAGAATAGAAAAACCACCAGTATCTTGCAAAAAGAACGTGAGTAGCTCCCAGTAGAAAATATAGAAGTTTCCTTCTCAATACCAGACACCTCTTCCTGTAAAAATGCAAAGCATTAGCCATATGCAGAGTCCAGATAAAATAACCACACAAACAAATTGAATGAGTATCCGACCATCATCTCAGGAAGCAAAGTCACTTGCACAAACACCTCATCAGTTTCTAATTCAGCCTGTAACACCAAGTTGAAACAACAAGTATCCCCACCAAAGTAAAAATCTAAGAAAACTAAATGAAAATTAACTAGTTTGGACACATAATAATGTATTATATTGAGACTCATAGAGAAATTCATATACCTTTAACTGCACGTATACAACCCGACAAAGAATTTGTGAGGGCAAATTTCGCTTTGGCAATTGTATATCGAATTCTTGATTGGTCTATGCCTCAACCTACAAATCCAAATCAAACATAAATAATAAGGCTTAACATCACTATTAACATTGATGTAACAGTAAACATGTACACAATTTCGACCATAACATGTTCCAAGTGACCTTGAGGAAGTTAGAAAACCTTGTCACCAACATGAGGAATGTTAGAAACACCTAAAATCACAAAATTGGAAACCCTAATTGATTTTTTTGGGGTGTAATCAATAAAACAATAGAAAAGAGTTACCCTTAACCACCCATATCTTGATCATCGTCAGCTATTCATCATGATGTTTGAATAGAAATATGTGTTTTGGATTTTAGGTTTTCTTCGTCGCTTCAAACAAACAACATTGGTCAGAAACAAGATCAAAACCTAAGCGATCAGCTCTAAAATCACTAAATAGAAGTATTTATTTTGAACAAAACTCAAAGGATGCTTTACCTTTAAATCGAGGTAGAGATACCAGGTCAAAGAGGAAAGTTCTTTTTCTTGTTGATTTTAATGAATCTTCTTCGATAAATTGGAAGAGAGATTGAGAGCGAGAGACAGAAATAATAAAAGATCGAGAGTAATAGACGGAGATGAAGGTTTCTGATAAACAAGCCTTCCTGAGAGATTGAGAGATTGTTCATGTTTTCCTCATGGAGGCTGCGATGCTATGAATGAATGAAAATGAAATAGAAAAGAAGATAAGTATAATTTAGGGTTAGATTTCTCACACACGTCTGTAGCACGCGTAAACTTAGGTGTTACCCAGCACACGCTCTTTTCACACGATTTTTTTCTAGAAGTTTCTAATAGTAACATGGGATGTGCCGTCACTAAGGTAATTTTTTTTCGTAACTGAACTTGAACCGTTACTAAATTTTCGTAACTGAAATTTTTAGTTACGAATTCGTAAAGGCTACATGTTGGTTACGAATTTTAGTTACTAATCACTGAATATGGTGTAGTAGTATGCATACCCGTACGCGTACCCAAGCTGGTTATATTTCTCAAATCGGTTAGCTCATGAACTTAAACAATAAATCAATAAGGAATGCAATCTTTGCAAACCGTGGATATATTGTTCATGAATTGATTCGAGTGAATCAAACATATTTTGTTTCAATTGTGTCTATGTATAAAGATCTAAGCAATTGAACAACTCTTCATTTAGTTCTTTTGAGTGATTTGAACTAGTTGTGAAGAAGATGAATATGGTTGATATGAAAGTGCTCATGTGGCTAACCATTGGTTAACTATTTGTAAACCAACCAAATGTACATGTTTATATACGGTTACTCAAACCTAAATGAAATACATTGTGTGACATGCTAAGTTTCGATCTAACGGTTGCAAGATATTAGCGTGGATAAATAAGGTTTTTCATCTAACGGTGAATATTGAATGCTTTGTTACCAAGGTAACTTAGATTGCAAACCCTGATTTGAAAACTATATAAAGGATATATCTAGCAACTAGAAAAACTAATCCCAACACCTCCTGTGTGATACTAGTTAGTTTTGCTAGAGTCGATTCTCCTTTAACCGTAGGTTTCTTCTCGAGACCCTGTCGGTTAACGACTTAAAGACTTCATTGGGATTGTGAAGCCATCCGAAACTACTTTTCTTGTAGTTAATCGATCTGATCTTGCCATTTTCTATCGTACGAGTTGAATTGAATAATTGGCTTGAGATTATATCTCCGATAGGGAAAGATAAAAAGAAATAACAAACATCTTCGTCTCATCATTTGTGATTCTGTAATATCTAGTTTCACTACCATACGATTTAGATTATTGTGAGGTGATAAATAATTCTAGGCTGTTCTTCGGGAATATAAGTCCGGGTTATTGATTAGTTCTTGTTCACCTTGATTTTATCAAAAGACGGAACAAAACTCGTAGGTTTATCTGTGGGAGACTGATTTATCTATTATCGTAGACTTTTCTGTGTGATACATATTTGTTATTAAAGTCTTCGACTTTGGTTCGCAGCAACTCTTGGTTGTGGGTGAGATCAGGTAAGGGAATCAAGTGCGTAGTATCCTGCTGGGATCAGAGACGTAAGGAGCGCAACTATACCTTTAATCAGTGTGATATTGATTAGGGTTCAACTACAGTCCAGACTGAAGTTAGTTTGTAGTAGGCTAGTGACTGTAGCGGTTTAATAGAGTGTGGTGTTCAATCTGGACTAGGTCCCGGGGTTTTTATGCATTTGCAATTTCCTCGTTAACAAAATTTCTGGTGTCTGTGTTTATTCTATTCCGCATTATATTTTGTTATTATATAATTGAAATATCACAGGTTGTGCGTTGTATCGATCAATTGTGAAATCCAACCTTTGGTTGTTGATTGGAAATTGATTGATCCTTGGATATTGGTCTTTGATACCATCCAAATTTACATCTCTTGTATTTGATAAAGACTCGTAGATTTCTATTTTCAAATCGAGAGATAGAGATATTAACTCCTTGATATACTTTTTTATGAAGATTGAGTCTGACTATCTAGTTGATTCTCTTAAAAGTATAATATTAGAGTTAGTCCATACAGATTGCTAATCGAAATATTGGGTGAGGTGGTTAGACCCCCGTTTTTTCAATTTATCCCCAGAATTATACTGCAACTCGCGTACTATTTGGAAGTATGGGTGAGCGGCTTTCCATACAAAGATTTTAGTTGAAGGTGTTATATGCATGCTCCAAATTCTGCTCCTTATATTTTGATTCACTTCCAGTAGAGTTGATGGAATTATAAAGAGACTTCACAAAAAACATACCTTAGGAGTTTAAAGTCAAACAAGGAACATCTTCCAATCCTATAAACGGAATTCGTAACTTCTTGAATTTGGCAATAGTAGGCTGATCAAAGCAAGCTATGAGTTTGTCTTGATCCTATCATTGTTCTGGTGAAAACTTGACTGACCTTGTTGATGTTGTCAGCTCCATGAATTGGTTTTATCAAAGGAGGTTTAGTGCCCAGTATCCAGTAATCTTCACATATACTGTCCACTAGATTATTACATGATCTTCGAATATAAACGAAAGAAGAACTAGCAAGATTTTTTTTGAAATCTAAAACTCGAAGCAAAATAGCTTTCGATATCCAATTGATAGCAAAACTGTTCCTCCTTATACTGTTAACTACATTCTGGTTGTCATTATGAAAGATCAATCTTTCATCTCCGCGATCTTGGACCCATCTTGTTGCTTCTCTACACGCTCTGGACTCGGCTTCTTCAGCACTTAAACACCATCATGTTTCTTTATTTAGCATTGTAAATAGTTTATTACCTGGAATTTTGTGTCGCATACTTATAAACCCTGTCAACACCATAATTTACCACACGTTTTTAGCATTGTCAATAATTTGTTTTTTTTTCCCTTCCTTTTTACCAGAAGGATTTGCATTTTTTGCAAGAGTGCTTGTTCTTTTCTTTTTCGATCTTTGTCCCACTATCAACGTCCTAATGGCTGCCACTATCACCGTCCCTAATGGCTGCTCAAAGTGATAAATGTGTCCTCGATAAAGCAGGTACCAACTTACTCCTTGCTGTCAAAGACTCAAAGTTAATTTTCTCAAACGTAACTTACGTAAGTTCAATAACCGAATGACATTGTCGGCTCGGAATTTTGCTACATCGTTTTATCTCTTTCAAGTACGTACGGGGTTTGAGTACATTATAGAATTCGTATTAATTTGTTGGTAGTAGTAGTACGATGGATTCGAGTCCCACCCAGAGTGTACCAAAAAGGACGATCTTTAAGTAGAAATAGTACTTTCACCCACCGCAATTGTTGTTTCCCTTCTTCCTTTATTGCTTGATTTTTTATTTTTGTTTTTCTTTTGCTACAATTTTTCTTCTTTGAGTATTCTGATTTTGTAATCTTGGTACTACCGTTAAGAAAAAGAAAAATCAGGCCATTCATTTTATTTATTTTTGAAAAGTACCGTTCATATGCTTGTAGTAAAAGGGAAGACAACTGACAAAGAAAGAAAAAACATGCAGCAAACAAAAATATCTTTTCATAGCCGTTCCAGCCAGAAATCATCTGTCACTAAAACCCCCTCCTTGTCCCTGTCCCAGCCAATCACAGAATCACACATCATAATGTTAACATTAATTAAAATAAAATAAAAAATATATATATATAATATGAGAGGGGACAGGGGCTCGAACAGGGACAGACGATTCGAGCCCGGTCGTTCCTGCTTTTGTATCCTGTGTTTATCTTGGAAAAAAAAATCAAAAAATTGGGACCCATAAGCTGGAGCAAAGCACGTGATGAAGAGCGGAGATGGTGTCAGCTAACCATGTGAGTGGCATTACTCGTGTCAAAAGCCTAAAGGAGACGGTGGTCAATGACTCGCTTCCAAGCGTCAATAAATCTACATAGCTCGACCAAATTTCCTGGATGCTTCTCTCATGTGCTCAATTTTGATGATTAGTGTTCGTGTTTAGCTCTAAAAAAAATGAGAATCAAAATGGAAGTGGTTGAGTTTTAGTGTGATTTTGATACTAACATGACTGCACATGTTTTACTTTGCTAGGAGCCTAGATTTATCATCATCATCATGTGACTTTAGGAAAATTGCAAGTGCATTGAATATTTTATTTTGGATGTTTAAACTAAATTGTTCTTAGTATTTTCTTATTTGCAGGTAATTGAGCTTAATTTGGACTAAATGACTACTAACATAAACATAAACTTTGACTGAGTCGCTTGTGATGGAAACTTTGGTGAGAACTGATTGGAAGACGCTAAGAAGAAGAATATGCAGGGTTATAATGGCACTGAGAAGGAGGAACTGAGGTGAGATGACAGCTCGGCTTTGTGTTGTTGGTTGGTCAAAATGGAGGACAGGGAATGATGGAACTTGACTAGGTGATACTGTGGTGATGCATGGTAGAAGAGAATGATACGGTTGAGTTGAATAGACGCTGTTAAGCTCTAGGAATTGGCGGTGATCGAAGGAAGGTGAGTTATAAGGGTTATAAGGAGTGAATGGCAGTTAATCATGGCAGTAGAGTCTGCATGTCATGGCGGTATCGATGGACGCTGATATATAGAAATTCAGAAGAAGCAATTAATGAAGAACCATCTTTTGGGGACTACCCAAAAAAGTTGGGGGACTACCCATCAGTTTTTGTGGAGGATATTTGAAGTAATATTTGGTCACCCCTTATAATTTTTGTTTCTAATACCCACTTTACCCTTGATGATAAACTTAGTTAGTGATTAATGATTAGTTAAAAATTGATTAGTGATTAGTTAAAAACTGATTAGGGATTAGGGATTAGTGATTAGTGTTTTATAAGTTGGATTGTTTTGTTTTTAACATTTTTTTTTTGAGAGATAAGAAGAAGAAGGAAATAGGAAGAACAAGAGTATGATGTTTTGGGTACTCATGGATACTTCAAATTTAGTTAATGGTGCTTGAATTGGCCAAAACATTCCTAAAAATGAACAATTTACAAATTGATTTTCGTTTGGTTTACAAAGTTCGGCTACAACATTTGAAGAACAGGTTACCGAACTCATCTGCAAGTGTAGTTCGGTTAATGTTTCTAAAAACACAGGTAGCCGAACTCAGATTTAATGGAATTTTTAGTTTCAGAGAACAGTTCGGTTAGGAAATTTTTTTTTACGACGTAAACGAACTAAAAGTTCGGCTGGGAAAAAAAATGAAAAAAATTGCGACGTAACCGAACTCAATATATAGGTTTTCAGAGAAAAGTTCGGTTAGGAGAAAAAAATTGCGACGTAACCGAACTGAAGTTCGGTTAGGAAAAAAAAAATTGCGACGTAACCGAACTTTTCTCTGAAAGAAAAACCTCCATTAAAAGTTGAGTTCGGCTAGTTCGACAAAGTTTTTCACATAATTCCTAACCGAACTTCTCTCTGCAACTTACATTTTCAACTCATTTTAATGATTACTTCTCATTTTTGCAACCAAAAACGAATGACAAGTAATGGGTTTGTTATAATTTTGATTTTGATTTTGTTTTGTTAATGATTTAAATTAAGCTATATATTGTGGTCGGTGGTGGTGGTGGCTCAAGGTGGTCGGTGGTGGTGGTGGTCGGTGGTCGGTGGTGAGCGGCGGGGGTGATGGGAGGAGGTGGTTATATATATAGGTGGTGGTGATGGGAGGAGGTGGTAATATATATATAGGTTAAGGGTAGGTTAGTCATTTCCACATTTTAGGACACCCCTTATCATTTTAGGGTGGACATTTGTAGCACTGGGTAGTCCCCCACCTTTTTTGGGTAGTCCCCAAAAGATGGTTCTTAATGAAAAGATGGGATGGACTTGTGCTGGACTATTAGGGGCGAGCCCAGTGCTTGTCGATCTTAGAATGTGACCATCACATACCCAATAAGCTATTGAGCCACATTAATCTACACGACCAGCGTAGGCCCACTGGAGAGATTGAAAATTAGCACGAGCAGCTTTGGACGTGACCTACTTTGGGTTTTGGCTATATTTGGCCAGAGTTCGTGACCTACTTTGGCACGGGGGTTTGGAGGTTACAAAACTCTATATATAGAGAACCCTAGGAACAATCTTCATATCTTCATCACACATATCTTCTTTTCACCGTTTTTCTCCCCCTTAGGGGGAGAACTATCTCTTTTATATTGTAAGGATGAATTCAAAGTTCTAATTGTGAAGCTCAATTATTTGCAAGTTTGTTTCAAGTTTTAAATTGATTCATTGTGGATTGTTTTTACTATATCGAAGGTTTATGATTGATTTTAGATTGGTTTGGGTGCGCAACTATTAACATTGATGTAACAGTAAACATGTACACAATTTCGACCATAACATGTTCCAAGTGACCTTGAGGAAGTTAGAAAACCTTGTCACCAACATGAGGAATGTTAGAAACACCTAAAATCACAAAATTGGAAACCCTAATTGATTTTTTTGGGGTGTAATCAATGAAACAATAGAAAAGAGTTACCCTTAACCACCCATATCTTGATCATCGTCAGCTATTCATCATGATGTTTGAATAGAAATATGTGTTTTGGATTTTAGGTTTTCTTCGTCGCTTCAAACAAACAACATTGGTCAGAAACAAGATCAAAACCTAAGCGATCAGCTCTAAAATCACTAAATAGAAGTATTTATTTTGAACAAAACTCAAAGGATGCTTTACCTTTAAATCGAGGTAGAGATACCAGGTCAAAGAGGAAAGTTCTTTTTCTTGTTGATTTTAATGAATCTTCTTCGATAAATTGGAAGAGAGATTGAGAGCGAGAGACGGAAATAATAAAAGATCGAGAGTAATAGACGGAGATGAAGGTTTCTGATAAACAAGCCTTCCTGAGAGATTGAGAGATTGTTCATGTTTTCCTCATGGAGGCTGCGATGCTATGAATGAATGAAAATGAAAGAGAAAAGAAGATAAGTATAATTTAGGGTTAGATTTCTCACACACGTCTGTAGCACGCGTAAACTTAGGTGTTACCCAGCACACGCTCTTTTCACACGATTTTTTTCTAGCAGTTTCTAATAGTAACATGGGATGTGCCGTCACTAAGGTAATTTTTGTTCGTAACTGAACTTGAACCGTTACTAAATTTTCGTAACTGAAATTTTTAGTTACGAATTCGTAAAGGCTACATGTTGGTTACGAATTTTAGTTACTAATCACTGAATATGGTGTAGTAGTATGCATACCCGTACGCGTACCCAAGCTGGTTATATTTCTCAAATCGGTTAGCTCATGAACTTAAACAATAAATCAATAAGGAATGCAATCTTTGCAAACCGTGGATATATTGTTCATGAATTGATTCGAGTGAATCAAACATATTTTGTTTCAATTGTGTCTATGTATAAAGATCTAAGCAATTGAACAACTATTCATTTAGTTCTTTTGAGTGATTTGAACTAGTTGTGAAGAAGATGAATATGGTTGATATGAAAGTGCTCATGTGGCTAACCATTGGTTAACTATTTGTAAACCAACCAAATGTACATGTTTATATACGGTTACTCAAACCTAAATGAAATACATTGTGTGACATGCTAAGTTTCGATCTAACGGTTGCAAGATATTAGCGTGGATAAATAAGGTTTTTCATCTAATGGTGAATATTGAATGCTTTGTTACCAAGGTAACTTAGATTGCAAACCCTGATTTGAAAACTATATAAAGGATATATCTAGCAACTAGAAAAACTAATCCCAACACCTCCTGTGTGATACTAGTTAGTTTTTCTAGAGTCGATTCTCCTTTAACCGTAGGTTTCTTCTCGAGACCCTGTCGGTTAACGACTTAAAGACTTCATTGGGATTGTGAAGACATCCGAAACTACTTTTCTTGTAGTTAATCGATCTGATCTTGCCATTTTCTATCGTACGAGTTGAATTGAATAATTGGCTTGAGATTATATCTCCGATAGGGAAAGATAAAAAGAAATAACAAACATCTTCGTCTCATCATTTGTGATTCTGTAATATCTAGTTTCACTACCATACGATTTAGATTATTGTGAGGTGATAAATAATTCTAGGCTGTTCTTCGGGAATATAAGTCCGGGTTATTGATTAGTTCTTGTTCACCTTGATTTTATCAAAAGACGGAACAAAACTCGTAGGTTTATCTGTGGGAGACTGATTTATCTATTATCGTAGACTTTTCTGTGTGATACAGATTTGTTATTAAAGTCTTCGACTTTGGTTCACAGCAACTCTTGGTTGTGGGTGATATCAGGTAAGGGAATCAAGTGCGTAGTATCCTGCTGGGATCAGAGACGTAAGGAGCGCAACTGTACCTTTAATCAGTGTGATATTGATTAGGGTTCAACTACAGCCCAAACTGAAGTTAGTTTGTAGTAGGCTAGTGACTGTAGCGGTTTAATAGAGTGTGGTGTTCAATCTGGACTAGGTCCCGGGGTTTTTCTGCATTTGCAATTTCCTCGTTAACAAAATTTCTGGTGTCTGTGTTTATTCTATTCCGCATTATATTTTGTTATTATATAATTGAAATATCACAGGTTGTGCGTTGTATCGATCAATTGTGAAATCCAACCTTTGGTTGTTGATTGGAAATTGATTGATCCTTGGATATTGGTCTTTGATACCATCCAAATTTACATCTCTTGTATTTGATAAAGACTCGTAGATTTCTATTTTCAAATCGAGAGATAGAGATATTAACTCCTTGATATACTTTTTTATGAAGATTGAGTCTGACTATCTAGTTGATTCTCTTAAAAGTATAATATTAGAGTTAGTCCATACAGATTGCTAATCGAAATATTGGGTGAGGTGGTTAGACCCCCGTTTTTTCAATTTATCCCCAGAATTATACTGCAACTCGCGTACTATTTGGAAGTATGGGTGAGCGGCTTTCCATACAAAGATTTTAGTTGAAGGTGTTATATGCATGCTCCAAATTCTGCTCCTTATATTTTGATTCACTTCCAGTAGAGTTGATGGAATTATAAAGAGACTTCACAAAAAACATACCTTAGGAGTTTAAAGTCAAACAAGGAACATCTTCCAATCCTATAAACGGAATTCGTAACTTCTTGAATTTGGCAATAGTAGGCTGATCAAAGCAAGCTATGAGTTTGTCTTGATCCTATCATTGTTCTGGTGAAAACATGACTGACCTTGTTGATGTTGTCAGCTCCATGAATTGGTTTTATCAAAGGAGGTTTAGTGCCCAGTATCCAGTAATCTTCCCATATACTATCCACTAGATTATTACATGATCTTCGAATATAAACGAAAGAAGAACTAGCAAGATTTTTTTTGAAATCTAAAACTCGAAGCAAAATAGCTTTCGATATCCAATTGATAGCAAAACTGTTCCTCCTTATACTGTTAACTACATTCTGGTTGTCATTATGAAAGATCAATCTTTCATCTCCGCGATCTTGGACCCATCTTGTTGCTTCTCTACACGCTCTGGACTCGGCTTCTTCAGCACTTAAACACCATCATGTTTCTTTATTTAGCATTGTAAATAGTTTATTACCTGGGATTTTGTGTCGCATACTTATAAACCCTGTCAACACCATAATTTACCACACGTTTTTAGCATTGTCAATAATTTGTTTTTTTTCCCTTCCTTTTTACCAGAAGGATTTGCATTTTTTGCAAGAGTGCTTGTTCTTTTCTTTTCGATACTGTCCCACTATCACTGTCCTAATGGCTGCCACTATCACTGTCCTAATGGCTGCTCAAAGTGATAAATGTGTCCTCGATAAAGCAGGTACCAACTTACTCCTTGCTGTCAAAGACTCAAAGTTAATTTTCTCAAACGTAACTTACGTAAGTTCAATAACCGAATGACATTGTCGGCTCGGAATTTTGCTACATCGTTTTATCTCTTTCAAGTACGTACGGGGTTTGAGTACATTATAGAATTCGTATTAATTTGTTGGTAGTAGTAGTACGATGGATTCGAGTCCCACCCAGAGTGTACCAAAAAGGACGATCTTTAAGTAGAAATAGTACTTTCACCCACCGCGATTGTTGTTTCCCTTCTTCCTTTATTGCTTGATTTTTTATTTTTGTTTTTCTTTTGCTACAATTTTTCTTCTTCGAGTATTCTGATTTTGTAATCTTGGTACTACCGTTAAGAAAAAGAAAAATCAGGCCATTCATTTTATTTATTTTTGAAAAGTACCGTTCATATGCTTGTAGTAAAAGGGAAGACAACTGACAAAGAAAGAAAAAACATGCAGCGAACAAAAATATCTTTTCATGGCCGTTCCAGCCAGGAATCATCTGTCACTAAAACCCTCTCCTTGTCCCTGTCCCAGCCAATCACATAATCACACATCATAATGTTAACATTAATTAAAATAAAATAAAATATGTATATATATAATATGAGAGGGGACAGGGGCTCGAACAGGGACAGACGATTCGAGCCCGGTCGTTCCTGCTTTTGTATCCTGTGTTTATCTTGGAAAAAAAAATCAAAAAATTGGGACCCATAAGCTGGAGCAAAGCACGTGATGAAGAGCGGAGATGGTGTCAGCTAACCATGTGAGTGGCATTACTCGTGTCAAAAGCCTAAAGGAGACGGTGGTCAATGACTCGCTTCCAAGCGTCAATAAATCTACATAGCTCGACCAAATTTCCTGGATGCTTCTCTCATGTGCTCAATTTTGGTGATTAGTGTTTGTTCGTGTTTAGCTCTAAAAAAAATGAGAATCAAAATGGAAGTGGTTGAGTTTTAGTGTGATTTTGATACTAACATGACTGCACGTGTTTTACTTTGCTAGGAGCCTAGATTTATCATCATCATCATGTGACTTTAGGAAAATTGCAAGTGCATTGAATATTTTATTTTGGATGTTTAAACTAAATTGTTCTTAGTATTTTCTTATTTGCAGGTAATTGAGCTTAATTTGGACTAAATGACTACTAACATAAACATAAACTTTTACTGAGTCGCTTGTGATGGAAACTTTGTCGCTCGACAGACTTCTTTATCTCGAATGGCAAGTTCTTTACCACTTATAAATACCCATATTCGCCTCTTATCCTTCTACACCTGCTCTACATTTTTTTCTCCTCTTCTTCATATTTTTTCTCCAAAATCTTTCAATTAAATCTATTTCTTTCCAAAACATTTTAAAATGAGCAATCCAAGAATAAAAAGGTGAAAAAACAAAGTTGTAAACACCAACGAATGAGTGGATTAAACTGGACTCAAAATAAAGTAGTTCGAAATTCCTAAACAATAGGCCAGTCCTGATATACTCTTTATGCATAGACCTAGTCCTCTAGAGCAAGTTAATTCAACCAGACTAGGAGGTGGGAATTCTGAGTTCAGAGAAGGAAGCTCTTTCCTTTTTTTTGATTGATTGATCGATCATGTACGACTGGAGTCTGGAACTCATATCACAAAGATTCTGGGTTCGAACATTTGGAAGGGTATCTAAGAAAATTTGGAAACAAAATAACATTAGGAAGTTCGAAATCCTTAAACAACATTAGGAAGTTCAAAATCCCTAAACAACATGCTGGTCCCGGTGTACTCCTTATGCATAAATCTAACCATTTAGAGCAAGTTAATTCAACCAGGCTAGTAGGTGGAAAGTTTGAGTTTCTTCCCCTTGTTATTAATGAAATAGTCTGCTATATTATTCGTATATATTTATTTTATAATGCCTAAAAACCATATGACCTAGTTTGTTCAAGTTATATTAGAACATCGGTGGAAGACTACAAATGCGTTCTGAAAAAGCGGGGGTCTAACAACCTCACCCAATATTTCGATTAACAATCTGTATGGACTAACTCCAATAAACTAACAAGTGGATCAACTAAACAGTTAAACTCAATCTTATAAAAAGTATATCAAAGAGTTATATCTCAATCTCTCAATTCAATCCGCAATCAAACAAATAATAATTTGCGATCCCGATTGAATATAAGAGAGATAACTTGAACGATACCAAAGACCAATGTTCCAAGATCAATCAATTTTAATCAACAACCAAAGGTTGGATTCAACGCATATCCTGTGATATTTCAATTATATAAAAAAATATAATGCGGAAAATAAATAACACAGACACCAGAAGTTTTGTTAACGAGGAAACCGCAAATGCAGAAAAACCCCGGGACCTAGTCCATATTTGAACACCACACTGTATTAAGGTGCTACAGACACTAACCTACTACAAATCTAACTTCAGTATGGAATGTAGTTGAAACCTAATCAATCTCACACTGATTCAAGGTACAGTCGTGCTCCTTACGTCTCTGATCCCAGCAGGATACTACGCACTTGATTCCCTTAGTTGATCTCACCCACAACTAAGAGTTTTTACGACTCAAAGTCAAAGACTTGATAAAAAAAAATTTGTATCACACATAAAAGTCTATAGGAATAGATAAATCTGTCTTCAACGGATATACATACGAGTTTTTGTTCCGTCTTTTGATAAATCAAGGTGAACATGAACCAATTGATATACCGGACTTATATTCTTGAAGAACAACCTAGAAATATCAATCACCTCACAATAATCTTAATCGATTAACGAAACAAGATATTGTGGAATCACAAACGATGAGACGAAGGTGTTTGTGACTACTTTCCTGTCTTGCCTATTGGAGATATAAATCTCAAGCCAATCTTACGATTGTACTCAATCACGATAGAAACAGCAAGATCAGATCACGCAACTACAGAAAAAAATAGTTGGGTCTGGCTTAACAATCCCAATGAAGTCTTTAAGTCGTTAACCTACAGGGTTTCGTAAAAAACCTAAGGTTAAAGGAGAATCGACTCTAGCTTATACAACTAGTATCACACATGAGGTGTGGGTATTAGGTTACCTAGTTGCTAGAGTTATCCTTTATATAGTCTCCAAATCAAGGGTTGCAATCTAAGTTAACAGGGTAACAAAGCATTCAATATTCACTGTTAGATAAAAACCTAATTAGATTCAAGCTAATATCTTTCAACCGTTAGATCGAACTTAGCTTGTTATACACAGATGAAATGTAATTTCATTTAGGTTTGAGTAACCATACTTAAACGTGTACCCTTAGTTGTGTAGCACCCCCAAAGCTAGCAACTGACTAATCCAAGAGATTAACTAAATAAAGAGGCATTAAGGATCTAAATCATTTACTTAAATATTCAATTAAGAATTCTGCTACAAAACTTATCCCAAAATTAACCCCTCTCTGAAATATATATACAAGAACTCCTTTCAGATGATAAACATAACAGAAGTTACCAACTAACGAAACTCAACACTTGAAGCTTTCGCTGCGCAACTCTGATCTGTCTCTGAAACTGAAAAAGGGAGGGTCTAACAACGACACCCAATATTTCGATTAGCAATCTGTATGGACAACTCCGAGTTACTTTCTAGAGAATCGACTAGACTCAATCAAATAGAAAATATCTCAAGGAGTTATTATCTCAATCTCTCGATTTGATTTGCTCAAGCAAGTATAATCTGCGAGTCTTGGTTGGTACCAAAGACCCATATCCAAGTGTCAATCAATTTAAATCAACAACCAATAAGGTCAGATATCCTAATTGATTGAACAACGCACAATATGTATTATTTCAATTATATAAAAATATAATGCGGAAAATAAATAACACAGACACCAGAATTTTGTTAACGAGGAAACCGCAAATGCAGAAAAACCCCGGGACCTAGTCCAGATTAAACATACACTGTATTAAGCCGCTACAGACACTAGCCTACTCCAAATTAACTTCGGTCTGGACTGTAGTTGAACCCCAACCAATCTCACACTGATCCAAGGTACAGTTATGCTCATACGCCTATGATCCCAACAGGATACTGCGTACTTGATTCCATTAGCTGATCTTACCCACAACCAAGAGTTGCTACGACCCAAAGTCGAAGACTTTAATAAACAAATCTGTCTCATACAGAAAAGTTTACAAGATAGATAAATTCGTCTCCCACGAATAAACCTGTGAGTTTTGTTCTGTCTTTTGATAAATCAAGGTGAATAGGAACCAATCAATAAAACCATACTTATATTCCCGAATAACAGCTCAGTTTTATCAATCACCTCACAATAGTCTTAATCGACGCAGCGAAAAAAAAATTATGGAATCACAAACGATGAGACGAAGATGTTTGTGATTACTTTTATATATTACCTATCGGAGATAGAAATCTCAAGCCAATTATTAAAATTGTACTCATATAATAGAAACAACAAGATCAGATCACACAACTACGATAAAAGTAGTATCGGTCTGGCTTCACAATCCCAATGAAGTCTTTAAGTCGTTAACCTGGTTTTAGAAGAAGAAAACCAAAGGTTAAAGGAGAATCGATTCTAGCTTAGCAAACTAGTATCAAAAGAATGTGTGGGGATTAGATTTCATAGTTCCTAGAGTTCTCCTTTATATAGTCATTCAAATCAGGGTTTGCAATCAATGTTAGCTTGGTAACAAAGCATTCAATATCCACCGTTAGATGAAAACCTGATTAGATACAAGCTAATATTTATCAACCGTTAGATCGAAAACATATCTTGTTATACACACATGTACTTGACGATTTTTGGTTTGTGTAACCGTACCCAAACTTGTACATTAGTTGGTTCAACACTAGTTAACCAAATGGTTGGCCAAATGATAACTTTCATAACAACAATATTCTTCTTCACCATAACTAGTCCAAATGACTCAAATGAACTAGTTAGAGAGTTTTTCAATTGCTATGAGATCTTATGTACTACACAAGACACAATTGAAGGAAAAACGATGTGATTCACTCGAATCGACTCATGAACTATAAATCCACGGTTCACAATAGAATTCCTTAGTTTATTAAGATAAGTTCACAAGCATCGATTTTAGACATAACCTACTCAAGTTCGCGGACAGGGTTCGCGGACTCAAGTTCAGCGGTTGGAGTTTACAAACTCCAGCAGAAATTCTTGGGTCGAGAACTTCCGTCAGTTCGTGGACTGAGTTCACGGACTGAAACTGATCTACAACTCCAGCAGAAATTCTCGGGTTCGAGAACTACGCCAGTTCGCGGACTGAGTTGATGGCTCACGTTCTGGTTTCACTTGATCAACAAAGTTCGCAAACTTCAGTTCAAGCAATAAGTACTTATACATATATGTGTTACCACAACAATGTTTATATCCTCCAATGGTTATATTGTCTAAACTCTCATTTCAATCATTGAAACATTCTCAGAGGGCGTTATATAGTTGTTATTCACAAACTATTTTTCGTTATAGCGATTTCCAAAATGGTTGAAACATAACATGATTTTCGTCACTAGGTAAAGATGAACTTGGCTAAAGTGAAAGCTTTACCAACACATATTTCGAGAAATTGATAAGAGAGATATACTCAGCTCGAAATATCATATGTGTATAATCTTAGTCTATATAGTAATACGACTTTTGTCTCAAGATATGAGATAGAGTAGATAGACTTTTGAGTGATAGATAAGTTCAAGTCTCCACATACCTTTTAGTCGATGGAGATCCACTGGTTCCTTGAGTAGTCCTTCATCTTGTATGATGATCGCCATGGAGTTCTTGAGCTCAACTACACTTTCTATCCTAGTCCGAGACCTAAGCTATAGTAGACTAGAAATCAAGACTTTATAGTTTTGATCACTAACATTGACAAACATGCTTGAGATAGAAACGCATGCGAGTTCGACCGAGCAATGCTCTAACAGAAACTGAAAGTGGGAATGAGTGAGCACATCATCCCTAAAAGGGGTGCCCAGTAGGAATAACATTTAACTTTCAAGTAATCATTGGAATAATTTGAAAATAATTCATGTTTTTCCAAAACACTAAAACACAACCAATTTCATATAGGTAAAAAGTCATGTATATGGAACTAACTCCTTCGTCAAACAGTGTATAATATGGTGTCAACCAGTTCCATACCTAGATAATAATGTTGTGGTGTATCGCCCTAGCCATTGCATAAAAGCTGAAAGTAAGTAAGTATAAATGAAGAGTAGTATCCAACATACCACAGATGGAAATTTCTTATTTCTAAACATTCAAATGGAAATTATTATTTCCCAAACAATTCATAAAGACAAACAAGCATTACAATTTCTTTCCAAACAATGGAAAGATTAGAAGAGATAACAGAACTTTCGGAATTTAAAACTAAACAATGCAAATAATACACAATCAGACAATGCATGAATTTGTTAAACATAAACTTTGGTAAAAGAAAGCAACAATAATCACAATAGAGTTAAATACAAATTCCCACCTATTTTGATGACAAGCCACGCCTACCTCGAGATCCACAATCCACTGGTTCGTCCTTTGAATTGATCGTTGTTAATAGACTAGTTGTTAATCACACAAGAAGTCTAAGAAACTAGCCAAAATGGCTCACACAAGAATCATACAAGTCTAACTAATGGTTCTAAGCTCATTTATGACTTTACACCTTTTCATTTTCTAACTTTAGCATAGATTAGATTTACTAACTAAATTGGGTTGATTTTATAGTCCATTATAAGTCTTATAACTATCTACAACTTTGTAGAAGAAACCAAAGGCTAATTCGGACTGTAAGGGGTCCAAATCATCAACTTAGGGTAACTAGTCCTAAGCCCAAGTCCACTAAACAAGTCCATTAATCCAAGGCCTGATCTAAACTGGTCAATTAACGGTGAGTAATAGTCAACGGGGTTAATTAAAGGTCAACGTCTAAGGTCAGGTCAACTGGTTAGGTCACTGAGTCAACTTGGGTTAAGATAAGGAAACTCGGTGAGTTACAACGATTCAACTCAGTCAGCTAAGTCAGTCACTGACTTGGATGACTAACATGTTTATACTTCTATTTCAAATAGACTTCAACTCTAATGTTATATTCTCAACTTCTAGTTTAACAAATCAACTTCAATTCAATTACAAAATAACAATGAACTTCATTTACAAACAACAACTTTGATTACCTGCAATTGCAGCTTTAATCAATAACTCTCTACATTCATACTTTCTTTACCTCTCTACAAGAGAAAGTCCACTCCACACACTCATTTAACCTTCCTTCCAAAACTTCAGTCACATAACTTCTCATGTTGGATCATTAACAGTTCATATCTCCAATAATTTCATTATCAACATTACTTATGAATCCATAAGATGCAATTCATACAACAACTCCACTAGTTCAACTAAACACAACTGCAACTGTAGTAGCAGGATTTCCCACACTACACCCCTATTAAGATCCTATAAAAATCTAAGTGAAACTAGTTGAAGATTAAAGAATTAAACGACACTTTTATTATTTAGATCTCAGAAATGTTTACAGAAAATATTCAAACTCAGAATTACAACTTTCTTTTCTGGATTTTCTCTCTCCTCAAGATTTTCTCAACTCTAAAAAATACATCATCTTCATCTGGACTTACTTGAACCCTTTATATAGGAAATTACATAGTGGGTGACAGCTAAGTTTTCCCCTTCTTTCGGATATATTCTGCGATCTCATCGTGGTATTTGCAATATTAATCTTCGCCAACCTTTGTAATCCTCGTGAAACAACACTCTCATAACATGTCTCTTCAATCATCAGCTACTATGATGCTTCCCCGTGATGCTCGCCAAATGTTGCTGAAGAATCCTCACGACACTCTCGTGAATAATGTCATTTATACTTATAGGAATATTTGACCTTCTCGTGAAAGCGTTGTTCTTATCATGAGAATATCGTTGTGGCGATATTCTGGTACTACATCTTGCCTCTTCTCACATCTTTTCTGCGAAGAAGAAAAGATCGTGAGAATAAATTTCCGTAATCTCCTATCTTTTCACCTCCATCTTTATTCTGACACGTCTCTAAACCTTTCACCAGCTGTCTTCATATAATTTTATTATCCATATATTTTTCGACACGTCATCTTAAACCGCTGTAATTTGACCATTCACGTCCTTTCATTGTATTAACTATATTTATTTTCTCGATAAACTTCTTCTGCTATAAATACCTTCTTTCATTCTTCTCTTTTTCTTTCTTCTTATTCTCTTTCCTTCTTATTCTCTGCAAATTTCATTGCTTTCCCGCAAATCGCGCATCTACTATCTTTCGCCATTTTTTCAATCTCCTTTCATTTCCATTCTCTCAAAATGGTTGTTGCTGGTGCTAAAAATCTTATTGCTTTCAATTTGATGCAAGAAAAACTTAAAAATCAAGGATTTGAATTATCTTTAATTCCAGATCAAAGTCCCAAATCAGTTCTTTCTCTTGAATTATTTTCTAACTTCCAGTGTTCTCGTGAAAAAATTATAGTTTCGTTAGGCCAACTTGAAGCTGGTCTTCCACTTCCTCTCTACAACCCTGAACTTCCACTCTTTTACCAAATAATTTCTAATAAGAGATTATCACGAGCGGTGTATCAACTTGGCAGGGATTGTATTAGATTATTATTGGAATATGCCTCTCGTGGTGCTGGCAAAGGATCCCAATATTCCGAAGAACATAAAAGTCTTAAATATAAACATATTCCGATTATCCCTGCAAAGTATACTGTAGATAACTTCTTTCAAAATTACCAATTACTCCCCATGGTAAGGGATAGTACCTGTTGGGGTGTCCGTTTGCATAAAAAGAAGGTCACTGGTGAAGATGCTCTTATGCAAGATATTGATTTTCATACCAATACAAATGATGGCCCTCGTCATTCTAATGACGATAAGTGGTTTATTTTTCCCTTATGCCTTAAAGGTCCTTATATATCCGGTTCTCTCCAACTTCCTGTGAATCTCTCTCACTATGAACCATGGACTTTCAACTGGCCTGATAGGTTTTCCGATGTATATTCTATCATCTTCTTATGCTATTATTATTTTTTCCTTCACACTCTCGCTAACTTTTCCGTTATCTTGTAGGTTGCCAAAATGAAGCTTAATTACTAGAAATATAGGAAACCCAACACTCTTCTAGCTCTTAGATCTTTCACAAATAAAGTAAGAAATATTCCTTTATTAATTAACAATATATTGTTGCCCCTATTTCTTATCTTTATCTGTGTTTGTAGGTGATTGAAGAATTACCACCTTTAGAGCCAAAACCTAAGGATAAACCTTCAACTAATCGTAAAGGGAAATCTGCTGTTCCAAGTGAAGGAAGACGCTCTGCCCCTCGTGATAAAGAACCCAGCAAGCCTCCTTTGAAGAAGAATAAAACTCATCATTCTTCTTCTCAACATACCCAATTGGATAAATTTAATGATGAATTTATCGAAGAATTTGACGATATTGGAGAAGTTCCCTCTGTGAAAAATTCTTCTCCCTCTGATTCTTCCATGGTCCAACTGTTTATGCTTTTTGGAGATTCTTCTCATGGAACTGCGAATGAGTATGGTGATGAGACTCTTAATGGGCTAGCTCAAGCGCTCGTCAAAGTGTGCGATGCTCCAATCTTATCTGATAATAATTCTCTTCGTGGAATTTCTGGAACTCTAACTCCAAGCTTCTTAAATGCACTTGGTATTCTGGTATGTTTTCTTAATTATTTCTTAATTTTCCGGATTTTTCTCGTCAAATTTTTTGTACTTATAAAACTCTGTTGCAGGTTGGGAGAGCTTCTTTTGCTGCTGCTGCTGATTTAGATAATAAATGTGCTTCATTTAAGAAAAAGGTTGTTAACCTTCGCCAAAATAAAGAGAAACTAGAGGCTGAAATTGTTGAGCTTCGCGAAAAAAATAAACTGTTGGAAACTGAAGCTTCAGTTGATAAACAGAAGATTTTGGATCTTAACAATGCCAACAAACAACTTTATGGTATGATTTACTTTTTCTTTCTTTTATATTTTATATTTTTCTTTTATATAGCTTATCAAAGCAATCATTTTTGCAGATGTTTATGGTCTAACTGACGAGGCTACGTTCCTTCAAACCTTTCCCGAACCTGTAGATGATAATACTCTTCTTGCTCGCCTTAATAACTCCTTAAGTAATTTTGTCGATTTAACAAATTAAATCCCTCTCTATAGAGGAACTTAAATTTAAGTTTAATCTCCTGACCATTGAACACAGACACACTTTAGGATTATCTAATAAATTTAAGCGTCTTTATCATGAATCAAAAGAAGTGATCAATGGATTAAGAAGTAGAAATAGTTATCTTGTTGACGAGAAAGATCAAGCAATTAGAAATGGCAGCGAAACTCTAGCAGATTTCCATAAAATTCTTCTCGAAGTTCAAATGGAAAGAGATAAACTCTTTTGCGAAAATAAAGATCTTCTTGCAAGAGAAACTCAAGTTCGTTCTCGCCTTCTTATCACTAGCGATGATGAGTTTTCTTGGGCAAGATGAGTTCTTGATAATGCTAGGAATAATTTAGGTATAGATGCTAGTCTTCATGCTGATCAATCGGCCTTAATTAGGGACTTGATTTCTGAGAAAGAAGGTTGTTAACCACTCTATTCTATTAACTCTTTTTTTTTTTTTTTTTAAAACTTCCATCTTAACGGTGCCTTATTCTCAGATTAGAAGATAGATGCCGTGTAAGGATGAGAGAACTAGAAGATATTAATCACCAACTCGCGAACGATCTTACTGCTCGTAACGATAAATACTCGCGATTGAAAGCTCAATTTGAGATTACTTCTGCAAATTTTAATAGATCCCTCCTCATCACTCGCAATGATACCACTAAGCAGGTTTGTGACGACCATGGAATTCCTCATTCTTTGTATCCTGATCTTGCAAAGGCAATACCATAAATAATTCCAGATCTTGGTGTCTCTGATTCTGATAAAGATTTTGACGAAAGTGAAGAAGAGAATAATGACGAAGAAACAAATTCTGGCGATGATGAAGAACCCCTCAAAGATAATGAAGCAGAGAAATACGGTGAAAAAGAAGAATCTGATAAAAATAACAATGTTGATAAATGAAACAATGTATCTGTCTGACTTCTTTATTTTATGTAATCAATCGCGAGTTTCTTCAATTTGCTGCAACTTTCTTCAATTTAATGTGTAAACTTCTTTGCCCATTTATCTGTATGAATGAAAGAACATCCTCTTTTTTGCAAATATAACTTGGTCAATATAGTTTGCATCTACTAATTATCTGCGCTTTTAATATCCATATAAATTTCTCATATGGTGATGAATAATAATCTTTATCATTCTATTCACTCCCATACTTACCTCTATTATTCATCTGCAATATGAGAAAGTTAATAAATGAATATTTTGGCGAATTTCATAATTTCTGCGATATTGTCGCAAACCTTGATATTTTTGCGATCTTATGGTCTTATCATGCATTCCTACTTAAAGGTCTTACTTTGCCATAGTATTCTCTCCGCGACAAGATCGCAGGACGTCTTTACATTTTCACGTATTGACCCATTGATCTTGTCTTATCTTCATTTCTTTATTGTATTGCGACAATATGATAAGCCTAAGTTTTCTCGCGAAAACAAAGCCTCGTGACATTGCCGTCTTGCGATGAAATCGCAGGACGTCTTCACATTTGCATGTAAAAACCCCTTGACCTCATCTTAACTTTTTTCTCTTATGGATTTTTGCCTCTGTATAATTTATGCGACAATATGACAGGCCTAAATGATCTTACGATCTTAGAGCCCCATGACATTGTCGTCTTAAGACACTTATCAGCTCCCTAATGGATGGTGCCGCCCTTATCTTCCCCCTGGTTTCCCCTTCAAGGAGGGCACATCGGCCATACAAGACTAGCTCCTCCCATCCAGATTTACCAACAACCAGTTGTTTTCGCAGCCTCTTCTCCTTTATGCCTATATTGCTTATAGTTACAAGACTGCACCCTAGTTGGGGTTTTCTTCAGGCCAAGTGCATTGTAGCCAAGACTTACCAAAGATGGCCAGGGTAGGTTCGTCCGTCCTGGGCATCCGTGGCTAAACCGTGTACCTCGGCGCCTTGATCATACTCTGCACTTCTTGGAAGAGACTCGCAGTCGTCCAACCAGGGTATAACCTTATAAAGATGGAAATCCAAGATCTCTCTCCCGGATAGGTTTTCTTTAACCCCTACATCTGTATGACTCAGTTCCAGTAGATGGTATAACCTTATTCCCTGAATCATATAAAGAGATACCCCCTTTATGACGTGCTTGTAGGTCTTACATTTGCCTCTTACGAAATTGTATTCGCGAACTAAGGTGCACGCCATACAGGTTTGTCCTGTTCTCTTAATCTCTGCGAAATTATATTCGCGTTTCTTAAAATTTCTTGCGAGTTTCAAATCTCAATAATTTCTTTTAACTTTTCAATTTCATTTTCTTCACTCAAACAGAAAAAACAACTTTACCTTTCCACTTCTAGCGATATGCTCGTCATATTTCATCTTTCTATCACTTCATTCGTCTCATCTTCCTTATCATCTATTCTTTTACTTAGTGTTTTCCCGCAAGTTGCTTGTCATTTCTTCCTTTTATGCTCTTTATACCTGTACCTTTGCTGCGTTTTATTATTTGCTTGATATCTGCGAGGGACTCGTTAGTTACTTCTTCATGCTTTTCTATTGAATCAACCATTAATTTTTCACTTCTCTGTTGTTGCTTAATTCTGTATTTCCAATTGTTGTTCTTCCCTGCTCTTTCTTCACAATACTTGATATCTATCTCATAACATTTCTTACTTTCTCCCCAATCTCCTTTAATTACTCCAACACCATTTGGATGAGGGAATTTAATGCACTGATGAAAGGTAGATGCAACACCCAATATCCTGTGTAACCAAGGTCGACCAATCAAGGCGTTATATGGTGATTCAATATCGACAACACAGAATAAAATCTTGGAAGTCATTCCTCTTAACGGAATTCTCATTGTGATCTCCCCTTTAGGCTTGTTGGCAGTTCCATTAAAACCATAGATTCTGTATGTCAATGGTATCAAATCTTCATCTTTCCCACTAATGGTTTTGTAGGTGTGGTAGAACAGGATATCTACGGAACTGCCAGAATCAATTAGTATTCTATCAATGGCCCAAGACTCTTCCATTTCGTTATTGTTTTCTTTACCTTCTTCTTCTTGTTCTGGTTTTATTTCCAACCTTACCACCAATGGGTTATCATGCACCTCTCCAGGCTCTGGTATTTCTTGTGCTGTAAAAGAAAGGATTTGCTTCTGCCACTCTTCTAATGGCGAGATTCTCGCTATATTCATTATTTCTTTTCTATCCATATCTCTGGCAAAGACTCTACTTAAGACATTATCGTGGAAATCTTCGATGGTTCTGAAAGAATGCACAATAGAATTACAAAATAAATTCTTTGCTTTAGTTCCAACCTCTATAACAAAAGTTTCTGCTCCTTTTACATTAGTCATTCTGCGATCGTCTGGTGGTGGTGGCAATTGTTGCGATTGTTGATGCCCTTTTAGAAAATGATTTAGCTTCCCCATCGATCATTCTTAAGATTATTCTTTTTACATTTACGCAATTATTTATCGAATGCCCATGAAAATGATGATAAGGACAGAATTCTTGATTACGAGTGTTAGGATGTGGTTCCTTCCCCATGTTCCATGGCGAGGTATATTTTCCATTAAAATGATAGCTTCCCGATTTTTTTCTACACTAGCATTCAAGGGTGGCATCTTAATCTCCTCCCATATGGTTCTCATGTTCCCCGATTTAAATTATTTTGCTTTTGTCCACCATAAGTTTCTTGAGGTTGGTCAAGCCTTTGGATTTGACTATTTCCTCCACGATTGTAATAATTCTTCTCTCTTTCAAATTCTTCTTGATCACGACTTCCCATAGCCACTAGTTTTTGTTTGTCATTATTCGCCACTTTCTCTGCTTGAACTTGAGAGGTGCTCGCCATGTTATTAATCATTTTGGGAAGCAAACTTCCATTAGCCACTATAGAACTGGTGTTTGCAATTGGGTATGACTCCATTTCGTTTTGTTTTTCTTCCAAAGCAATGTACTCTTCTTGTAATTCTCTTAGTTCAGTCATTGTGATGGTGTTTTTGATTCTGAAAATTTGTATGTAGAGCAAATTGGTCGCAAACATTGCATTAATAAAGGATAAAATAGGATATCTCTCATCTACTCTTCCCGCCATCTCACTACACATTGTCTTCCATCTTATGGTTAGATGTTTTAGATTCTCGCCAATTCTCTGTTTTAATCCAAACACATCTTCGATACCTGGTCGTGAAGAGTTGTTGCTTATGTATGCACCCAAAAATGTAGCTTGTAAGTGATCAAAAGAAGTAATAGTGTTTTTTGGCAATCCCTCAAACCATTTTAGCGCCTCGCCAGTCAAACTGGATGCAAAGTACTTGCATAAAACAACATCATGATTCTCCCACTGTGATCATACACCTAACATAAGCTTTAACATGTTGAATAGCACAAGTAGTCCCATCGAAAATCTTGTTTAGTCTTGGCAAATTTCATTTTGGAGGAATTCCTCTTAGTTGTACTTCCTGTGTGAAGGGAGTTCTAGCTGCTTCTTCGATTGCTTCATCAAGTTGCCTTCTTCCACCTTCTCTTCTATTATTTATCATCCCTCTCATTTCTGCTAATTCCCTCAAAATTTGCTCATTTGCAGTTGGGCTTTGTTCTATTGGTCTTTTTAACGCACTTTCTCTTCTCCTGCGATTTTCCTCTTCATTTCTATCCGAAATTCGCAATTGATTTTGTCTCCTAATTTCTTCTCCACCAACTTCTTCACTTCTCGCCAATTCTTTTTGTTGTCTTTCTATCCTTCTCTGTATTCTGTCATATTCTTCCCGAATATTGCCATTTTCGCGATTTTGTGTACGCCTTCTTTATCGATTATCATGATTGTTTTGCCTTATTTCTTCTTGAAACTCCTGTTCCTCCATTTCTGCCCTCAGTCTTTCTCTCTCGCAAGCTAGGCGTGCCTGTTCAGCATAATGTCTCTCTATTTCATTCTCAATAATTCTTTGATTTCTGACGTGCTCTTGGCCATGTAATACTCTTCTACCTTCTTCGTGATTTTCTTCACCATCTTGATTACCTTCATTTCTTTTATTTTCAATATTTCGTCTTCCATTTAAAGTTTCTCCTTATGGATCGTTACAATCATTATTTACTCTCTCTTCTCCCTGACGTTGTCCTCTATTTGGATTTTCAGTTTCTTCTTGTACATTTTCTCCATTATTTCTTATGGGAGAATTTCTTCTTGGTATTTCTCTAAATGATCTTGAACTTGATCTAGTAGTACTTCTTGATCTTCTTCTTTGTAACCTTAAATTCTCCATTCTCAACTCATGATTTTGTCTTGTTAAATTTGCACGTTCCACCGCCTCTAACCTTCTTTCTTCCTGTATTATTTGCCCTAATTCCTCTGCTGTTTCATCTTCATCTTGATGAATCGACCCTTCTTCTACCTCCTGATTTCTTCTTACTCCATTTTCTTCTCTTAATTGTCGATTTGTTTCTTCTCTCATTGAATCTGATCTCCATGTATGCACGCTTACTCTATCATAATCCACTCTTCCATTTTGTACCGATGTTGATTGGTTTGGTTGTTGAATTGAATTTTCCCTTTCATTCCTTGTTCTATTCCTCCTAATTCTCATCCTTGAAGATTCTCCTAATACACTTGTTTCTTCACCTGCAAGTCTTTTACTTCTTCTCACTGTTGTTGGTGGTTCTGATGTATTTCTTCTCCTTCTACCAGCCATTTCTTCAATTTCTCCAAATCTTCAAATTGTAATTAGAGATTTTGGTTCTTGAGTCCCCTTAGTCGGCGCCAAAATGTAGTAGCAGGATTTCCCACACTACACCCCTATTAAGATCCTATAAAAATCTAAGTGAAACTAGTTGAAGATTAAAGAATTAAACGACACTTTTATTATTTAGATCTCAGAAATGTTTACAGAAAATATTCAAACTCAGAATTACAACTTTCTTTTCTGGAGTTTCTCTCTCCTCAAGATTTTCTCAACTCTAAAAAATACATCATCCTCATCTGGACTTACTTGAACCCTTTATATAGGAAATTACATAGTGGGTGACAGCTAAGTTTTCCCATTCTTTCAGATATATTCTGCGATCTCATCGTGGTATTTGCAATATTAATCTTCGCCAACCTTTGTAATCCTCGTGAAACAACACTCTCATAACATGTCTCTTCAATCGTCAGCTACTATGATGCTTCCCTGTGATGCTCGCCAAATGTTGCTGAAGAATCCTCACGACACTCTCGTGAATAATGTCATTTATACTTATAGGAATATTTGACCTTCTCGTGAAAGAGTTGTTCTTATCATGAGAATATCGTTGTGGCGATATTTTGGTACTTCAGCAACTCAATCCACCTGCACCCTTACACAACATCTACTCAGTCTATACTTCATACAACACATTCAAAATAATTAATGTAACTTTAAACCTTCATGCATCTGCATCTCAACTGCACTACCACCAGGATCATTTACTGCCGCCATCTGAGCTAGTTAAACTCTATAAAATTCTAAGCATTCATCTACATCCACCATTACAACAATACCACCAATATCTAACCTTTCTCCTTGTAATTTCAGTTCTTCAGACTCAATCCAAACACAACTTCAAATCAAGATACATACAACACCATCAGCTTCTGCATATTTATCATTTGTGGCTCCGTATCCAGACAACACCAACACACACACAACAAACATTTAACATCTTCATTACAATCTGAAATTCACCTTCTCAAACACAGATCAACAAATAATTCAATTAAAATCCACTAACCCTAATTTCTATATTGGGGAAGAACACATGAAAAATCTGAATTCTTGAGGAACGAAAATTAAACAACATAGAGATTTACTCAATTAACAGCCTCTTCAGGGACGGTCCGTAAGGGTAAGCAGGACAAGCCCCACTTCGGGGCAACAAGGGATGGGGGCAACCAAATAAGTATTTCACATTTGGGGATTTTCTTATAATAAATAATTATTGGGAACCTATATATAATAATATAAAAAATAAAGGAAGAAGTTTAAAGAGATTAAATAGGAATTAAATAATTTTCTACTTTCTAGTTATGCTCTCGGAGTCTTAATTTGTTTGCACCTCTTGTTTAGATTTTTCAGTTTTCTTTACCTATTATTATCATTATCTAATTATTACTGAATCAAAATTTTTGTAAAATATAGATCCTTAATTGTTGTTAAATTTTATATGATTGATCGATTTTGGGGAATTAAGGTTTTCATCTACTAGTAATTGAATTACATCAGTTTAGAATATTACATATATAGTCTAAATTTTATTTAGAAAAAATAGATAATTAACTGTACTTTTTTGGTTAGGATACATAATGTTTTAGTGATTTTTTTTAATTTAGGTTAAAAATATATTTTGTGTAGCATAAGATCACCAAAAAGATTTACGTATCAAACCTGTATTCAAATATTTATTCATTGTGTATTGAAGTTCTAGATTTCCCCACTTAGAAAAACTCATTTTGAATCTCTTTATAAAAAAAGGCGATAAAGATAATGTATCATAGTGGCAACTGATACGAATGTAGTTAAATTTGTGCTTAATTTTTACTTTATCGGGGTAAAAATTTGATTATTCACTTCGGGGAAAAAAGTTCTCAGGAACGGCCCTGGAATCTTCCACTTCATCTTGGTTCATTATCAGTTTAAATCTCAAACTAGCAGAAACCCTAATTCGTTGAATCTTCACGGGACAACTCCATAACTTCCATCAAAACTATAATTCACGAAAAACCCATCTTTAATATGTTACTTTGAGTTCATCTTATGAAACCCTAATTTCTGATTTATAACAACTCACTCTTCTTCTTCATAATTAAAAGAAACACCAAATCCTTCTTAATCTATCTATATCTCTCTATCTCAGACTCAATCATTCTCACCTTCATCAATTCTCAAAGAAAACCTAGTTCTAATTCTCAGTGATCCCCCTATTGTTGAGTCTGATTAAACAACATGACAATCTTCACCACCAGAAACACTTCATGCATCATACCCCTATTAATTTCATCTTCCAGAACCTCAATTTTATTTCTCGAACAATCGCAAAAGAAGAAAAACGGGAGAAGAAGAAAGAAAAAAAAAAGAATGAAGAAGAAGAAGAAGAAGAAGAAAGAAAAGAAAGTGAGTTTATCTTCTCAGTGGATGAAGATAAGGTCGACCAGATTGCTAAGGGAACCCAACCAGAATATAAGGGAAGCCAAGGCAACTAAACTGTAAATGACCATTTTTCCCTTCAAATAATTCAGATTTCTCTTTCGTCTGATATCTGAATGACACGTTCGAGTAGCCCATTTCGCACAACTCTTAGAGATTTATCCAATGATACTAGTTTCATATCTAAATCATTATTAAACTAATCAAAGTATTATCGCTAAGATGTCGATTGATCATCGCTAGACCAGTCAAATAGCGTTGACGAGCTTGAGGGTCCATACAAGTTGGTTCAACAATAGTTAGCCAATGTTTAGCCATATGAGCAATTTCATATAAACTTTATTCATCTTCATCATAACTAGTTCAAATGACTCAAATGAACTAGTTAGAGAGTTGTTCAATTGCTTAGATATTATAGAAATATACAAGACACAATCGAAGCAAAATCAGTTTTGATTCACTCGAATCGATTCATGAATATTATAGCCACAGTTTGCAAAGATTGCATTCCTTATTATATAAATGTTTTAGTTCATGAACAAGCCGATTTTAGAAATTAACCTACCTAAGTATGAAAACGAGTACGCATACTTAAGTAACCGGATTGAGTTTGTTTTTCACTTTCAAACTCCAGTAGAAATTCACGGACGTGAACTTTCCGCCAGTATGTGTACGGGTACGCATACTCACCCGCCAATACGCATACGGGTAAGCATATTTTAGGTTCCCGGTTTTGGACTTTTACACAAATGTGAGAACACACCATGTTTATATACAAATATGGTTACATGTTCTAAACTGTCATTTCAATCATTGAAACTTTCTTAGAGGATGTTATATTCACAAACTATTTTTCATCAAAGCGATTCCCAAGTTATTGAAATAATCAACATGACTTTCATCACGCGTAAAGATGAACTTGGACAAAGCGAAAGCTTACCAACACATATTTCGAGAAATAGATAAGCGAGATAAACTCGGCTCTAAATAGCAAATGTGTATAATTGAAGTCTATATAGCAATATGACTTTTGTCTCAAAATAAGAGATAGAATAGATAGACTTTTGAGTGATAGATAAGTTCAAGTCTCCACATACCTTTTGTTGATCAAGTTCCACAAGTTCCTTGAGTAGTTCTTCATCTTCATATGATGAATTCCATGGTGTCTAAGGCTCAACTACACTTACTATCCTAATCCGAGACTTAGCTATAAGTAGACTATTGTAGTTGCAGGAATTCCTACACTACACCCTTGTGAAGATTCTATAGAAATCTGTTGGAAATCAATTAAACTTCAAAGATTTAAACGACACTTTATTATTCAAATTTCAGAAATGTTTACAGAATTGGAAGAAATCAAGATTACAAATATTCTCTTGAAGTTTCTCTCTCCTCAAGACTTTTTCAGCTCTCAAAAATACATCATCCTTTTCTGGATTTATCGAGCCCTTTATATAGGGATTTACATAATGGATGACAGATAAGTTTTCCTCCTATTTCGGATCTATTCTGCGACCCCATCGCTATCGCTACAATATTTCCTATCGCAAGAATGATGACCATCGCAGGATTAACATATTCTTCCCTTATTTCTTCCATCGTCAGCTTCTTTTGGATATTCTGTGACGCTCGTGAAACGTTGTTAAAGAATTGGTAGTGACGCTCGCAGAAACGTTGTTAATATTGCAGGAATAGCGTTGTAGCGATATTCTAGTCCTACATCTTGCCTCTTCTTATGTCTTTTCTGCGAAGAAGAGAAGATCATGTGAACCAATATTCTTTATTACCCTCACAACTTTTTTCTCTTTTATACTTTCTTCTCGACAAGATTCTGTTAATCTAGCATTTCTTACACATGTTGTGAATTCCTTCATTTATTGACACGTCTCTGCTTAATAGGCCCACCACCCCCTTTTGCCTATAAAAGGTAGAGTTAAGTTTCAAAACTAATTTTCTTCTTCCGTTTCCTCATCTTCTTTATTTGTCTACTTCATCTTCTGTCTGCAACTTTGCTTCTTCTTCATATTCTTCTGCTACTGTTCTAATGGAGTCATCAAGGTATGTTTCTTGACTCATGTTATTTATTTAAGCCAATTTTTACTTTCATTCTTGAATCTTTATTATTTGATTCGTCATAACTTCCATGTTATGTCTTCTCTTCAGCGAAACTAAACAATCCACGATTCAAAACCCTAATACTCGCAAAAGACTAGCAGAGAAGAAGAAGAGGAATTCTGTGAATGATAAGGTAGTAAGAAACATATTTTATTTCCTAATAACAATATTGTTGCCTCTGTTTCTTATCTGAGTTATTGTTCGCAGAATGACGAGAACCCTATTAAGCCTCCCAAAAGATCTCGCCACTTTAAGACACTTGGGGAATATCTCATTATGCCCACATTAACATCTGTGAAGATTACTCCCACACCATCACAACCAAATCTTTCTACTTTTGTTTGCGAGAATATCGCTACCCATACTTCTAATTCTTCTGATCCTTTGACAGATCAAGCTTCTAAAATTGTTGTAACTGAGACTCCTTATAGTCCTTTACGGCCTTCAACTGTTGTTTTTCCACATACTCCTCCTGAAAACTCAACCATCACAAATGATCGTCAACTTGCTCTCATTACTACTTCATCTTCTACACCCCTTCCTTCATCAAACAAAACTTTTGCAGGTGTTGATGTTGCTTTTAAAATCTTATCTAACATTTTAGACAATGCTAGAAAGTCTTCCACTGACCCTCTTCAACATGAAGCTTGCGAGACTCTACTTAAGTATTTTGGCTCTGATGGTAATGCTTCGCGAACATCTTTGGAAAATAAAGTTGAAGCTCTGAGGAAAAGTCTTCAAGTTAAAACTGCTGAATGTGATACTTTGAATCATATGCTTCGCAACTCCTCTCTAGACTGCGATAATCTTCGCAGAAAAAATGACGAGCTGAAAGATACATTTTTCTTGCCTCTGCTCTTTGGTTTTTCTGTTTTATTTTTATATTTTCTGTACTCAGGCTTCCTTCTTAAATTCTTGATTCATATATTAGTTTCAAATCGGACTCGTTTCATAGAAAGACTCAAATTTGAATCTATCGTTGAAGAAGCTCGCGTTGAAAGAGATTCTTGGATAGATCAACATACTAGACTAGACAATCTTTACACTTATTCAATTGATCACATAAATAATCTTACTAATGAGAATAATCAATTATTGCAAAGGCAAAATTTATTAAGTAGCGAGGTTGATCGCCTCTCATACTTGTTTTTAAGGCTAATTTGGCGATGGAATCTTTATCAGTTGAAAATAAGACTTTGTCCCAAGAAAAACATAGATTTTCAAGATTGATGGCGATTTCCTCGCAGCAATTAAGTAATCTTCAAAGCATATGTAACAATCAAGAGCAATCTCTTCGTTCTCTTAAGAATGAGCTCAAGGAATTAACTGAATCATCTGCTGCCGAGAAGGATAAACTTATCAAGGGTAGATTAACTATTAGTTTAAGAGCCAGCGAACTTCAAGACCAATACTCTCAATTAAAGGAATATCATTCTTTATTAGCAAAGGAAAACTCATATCTTCGCAACAAAGAAGAAAGCATGAAATCTCGTCTGAAGGGTATGGTTGGCGATAAATTCGATGATGCTATGAATCAATGGGAGAACTGTTTATTTGCGTTAATCCAAAACTTAACCTTGCAAAAAGAAGGTAGTCAATTGACTGCCTCTCTTGTTGATCTTCTTATAAAATTTTGTGTTATATTCCTTGTGAAATTTTTGTCTAACTGATCTTTTATTATTTTGTTGCTCGCAGAATCTGAAAGAAATCCTCATTCCACCATCACTGATCTAACCACTAAATTGGATAAAGTTCGCAAAGAAAATAAGTCTCTTGTTTCCAATTATCTTGATTCCCGCGACAAAGCAGAAAGAAGACTTGACTATCTCAAATACTTTAAAAACATAGAGATTAGGAATCGTGATAGAAGTTTCCTTCGCAAAGTCCACCTCAGTGCTGAAGTTCTTGTGAACGAGATTCCGCTATCCAATTCTCTCCCTCCTGTATCTGTTCCTCCTCTAAAGGTTGATGATGATGAAATTCCTCTTCCCATGGATGAATATTTAGAGTTTACTAATGATGAAGAGAATACCACTCAATAAGATGGTGAAGAAGAATAAAAAAGAAGTCCTCCCAGAGAAGTAGCTGCAGGTGGCGAAGCAAATGTTGATGAAGAGTCAAAATAAGGAGAGACTCATAATGAAAAGGATGCTGAAGAAGCTGATAACTCTAGTAGAAATAATAAATATGACGAGCAAGAAGAATAAATCTGGCGAAGCCATCGCTGAAACTTGAATTTTATCTTTGCTTTATTTTTCTTCTTCTTTCTTGCGAGCGATGTAATTTTTGAGACTCCTTAGAATTTAACTTTCAATTTAGCTTACTTTGAATATTTTTCAAGGAAGATAATGAAATCTTACTTCTCTATTCCCTTACTTGCCTCTCATTATCTTTCTTGAAATGGTGAATCATTTTCTGTATCTTCTTTAAGGAATTGCGTTGTTGCGATATTCGCGAAAGAATGAATATATCTGCGATACAATGAATACTGCTGCGATGTTGTGAAAAATTCTGAAGGAATCTGCAATGTGAAGGATTTGCCTTCTTATATATAGTTCCGCGATGAATGAATACTTCCTGCAATCTTAAAATAGAATAGTTAATTTGTAAAGATTATTCTTTTGGTCTTATTTTTCCTTCCTAGTTAAAGGTCTTATTTTGCCAAATTTTTTCTGTCTGCCACAAAATCGCAGGATTTCTTAACATTTGCATGTAAAGACCCTTTGATTTTGTCTTATCCATGTTCTTTCAAAATCTTTGCGATAATATGACAAGTATAAACTCTCTTTCAAGAATTTAGCCTTATGACATTGTCGTCTTGCGATGAAATCGCAGGACGTCTTTACACTTTCATGTAAAAAACCATTGATCTCATCTTAACTTTTGGCTTGTTGCCTCTGTATAATTTACGTCATGTGAAAATATGACAGGCCTAAATGTTCTTGCGATCATAAAGCCCCATGACATTGCCGTCTTAAAACACTTATCATCTCCCTAATGGAGGGTGCCACCCTTATCTTCCCCCTTGTTTCCCCTTCAAGGAGGGCACATCGGCCATACAAGACTAGATCCTCCCATCCATATTTACCAACAACCAGCTGTTTTCGCAGCCTCCTGTCCTTTATGCCTATATGGCTTATAGTTACACTTCTTGGAAGAGATTCTCAGTCGTCCAACCAGGGTATAACCATATATAGTTGGAAATCCAAGATCTCTCTCCCGGATAGGTTTTCTTATCCCCAACATCTGCATGACTCAGGATCCAGCAGCGGTATAACCTTAACCCTGAATCATGTCGAGAGATATCCCATCTTATGACGCGCTATTAGGTTTTATATTTTCCTCTTGCGAAATTTTATTCGCGAACTAGGGTGCACGCCATAAAGGTTTGTCCCATTCTTTAATCTCTGCGAAATTTTATTCGCTTTTCTTGCGATGATGCTCGCTGCTCTTGTTGAGATTTTTTATCAGAAGAATTTTTCAATTGTAATAGATAGAAAAGAGTTTATTATCTGTGTCATCATATAACATACCAGTATTTCTTATCTCACAGAGGATGTCATTGATAATACCTCTTCAGAAATAATCTATTCCATCGTCTATCGAGTCTTTGACCAACATCTCTTCCTTCAGGATCCATTAATTTGTATGCCCCAGTTCCAACTATCTCTTTAATGATGTATGGTCCATCCCATTTTCTCGCCAATTTTCCACCACTTTCTCGCTGATAACCAGGCATTTCTCGCAGTACTAAATCGCCAGGTTGGAATTCACGCTTCTTAACACGTTTGTTGTACTCGCGAGCTAATCTGCGTTGATAATTCTCCATATGTTGTATAATTTGTTCTCTTTTTTCTTCTAATTCATATAACTTATTTAGTATCATACCTGCACTTAAATTTCTTTCCCATGCTTCTCTTTTTGGTGTAGGAATAACAACTTCTGTTGGTAGTACAACTTCTACCCCATATGTCAAACAAAATGGTGACATTCCAGTTGCTTCTCATCTAGTTGTGTTGTAAGCCCATATTGCATTATGTATTTGCTCACACCATGCTCTGTGGTATCGTTATAACTTCTTTTTCAAGATGTCTGCGATTGTTTTATTAGTTGCCTCAGCTTGACCATTTGCTTGTGGGTATAAAGGAGTAGACTTTCCACATTTTATCTTAAATGCATTGAGTAACAACAATTCTATATTCTCCCTCAAATTGCTTTCCATTATCGATACTAATTGTGCTTGGAATCCCAAATCTGCAGATTATATTTTCAAAGATGAATGTAAAAATATCTTTATCGCGAATATGTTGTACCGCCTTTACTTCTCCCCATTTTGTGAAATAATCTGTTGCGACAATCAGATATCTTCTTTGTACAGAACCAGGTATAAATGGTCCCACAATATCTAACCCCCATTTCCCAAAGGGCCATACACTTGTTGAAGATGATAATGGTGCTCCTGGTGCATGTATCTTTTTTCCGTATCGCTGGAAATCCTTGCAACGCCTTGCGAGTTGCTTTGCATCCTCATGCATATACGGCCAGTAATAACCCTGCATTTTTGTTTTATATGCTAAAGATCATCCTCCACTGTGATTACCAACGTCACCACTATGTAACATCTTTAATACTTTTTGTCCTTCTTATCTCGTCAAACATCTTAGCGATGGTCCATTAAAAGATCTGCGATATAACACTCCATCTCTTAGCTCAGAATTGGTTGCCCTACTTTTCGACTTGTGTGCTTCTAATTTGTTTCTTGGAATTTCTCCTCTCGCCAAGTATGCATGAAGATCTACTCGCCAATCCGTGATATTGCTCGTGGGTTCTCCCTCACCAGCTTCTACCATCATTACATTCGTCTCTTCTTCTTCTTTGTTTATCGATGGAAATGAAAGTGTTTGAATTTTTATGCATCTCACCAATGGATTTGTCATCATACTAGATATGAAAGTGAAATCATCTGCGAGCCTATTTTCTTTCCTTGATATGTGTCTCCATTTTATTTTTGGTATTTTCGCAGATAATTCTTCAACGAGTCTTTTGTATTTTCTCAGGGATGGTTCATTTGTTGTGTACTCTCCTTTTATCTGACGAATAACCAATTGTGAATCGCTGGTAATTCTGGCATTTTTCAAATTCATTTCTATTGCGAACTTTAAAGCATGGATCACAGCCTCATATTCTATCTCATTGTTTGTAGATGCAAATTCTAATCTAAATGAAAAAGTTGTTTTTTCTCCTTCTGGCGATATGAAAACAACTCCAATTACATTTCCTTCTCCATTTGATGATCTATCCGCTAATATCTCCCATCTATTGGGTTCTGTTAATAGCTCTTTTGGATCTCCGCATTTCTCTTCTACATCCATCATCTCTTCCACAGCTTCATCATCCTCCAAAGGAAATTCAGCCAAGAACTCTGCGATGACTTGGGATTTTGGCAAAGATAGAATTTCATATTGGATATCAAAGTGTCCTACTTGTGCGTTCCATCGCTCAACCCTACCTGATCTTTTTGAATTTTTCATTACTGACTCAATGGGTACCTTTGTTAATACTTTGATTTTACGTGCTTGAAAATAAATACGAAGCTTGAAAGTCGCATGTACCAATGCTAGAATTAACTTCTCAATCTTGGAATAATTTCTCTCTACATAATTGAATGTTTTGCTGATATAGTAAATTGGTTTTTCTACTCCTTCGTCTACTCGCAGCAATACTGCACTTAGAGCGTATGTGGTTGTCGCGAGATAGATCCATAATTCTTCTCCTGGTTCAGCCTTTTGTAAAATTGATACATTCACTAAATGTTCTTTGATTCCTTGAAAAGCCCTTTCACATTCATCTGTCCACTTGAATTTTGTTCCCTTATTCAATATGTCGAAAAAATGTTTGCACTTATCTGAAGATCTCGAAATGAATCTCCCTAGCGAGGCTAAGAGTCCATTCAATTTTTGTACATCTTATATTTTTGCAGGTGTTGGCATATCGCGAATTGCTTGTTCCTTTTCTGGATCAACTTGTATTCCTTATTTTGATACAATATACCCAAAAAATTTCCCTGACGTTACTCCAAAGGTACACTTATCATGATTCACTTTAATATTGAATTGCCGCATTTGATCGAATATCTCTTTCAAATCTTGCACATGATTCTCGGCTTCTTTGCTTTTGATCAGCATATCATCTACATACACTTCTAATTTTTTGTGGATCCATTTTGCAAACACCTTCTCTACCATTCTTTGATATGTTTCTCCAGCATTTCGCAAACCAAATGGCACCTTTGTGTAACAATACAACCCTCTTGGAGAAAAAAATGTTGTATGTTCTTGATCTTCTTCAACGAGAGGAATTTGGTTATATCCTTTATATCCATCTAGTGATGATATTCTTGCATTTCCCGCTGCTGATTCAACCATTTGTGGGATATCTGGCAATGGAAAACTATCTTTTGGACAAGCCTTGTTTAAATCAGTAAAATCTATGCAAATTCTTATCCCTTTGTTCTTCTTCGGGACCAACACCATATTTGCAATCCATTTTGGATATTTTGCTTGCCTTATAATTCCTGCATCGAGCATTTTCTGTAGTTCTTCCTCTATTTAAGAATGGTATGTTGTTGCGATTTTTCTTATTCTTTGCTTGAATAGTCTTACATTTTTGTTGATTTCTAATTTATGACATGTTATTGATGGATCTATCCCCGGCATTTCATCCATACTCCACGCGAAGATATCTTTATATTCTCGCAAGAGATTTATAGTTTTTTCTTCCTCATCTGCCTCCATTCTAGTCCCAATTTTTAGTATTTTAGGCTCTTTTTTACTCCCAATATTTACTTCTTTTGTTGGTTCCGCAGCAGTGTAACTGGCTTCAGGTTCTCCCATTGGTGTTGGTGTTTTCATAATTCTAATAAATTCATCTCTCTCTCGCGAAATTTCACTGAGCGCTCCTTTTCCCTCCTTCGCTCTTATCATGTAAACTTTAAACTCTTCTTCTTTCTTTGATTCTCTCGCCAGTTTTCTGCGAGCTTTTCGCAACTTTGGACGGTTTTCGCAACTTTTCACTTCAATTTGGTAACATAATTTTGCAAAATCCGTATCTCCTCTAATTTCTCCGATTCCACTGGGCATAGGAAATTTAATGCATTGGTGTAATATTGATGCTACGGCTTTGATTGCATGTATCCATGGTCTACCCAGTATCATATTGTACGGCGATTCCACATATACTACACATAATGATATTTGTGTTTCAATTTCTCCTAGTGGAATTCGTACCACTATCTCGCCTTTAGGTTTTGTTATAGACTTTCTAAAGACATGAACATAATATGTTGAATGAGACATTTCTTCATCCTTATATCCCATTTTCTTGAAGGTATGATAAAATATCATGTCTACAGAACTTCCTGTGTCTACCAAAGTTCTATTCATAGCCCATTCTTCTACAGATTTTATTGATTTCTCCTTTCTCATTGGTATAGTGGTTACTATGACCACCAATGGAGATGTATGACTTAAACCTTCTTCTGGTATTTCTGTTGCTGTAAACGTGATTTCTTGTTTTTCCCAATCTTTCAATGATGATATCTTTTCCACTGTCATAATCTTCCTTCCTTCAAAATCACGTTTATGTATCTTCCCCTTAATGTTTTCATGAAATCTATCAACCATTGATCTTGTTACCATATCACATTCCAATTTTCTACAATCCTTTTTGATTCTGATCATCCTTCCTTCAATTATCTCACTGATTTACTTTCCTTAATCTTGAAAAATTCTTATCTTCTTCTTTGCTTTTTCTTCGATTTTTGTTAATTCAATCCCTGTTTCTAGCGCCAAAATGTAGTTGCAGGAATTCCTACACTACACCCTTGTTAAGATTCTATAGAAATCTGTTGGAAATCAATTAAACTTCAAAGATTTAAACGACACTTTATTATTCAAATTTCAGAAATGTTTAAAGAATTGGAAGAAATCAAGATTACAAATATTCTCTTGAAGTTTCTCTCTCCTCAAGACTTTTTCAGCTCTCAAAAATACATCATCCTTTTCTGGATTTATCGAGCCCTTTATATAGGGATTTACATAATGGATGACATCTAAGTTTTCCTCGTATTTCAGATCTATTCTGCGACCTCATCGCGATCGCTACAATATTTCCTATCGCAAGAATGATGACCATCGCATGATCAACATATTCTTCCCTTATTTCTTCCATCGTCAGCTTCTTTTGGATATTCTGTGACGCTCGTGAAACGTTGTTAAAGAATTGGTAGTGACGCTCGCAGAAACGTTGTTAATATCGCAGGAATAGCGTTGTAGCGATATTCTGGTCCTACAACTATAAATCAAAACTTATAGTTTTGGCAACTAAACTTAACAAACAAGCTTGAGATAACAACGCTTGCGAGTTCTACCGAACAGTGCTCTAACAATCTCCCCCTTTGTAAACGATCAATACATATGGAATACAAAATAAATAAACTTTGTAGCTTCTCATCCAAATGCTTGATCTCCTTGGTTCTTCAACATTACTCGAAATCTTCGTCACTTTCAAGTACTCTAATGATTCTAAAGGTATTCAATTTAACATCATCGTTTTTGAAGATCTGTAGCCATTACAATGAGAAAAAAATAGCTCTCAATCATTTTTATACAGTGTCATAGTATTATTACACATTATCAAAGCTCAATGGTATCATAACTTCGACAACAATACTATGGTGATATGTACCACTCCCCCTTAGTCAATACTTCATCTCACATGAAAACCACTCCCCATTACATAATGATCCGAAAACCATATGTATTTGTAGTGTGAACTATACATTAATTCTCCCCCTTTTTGTCAATAAAATTGGCAAAGGTACGAAAATTAGTGGGATCCTAATGAAATATCCATAGAGATACTTCATGACCAAAATAAAAGCACATATCAACTTTTTTAGATGCAATCATATATCCGAAACTAAATGCATTCATCAAAGAGTTTATAAAGATATAAGATAACCCCTATAATTCTCCACAACCACACTTCCCCGAATGATTTGGAAATTAAGCACAAGTTCAATTAAAAACTCTCCCCCATAAAATGTCATCCCTGAAAGAACAACAAGAGCGACCTTACTTTCAAAAGAAAAGAAGGATTTCTTTGGACATTAAAAAATCACATAAGAATATGAATTTGTATCCAAAAATCTCAATTAAATTAACCACAAGAGAACCCATGATTAATTTGATCAGAAATTCTCACATAAGAAATCTTACGGAGCCGCACAGTATTTACATAAAATATGGATCAGGGAAGATCAATACTGCGGAATAAACAAAGATTCATTCTATTTTTCATCACTATTTGCAAAATGACATATAATAGACTTAATCTTTGTAAACAAAAGTTCATCCTATCTTCCATCAATATTTGCATAATGACATAATAGGCTTAACTTTTGTTTTTCAAAAGTTTATTCAATCTTTTATCAATACTTGCGTACCGACATATGAAAGACTTAACTTTTGACCACGTATGGGACAATCAAAGTTTACGGACGCAAACACACATATCCCATAACAAGTTGCAACATATAAAACCATAAAGATTAATACTGCAAAATCATCTTCCAAATAAACTTTAGAATTTAAATAAATAAATCTAAAAACATTGCAAGATGAAAATCATTGAAAATAGTTATGTGTACTCACAATAATGGTTATTCTAAACCCTAGTTATCCTTCTTAAAAACACAAGAATAAATTCCCATAAGAAATTTCCTAGACATTAAGACATTTGAGAAAACTTTATCGTCCCCGAAATCCTTGTCGTCAACATCCATTGGGACATAAATCTCATGAAGAAATGAGTTGATATCAACAAACCTTCTTGACTGATTCCGAACCAGGGCCTTCTGAATTTCAAGAGTCTTAAACACAAAAGCCTTTATTTGCTGAATCTCCTTCCTTGCTTCCTTAAACTCTTCAAGAACATCAGAAAACTTCTGAGAATTTGAAGGAACATCTCTTGCTTCCTCACGTTCCTTCTTTTTATTTTCAAAGTTGGAGGTAACGGAGATTTAACTTTTTTCTTCGTGATTGATGGATTAACAATCATATTAACATCTTTTCCATCAGTCGGATAATGCTTGGAGTATCCATATCGGAATTGTGAGAGGAAATTACAAGATGACAAGCAGTCTTATGATAAAAGACTTTCTTAGAGAATAAAAAAAGGAATATAGGGTTACAGAACCTTTATACACTTAAAGGATTCACGTACGCACAACTCTTACCCTAAAAAAAGGCAGAATTGTCTAATTTAACCCTTTTTTTATTGATTAAACAGGGAAAACTTTTCCAATATCAACCAGATATGAAAAATAGCATGAATTCCAGACTTTACAATGCTCATAGAGAAAAACACAAAAAGAAAGAAAATCAAAATAATCTAAAAGACTTTTCTTTTCCTAAAGTATGACGTGTGCAAAATCTTGTCTCTTTTGATCAGGCACATGAGACAAGATGCACAAACCAACACAATTTAAGTTGTGCTTGGGTGAACAGTAATCTGTCCACCATATCCTTTTAGAATGGAATTCATAGAGCCATGTTTCTCATAGTGTTTAGACTATAAATCTCTTTCTAACGATCTAATATTTTCTTTGGAAACAAACTTCTTTGAAGAAGAAATGCATTTACATACCTCTGATGATTTTTACACAAGTTTTAGCTTGTTTGCTAATCGATTCGCTCTTCATTGAAGTTTGTTGACATATCTCATTTTGTGTTTGAACTTGAAACTCTTTGATAACTCATGACCACTAAGAGAACAATAAGGACATGTCAACCTGAAAGAAGATTCAAACGCCCGAGTTATGTATGCGCCTAGACACATAGTGGAACCTAAAGAAATCATAAAAAGAGTTTCCAATAGAAACAAGTAGATCAATTTCTTCTCCCATATCGGTTGAGATTTCTTCTGAAAGAATATCAATATTGATGTATGTATTGCTATAATTATCAAAATCAATATTTTCACAAAGAAGTGCAACACTTGACTTTTCGTCTTCATTAGAATCATAATTGTCAGACATTTTATTAAGAGTTGCATCTAGACCTTTACACTTAAAGCACCGAGGCATATCCTCGTCATCAATTTCATCATTATCCTTATTTTTAGGAGGAACACGATTATGTGGTTTAACTGATGACTTGGGTTTATATCTGGAGAACCGTTTACTTCTCTTCAAAAGAATGTCCCTAAAATGTCTTGTGATCAAGGAGACTGAATTGTCAAGATCTTCATCTGATGAAACAACGTCAGAAAGATCATCTTCAGAGATGCAAACACTTTTACTTTTGTCAAGTAATTTAGTGTTCTTTTGTGCTTTGAAAGTAACATCCTTTCAAGATTTGGATGTATGCTCATGATCAAAGATCTTTAACTTCCCAACCAGAGGATTTCTGGAAAGAGTTGCGAATTTTCATCACAATGTCCATTTTAGGAATATTCTTACCCAATGCAAAAGATGCATTAAAATTTTCAGACACTTTCTGATTAAACTCATCAAATGACTCTTCGTCTGCCATACGAAGGTTTTCCCAATCGGAACATAGGTTTTTAAGCCTAGCTTCATTTTCAGAGGTATTCCCTTCAAATAAAGTTTCTAAAATATCCCAGGCTTCTTTAGACTTTGTGCAAATAGTCACATGATGCTGAAGATCTGGGGTAATGGCATGTATGATAGCAATTTTAAGCCATCATAATTTTGCTTCGCAGCAAGGATTTCTTCTGGACTATATCTACCAATATCCTTGGGTATAAATACATCACCTTCTGTATTAACCGGAGGATCATAGCCATTAACAACACGTACCCAAGTTTGAAAATCACGAGCTTGAAGAAAATCACGCATAGCGATTTTCCACCACAAGTAGTTTGAGCCATCGAAGACTGGTGGTACATTTATGGAGATATAATTTTTGTCCATAGAGTCAGATCGCTACAAACACAGACTTATGAGGTCTTTAAATGTGTTTGCCTGCTCTGATACCAATTCAAAAGGTGGGGGTCTAACAACCTCACCCAATATTTCTATTAGCAATCTGTATGGACTAACTCCAATATACTAACAAGAAAATCAACTAGACATCTTATAAAAAGTATATCAAAGAGTTATATCTCAATCTCTCAATTCAATCCGCAATCAAACAAATAATAATTTCACAAAATTAGTCAATTAACCCAATAACGACAATTCCTGGGTGAAAAGGACATGTAAAATTTGATACTGTTTAAATGGTTTAAATGGATAAAAATGTAAAAATAGTCAGGATGTAAACAGCTACATCCTGCCTATTTTCAAATACTTTTTATTATTTTTAATTTACATCAGGATGCATCCAATTTCATCCTCGCTATTTTTTAAGTTTAAGCCAGGATGAATCCAGTTTCATCCTTGCTATTTTTTTGGTGTCCATTTTACCTATAATTTTTTTTTACTTGTCCATGAGAACCATGTTTTAAAAATATTTGGACAAATGACCCATTTTCCGTAATAATTTGAGAACCCGGTTGAATATAAGAGAGATAACTTGAACGGTACCAAAGACTAATGTTCAAGGATCAATCAATTTCAATCAACAACCAAAGGTTGGATTTACCAATTGATCGATTCAACGCACAACCTATGTTATTTCAATTATATAACAAAATATAATGCGGAAAATAAATAACACAGACACAAGAAGTTTTGTTAAGGAGAAAACCGCAAATGCAGAAAAACTCCGGGAGCTAGTCAAGATTTGAACACCATACTATATTAAGCCGATACAGACACTAGCTAACTACAAATCTAACTTCGGTCTGGAATGTAGTTGAACCCTAATTAATCTCACACTGATTCAAGGTACAGTCGTGCTCCTTACGTCTCTGATCCCAGTAGGATACTATTCACTTGATTCCCTTAGATGATCTCACCCATAACTAAGATTTTCTACGACCCAAAGTCGAAGACTTGATAAACAAATTTGTATCACACCGAAAAGTCTATAGAAATAGATAAATATGTATCCCACAGATATACCTACGAGTTTTTGTTATGTCTTTTGATAAATCAAGGTGAACAAGAACCAATTGATATACCGGACTTATATTCCCGAAGAACAACCTAGAATTATCAATCACCTCACAATAATCTTAATCGATTAACGAAACAAGATATTGTGGAATCACAAACGATGAGACGAAGGTGTTTGTGACTACTTTTCAATCTTGCCTATCAGAGAAATAAATCTCAAGCCAATCTTACGATTGTACTCAATCACGATAGAAACATCAAGATCAGATCACGCAACCACAGAGAAAATAGTTGTGGTCTGGCTTCACAATCCCAATGAAGTCTTTAAGTCGTTAACCTACAGGGTTTCGTGAAAAAACTAAGGTTAAAGGAGAATCGATTCTAGCTTATACAACTAGTATCACATAGGAGGTGTGGGGATTAGGTTTCCCAGTTGCTAGAGTTCTCCTTTATATAGTCTCCAAATCAGGGTTTGCAATCTAAGTTACCTTGGTAACAAAGCATTCAATATTCACCGTTAGATAAAAACCTGATTAGATTCAAGCTAATATCTTTCAACCGTTATGTCGAACTTAGCTTGTTATACACAAATGAAATATAACTTCATTTAGGTTTGAGTAACCGTACCTAAACGTGTACACTTAGTTGGTTCAACAATAGTTAACCAATGTTTAGCCATATGTGGACTTTCATATCAACCTTATTCATCTTCACCATAACTAGTTCGAATGACTCAAATGAACTAGTTAGAGAGTTATTCAATTGCTTAGATCTTATACAAGACACAATCGAAGCAAAATCAGTTTTGGTTCACTCGAATCGATTCATGAACATTATAGCCACGGTTTGCAAAAATTGCATTCCTTATTATATAAATGTTTTAGTTCATGAACAAACCGATTTTAGAAAGTAACCTACCTAAGTATGCAAACGGGTACGCATACTTAAGTAACCGAATTGAGTTTGTTTTTCACTTTCAAACTCCAGCAAAAATTCACGGACGTGAACTTTCCGCCAGTATGCGTATGGGTACGCATACTCACACAGATTTCCAACAACCGCCAGTACACGTACGGGTACGCATACTTTGGGTTCCCGGTTCTGGACCTTTACACAAATGTGAAAACCCACTATGTTTATATTCAAAGATGGTTACATGTTCTAAACTCTCATTTCAATCATTGAAACTTTCTTAGAGGATGTTATATAGTTGTTATTTACAAACTATTTTAAAGTTATTGAAATAATCAACATGACTTTCGTCACTAGTAAATATGAACTTGGCCACCGCAAAAGCTTACTAACACATATTTCGAGAAATAGATAAGCGAGATAAACTTGGCTCGAAATAGCAAATGTGTATAATCGAAGTTTATATAGCAATACGACTTTTGTCTCAAATAGGAGATATAATAGATAGACTTTTGAGTCATAGATAAGTCCTAGTCTCCACATACCTTTTTTTGATGAAGTTCCTTGAGTAATTCTTCGTCTTCATACGATGAATGCCGTGGAGTCTAAGGCTCAACTACACTTACTATCCTAATCCGAGATTTGGCTATAAGTAGACTATAAATCAAGACTTTTGAGTGATAGATAAGTTCAAGTATCCACATACTTTTTGTTGATGAAGTTCCACAAGTTCCTTTAGTAGTTCTTCGTCTTCATATGATAACATCCGTGAAGTTTGAGACTCCGCTACACTTACTAACCTAATCCGAGACTTAGCTAAAGTAAAGAGAGGTGTTTAGGGTTGGTAAGGTCTTCACTCTTTTTTTATAAGAAAATAGACCAAAACAAAAGCTAACTGAAACAGTCTATCTAGGATTAAACATCCTAGGACCATTTGTGTACGCTAGGGAAATACATAATCCAGTTGTAATCAGGATTATTAGAGAATTCCTGAATCAAAAAGTTTAAACTATCGTCAGTCCATCTGGAGTTGAAAATGTTTCGACTACACATTTTAGAGATGCTGGCCGCTAAGAAATTATCTGATCTATTGAACAAATTAAAAGATAAAGCAAGTTGCATAATTGTAAGTTCTAGTTTCCAAAATGATTGCTATTGTTGAATCTTTCCTCCATGACATTCGCATACAGTTCAATTAGCAGCTTTAATGTCGGTTCAGAGTCACTTTGACATTCAATGTGGTGTCCTGAAAGCTCCATTTCCCATTGAAAAGCATCTTAAGCTCCTTCTTTGGTCTAACAACTCTCTAGAGTTCCATCCTGAGGAGTTCCCTCTAGCTTCCTTGCAGTTGCCTGCATCATCATTTAGTGTTAAACTAATAGCTGAGTCACAAATTTCTGGTAACATAGAGATAGTTATACTAATACGAGGAGTTCCCTCTGGCTTCCTTGTAGTTGCCTGCATCATCAATTAGTGTTAACCAATAGCTGAGTCACAAATTTCTGGCAACATAGAGATAACTATACTAATAGGATATCTAAAATAGCCTAGAAGGTGCCAACAATTTAGGGAGTAATTTTAAGTTCAGGGTCATTCGGTGGAGTGTAATATAGACTTTGGTTTATGTTTCAAGTTAACATTCTGTATATAGTTGGAAGAATTCAGGTATTTTACTATGGTGTTGTGCTTGCCAGCTATTCTAATATTCATTTTTGAAAACTTTATTACAGCAAGCCTTCCTTATGTGCCAGTTAATGGTGCTACATAATTCATCCCATTCTCTCTTTACAGTCCAAAAACAAATGAGAGACCGATTCATTGAAATTTTTACATAGTTTCGAACTTTAGCTACATAGTTTCGAACTTTAGCTACAGCTCGCATACTAGGGGGAAGAATAGAGTTAGCTATTTTCCACATGAACATTTTTAGAGAAGGAGAGGCGTTGAATTTCCAGATTTATCTCTAGTTGGTGCTAGAAACTTCAATGTTTGTTAAGTTTGTTATACAAAGATTTTACGAAAAATTGTTTATTACTGGTTAAGTTCCAAACAACTTTATCTTATATGTTACTAGAAGTGATTGGGATGCTTTTTATTATGCTAACAACGTGGTTGTCAAAACATCTTTCAAGTTGAGAGGTATCCCAGACTTTATCATTTGTAATCAGATCGCTAAGAAAATTTAGATTGGTGGTATCTATATTAGGTTTCGCTATTGGAGGTTTAACATTAGTATCCAAAAGTCATTCCATATGTTGATTTTGTTTCAGTTTCCCGTGGAAATTATCAAAGGTTAAATGAACTAATGCCACTAATTCAAAACCATAATCGAGATTTTAAAACCATACAATATACTACCAAAATAAGAAGACGCCAGTAGTAAATGATCTCACTTTCAAAATGTCGTTGGTATAACAGCTTCCTCTCCCGCAGTTTGTGCAGAAATAATCTAATCAGCATTTTGATTATTACTCTTCAGCAGCAATTCTGCATAAAAGGGAAAATAGTAAAGTAAAGCAAGGCAAAGTTGAACTGGACTTTGTTGACTGAAAGCAACAATGCCTATTATTCATTGTTTTCTCCAACTTGATAGCAAACTCTATTGAGCATACTGATTTCTTACAAGACTGATTTTAACTATTCGTGTTTTATTCAAAATAGCAGCATGGATGGAAAATAACTGACGTTTAGCTGAGACGACAGACTTGTTAGTAATCCCCCGCAAATCATGAGCTTAGATAGAAATGACATACAGTAAACATCAAGATAGAAGTTAAAATATCTCCTAAACATGTTAAGCATATAGGAAACATCTCCTAAACATGTTAAAATTATTATTTCTTAGATCTCATTAGCTTACAGGTTCTAATCTGACCTGGCTTTCTGAAAATAGAAGTTCAAGCATTTTGTTGCACAACTGCTCTATGTTAAGCATATAGGAAATATCTCCTAAACATGTTAAAATTATTATTTCTTAGATCTCATTAGCTTACAGGTTCTGATCTGACGTGGCTATCTCAAAATAGAAGTTCAAGCATTTCGCTAGCAAACTAATCTTTGTTTAGCATATATGAAATATCTCATAAACATGTTAAAGTTATTATTTCGTAGATCTATTAGCTTACAGGTTCCAATCTGACCTGGCTTTCTCAAAGTAAAAGTTTAACCATTTTGTTGCCCAAATAAAATATGTTACAACCCTAAAACATGTTGAAGTCAAAATCATCACTCTTAGTCCTCATATTTCATTAGTTTAAAGGTTCCAATCTGACCTGGCTTTCTCAAAATTGAAGTTCAACTATTTTGATGCCCAACTACTCTATGTTTAGTATATAGGAAACATCTCTTTAACATGTTAAAATTATTATTTCTTAGATCTCATCAACTTACAGGTTCCAATCTGACCTGGCTTTCTCAAATTAGAAGTTCAACCATTTTGCTGCTTAACAACTCTATATTTAGCATATAGTAAACATCTCCTACACATACAAAAGTCTACATCATGCTTTTGATTATAGTTGATATGCCTACGGGCCGATAATCTAACACATCTACCATCATAGAGGAATTTTGAGAATATCCCCAAAGAAGTCGGACATTTCGAATCAAAGAATATATCAAACTTATCAAAGAACGCACATCAAATACTAAAACCTCTTCATAAAAGCTCATACAAATCCACACAACTAGTATTTTCCAAAAGAAGTTAAATTTCATTAAAAAGAGCCATCTCTCCATGGTGACTGGAAAAAATATTTCGAAGGTCTCCAAATGTAGAATTTGCTTTTCCAGATTCTGTACACCGACACTTAGGTACAAAAAACAAACAAACAATAAAAAAAAAGTAGATTGAAGAAACCTGAAATCGACTCGTTAACAATCAATACATACTTGTTTTATGGAACTGGCATTAGCAGAAGCAACTCCTCCAAACGAGCATACTGCTAGCCTTGTGGAAGTCGACATTTCGTCAACTAAAATTTAGAGCAGCACCATCCGTTGCTTGTATCAGCCTCGTAATAGGAAGGAAAAAACAAAGGGCATGAGCGAATATTAATGAGTCATCCAACTTGATTCCAACTACCAAAGGTAAAGTATAACATTAAATGCGACTAGGATATAGAGAAACCAAAAAAAGACAAAAGAGAATTGACAAGATCTGGAAATGGGTTAGCACTGTGAATACGTCACTCTTAATATCTGAGAGCTCATTAGTTTACAACTGTGTTACAAGGTCACTCCAAAAAACAAAATTGCGCCTTGTCGACACTCGACGAACGGACACTCATGCCCGACACACAGGACACAACTCAATTAGCAAGACAAAATAGAATATTTACTAAAATTAAAAAATACTTCAACTATAGATTTTTTACATATTTATATTAGAAAATAAAATATTTTCCTCATTCTAACTTGTATAAGAACCTTTATCTTTAGTAAAAACATATTTTCTTAGCTTCAACAAGGAGTTTTGTCTTTAGTAATAAAAATAGAGACACTCCAGAAACTCTACACTGATATCCAATAGATTTTTTAAACAAAAATGGAGAAATTCTCCCAAAACTACAGCTATATCTATGAGATGATGGAGATACGTAGAAATATCAATGGAGTCTATATTTCTAATGCCTTTTTTATTAGTCTATATTTCTAATGCCTTTTTTATTATTATTTTGCTATGCTCGCTATCCGTGTCCCCGTTTTTTAGTTTTTTAAGTTGTCGTGTCAAGGTAACGTATTGGACACGACACACCGACACAGTGTCCGTGTCCTTGTAACACAGGTTTACAGGTTCCAATCAGACCTGGCTTTCTTAAAGTTAAAGTTCAACTATTTTGATGCTCAGCTACAATATATTTAGCATATATGATACATCCCTTGTAGGACTAGAATATCGCTACAACGCTATTCCTGCGATATTAACAACGCTTCTGCGAGCGTCACTACCAATTCTTTAACAACATCTTATGAGCGTCACAGAATACTCAAAAGAAACTGACGATGAAAGAAGTAAAAAAAGAATACGTTGATCCTGCGATGGTCACCGTTCTTGCGATAAAGTATATTGTAGTAATTGCGATGAGATCGCAGAATAGATCCGAAATAGGAGGAAAACTTAGCTGTCATCCATTATGTAAATCCATATATAAAGGGCTCGATAGATCCAGAAAAGGATGATGTATTTTTTAAGAGTTGAAATAGTCTTGAGGAGAGAGAAACTTCAAGAGAATATTTGTAATCTTGATTTCTTCTGATTCTGTAAACATTTTTGAGATTTGAATAGTAAAGTGTCGTTTAAATCTTTAAAGTTTAATTGATTTCCAATAGATTTCTATAGAATCTTAACAAGGGTGTAGTGTGGGAATTCCTGCAACTGCATTTTGGCGCCCGAAACAGGGATTGAATTAACGAAAATCGAAGAAAAAGAAAAGAAGAAGATAAGAATTATTCAAGATTAAGGAAAGTAAATCGGTGAGATAATTGAAGGAAGGATGATCAGAATCAAAAAGGATTGTAGAAAATTGGAATGTGATATGGTAACAAGATCAATGGTTGATAGATTTCATGAAAACATTAAGGGGAAGATACATAAACGGGATTTTGAAGGAAGGAAGATTATGATAGTGGAGAAGATATCATCATTGAAAGATTTGGAAAAACAAGAAATCACGTTTACAGCAACAGAAATACCAGAAGAAGATTTAAGTCATACATCTCCATTGGTGGTCACAGTAACCACTATACCAATGAGAAAGGAGAAATCAATAAAATCTGTAGAAGAATGGGCTATGAATAGAACTTTGGTAGACACAGGAAGTTCTGTAGACATGATATTTTATCATACCTTCAAGAAAATGGGATATAAGGATGAAGAAATGTCTCATTCAACATATTATGTTCATGGATTTGGAAAGTCTATAACAAAACCTAAAGGCGAGATAGTGGTACGAATTCCACTAGGAGAAATTGAAACACAAATATCATTATGTGTAGTAGATGTGGAATCGCCGTACAATATGATACTGGGAAGACCGTGGATACATGCAATCAAAGCCGTAGCATCAAAATTGCACCAGTGCATTAAATTTCCTATGCCCAGTGGAATCGGAGAAATTAGAGGAGATACGGATTTCGCAAAATTATGTTACCAAATTGAAGTGAAAAATTGTGAAAACCGTCCAAAGTTGCGAAAAGCTCGCAGAAAACTGGCGAGAGAATCAAATAAAGAAGAAGAGTTTAAAGTTTACATGATAAGAGCAAAGGAGGGAAAAGGATTTCCCAGTGAAATTTCGCGAGAGGGAGATGAATTTACGAGAATTATGAAAACACCAACACCAATGGGAGAACCTGAAGCCAGTTACACTGCTGCGGAACCAAAAAAAAAGTAAATATTGGGAGTAAAGAAGAGCCAAAAATACTAAAAATTGGGACTAGAATGGAGGCATATGAGGAAGAAAAAACTATAAATCTCTTGCGAGATTATAAAGATATCTTCGCGTGGAGTATGGATAAAATGCCGGGGATAGATCCGTCAATAGCATGTCATAAATTAGAAATCAACAAAAATGTAAGACCATTCAAGCAAAGAATAATAAAAATCGCAACAACATACCATTCTCAAATAGAGGAAGAACTACAGAAAATGCTCGATGCAGGAATTATAAGGCAAGAAAAATATCCAGAATGGATTGCAAATATGGTGGTGGTCCCTAAGAATAACAAAGGGATAAGAATATGCATAGATTTTACTTATTTAAACAAGGCTTGTCCAAAAGATAGTTTTCCATTGCCAGATATCCCACAAATGGTTGAATCAGCAGCGGGAAATGCAAGAATATCATCACTAGATGGATATAAAGGATATAACCAAATTCCTCTCACTGAAGAAGATCAAGAACATACAACATTTTTTTCTCCAAGAGGGTTGTATTGTTACACAAAGATGCCATTTGGTTTACGAAATGCTGGAGCAACATATCAAAGAATGATAGAGAAGGTGTTTGCAAAATGGATCCACAAAACATTAGAAGTGTATGTAGATGATATGCTGATCAAAAGCAAAGAAGCCGAGAATCATGTGCAAGATTTGAAAGAGATTTTCGATCAAATGCGGCAATTCAATATTAAAGTGAATCCTGATAAGTGTACCTTTGGAGTAACATCAGGGAAATTTTTGGGGTATATTGTATCAAAAGAAGGAATACAAGTTGATCCATAAAAGGTACAAGCAATTCGCGATATGCCAACACCTGCAACAATAAAAGATGTACAAAAATTGAATGGACTCTTAGCCTCGCTAGGGAGATTCATTTCGCGATCTTCAGATAAGTGCAAACATTTTTTCGACATATTGAAGAAGGGAACAAAATTCAAGTGGACGGATGAATGTGAAAGGGCTTTTTAAGGAATCAAAGAACATTTAGTGAACATATCAATTTTACAAAAGGCTGAACCAGGAGAAGAATTATTGATCTATCTCGCAACAACCACGTACGCGCTAAGTGCAATATTATTGCGAGTAGACGAAGGAGTAGAAAAACCAATCTACTATATCAGAAAAACATTCAATTCTGCAGATAGAAATTATTCCAAGATTAAGAAGTTAATTCTAGCATTGGTACATGCGACTTTCAAGCTTCGTATTTATTTTCAAGCACATAAAATCAAAGTATTAACGAAGGTACCCATTGAGTCAATAATGAAAAATTCAAAAATATCAGGTAGGGTTGAGCGATGGAACGCACAAGTAGGACACTTTGATATCCAATATGAAATTCTATCTTCGCCAAAATCCCAAGTCATCGCAGAGTTCTTGGCTGAATTTCCTTTGGAGGATGATGAAGCTGTGGAAGAGATGATGGATGTAGAAGAGGAATGCGGAGATCCAAAAGAGCTATTAACAGAACCCAACAGATGGGAAATATTAGTGGGTGGATCATCAAATGGAGAAGGAAATGGAATTGGAGTTGTTTTCATATCGCCAGAAGGAGAAAAAACATCTTTTTCATTTAGATTAGAATTTGCATCTACAAAAAATGAGACATAATATGAGGTTGTGATCCATGCTTTAAAATTCGCGATAGAAATGAATTTGGAAAATGCCAGAATTACCAGCGATTCACAATTGGTTATTCGTCAGATAAAAGGAGAGTACACAACAAATGAACCATCCCTGAGAAAATACAAAAGATTCGTTGAAGAATTATCTACGAAAATACCAAAAATAAAATGGAGACACATATCAAGAAAATATAATAGGCTCGCAGATGCTTTCGCTTTCATATCTAGTATGATGACAAATCCATTGGCGAGATGCATAAAAATTCAAACACTTTCATTTCCATCGATAAACAAAGAAGAAGAAGAGACGGATGTAATGATGGTAGAAGCTGGCGAGGGAGAACCCACGAGAAATATCGCGGATTGGCGAGAAGATCTTATTGCATACTTGGCGAGAGGAGAAATTCCAAGAAATAGATTAGAAGCACACAATTTGAAAAGTAGGGCAACCAATTATGAGCTAAGAGATGGAGTGTTATATCGCAGATCTTTTAATGGACCATCGCTAAGATGTTTGACGAGAGAAGAAGGACAAAAAGTATTAAAGATGTAACATAGTGGTGACACTGGTAATTACAGTGGAGGAAGATCTTTAGCATATAGAACAAAAATGCAGGGTTATTACTGGCCATATATGCATGAGGATGCAAAGCAACTCGCAAGGCGTTGCGAGGATTGCCAGCGATACGGAAAAAAGATACATGCACCAGGAGAACCATTATCATCTTCAACAAGTGTGTGGCCCTTTGGGAAATGGGGGTTATATATTGTGGGACCATTTGTACCTGGTTCTGGACAAAGAAGATATCTGATTGTCGCAACAGATTATTTCACAAAATGGGGAGAAGTAAAGGCGGTACAACATATTCGCGATAAAGATATTTTTACATTCATCTTTGAAAATATAATCTGCAGATTTGGGATTCCAGCACAATTAGTATCTGATAATGGAAAGAAATTTGAGGGACATAATATATAATTGTTACTCAATGCATTTAAGATAAAATGTGGAAAGTCTACTCCTTTATACCCACAAGCAAATGGTCAGGCTGAGGCAACTAATAAAACAATCGCAGACATCTTGAAAAAGAAGTTAGAAGGATACCACAGAGCATGGTGTGAGAAAATACATAATGCAATATGGGCTTACAATACAACTAGATGAGAAGCAACTGGAATGTCACCATTTTGTTTGACATATGGGATAGAAGCTGTACTACCAACAGAAGTTGTTATTCCTACAACAAAAAGAGAAGCATGGGAAAGAAATTTAAGTGCCGGTATGATACTAAATAAGTTGGATGAATTAGAAGAAAAAATAGAACAAACTCTACAACATATGGAGAATTATCAACGCAGATTAGCTCGCGAGTACAACAAACGTGTTAAGAAGCGTGAATTCCAACCTGGCGATTTAGTACTGAGAGAAATGCCTGGTTATCAGCGACAAAGTGGTGGGAAATTGGCGAGAAAATGGGATGGACCATACATCATTAAAGAGATAGTTGGAACTGGGGCATACAAACTAATGGATCCTGAAGGAAGAGATGTAGGTCAAAGACTCGATAGACCTTGGAATAGATTATTTCTGAAGAGGTATTATCAATGACATCCTCTGTGAGATAAGAAATACTGGTATGTTATATGATGACACAGATAATAAACATTTTTCTCTCTCTTACAATTGAAAAATTCTTCTGATAACAAATCTCAACAAGAGCAGCGAGCATCATCGCAAGAAAAGCGAATAAAATTTCGCAGAGATTAAAGAATGGGACAAACCTTTATGGCGTGCACCCTAGTTCGCGAATAATATTTCGCAAGAGACAAATGTAAGACCTAATAGCACGTCATAAGAGGGAGTATCTCTCGACATGATTCAGGGGTAAGGTTATACCACTGCTGGATCCTGAGTCATGCAGATGTTGGGGTTAAAGAAAACCTATCCGGGAGAGAGATCTTAGATTTCCAACTATATATGGTTATACCCTGGTTGGACGACTGATAATCTCTTCCAAGAAGTGCAAAGTATGACCAAGGTGCTGAGGTACACGGTTGAGCCAAGGGTGCCAAGGGCGTCTGAAACTTCCTTGCCATTGTTGGTAAGTCTTGTCTACGATGCACTTGGCCTGAAGAAAAACCCACTTAGGGTGCAGTCTTGTAACTATAAGCTATATAGGCATAAAGGACAAGAGGCTGCGAAAACAGCTGGTTGTTGGTAAATCTGGATGGGAGGAGCTAGTCTTGTATGGCCGATGTTCCCTCCTTGAAGGGGTAACCAGGGGGAAGATAAGGGCGGCACCCTCCATTAGGGAGATGATAAGTGTCTTAAGACGGCAATGTCATGGGGCTTTATGATCGCAAAAACATTTAGGCCTGTCATATTGTCGCGTGAAGTAAATTATACAGAGGCAACAAGCCAAAAGTTAAGATGATATCAATGGATTTTTACATGAAAGTGTAAAGACGTCCTGCGATTTCATCGCAAGACGACAATGTCATAAGGCTAAATTTCTTGAAAGAGAGTTTATACTTGTCATATTGTCGCAAAGATTTTGAAAGAACATGGATAAGACAAGATTAAAGGGTCTTTACATGCAAATGTTAAGAAATCCTGCGATTTTGTCGCAGACAATTTTTTTTTGGCAAAATAAGACCTTTAACTAGGAAGACAAAATAAGACCAAAAGAATAATCTTTACCAATTAACTATTCTATTTTAAGATTACAGGAAGTATTCATTCATCGCAGAACTATATATAAGAAGGCAAATCCTTCACATTTCAGATTCCTTCAGAATTTTTCACAACATCACAGCAGTATTCATTGTATCGCAGATATATTCATACTTTTGCGAATATCGCAACAACACAATTCCTTAAATAAGATACAGAAAATCATTCACCATTTCAAGAAAGATAATGAAGGGAAAGTAAAGGAATAGAGAAGTAAGATTTCATTATCTTCCTTGAAAATATTCAAAGTAAGCTAAATTGAAAGTTAAATTCTAAAAGTCTCAAAAGTTACATCGCTCGCAAAAAAAGAAGAAGAAAAAGAAAGCAAAGATAAAATTTCAGCGATGGCTTCACCAGATTTATTCTTCTTGCTCGTCAGATTTATTATTTCTGCCAGAGTTATCAGCTTCTTCAGCATCCTTTTCATCATGAGCCTCTCCTTCTTTTGACTCTTCATCAACATTTGCTTCGCCACCCGCAGCAGCTTCTCTGGGAAGACTTCTTTTTTCTTCTTCTTCACCATCTTCTTGAGTGGTAGTCTCTTCATCATTAGTAAACTCTAAATCTTCATCCATGGGAAGAGGAATTTCATCATCATCAACCTTTAGAGGAGGAACAGATACAAGAGGGAGAGAATTGGAGAGCAGAATCTCGTTCACAAGAACTTCAGCACTAAGGTGGACTTTGCGAAGGAAACTTCTATCACGATTCCTAATCTTTATGTTTTTAAAGTATTCGAGATAGTCAAGTCTTCTTTCTGCTTTGTCGCGGGAATCAAGATAATTGGAAACAAGAGACTTATTTTCTTTGCGAACTTTATCCAATTTAGTGGTCAGATCAGTGATGGTAGAATGAAGATTTCTTTCGGATTCTGCGAGCAACAAAATAATAAAAGATCAGTTAGACAAAAATTTCACAAGGAATATAACACAAAATTTTATAAGAAGATCAACAAGAGAGGCAGTCAATCGACTACCTTCTTTTTGCGAGGTTAAGTTTTGGATTAATGCAAATAAACAATTCTCCCATTGATTCATGGCATCATCGAATTTATCGCCAACCATACCCTTCAGACGAGATTTCATACTTTCTTCTTTGTTGCGAAGATATGAGTTTTCCTTTGCTAATAAAGAATGAGATTCCTTTAATTGAGAGTATTGGTCTTGAAGTTCGCTGGCTCTTAAACTAAGAGTTAATATACCCTTGATAAGTTTATCCTTCTCGGCAACAGATGATTCAGTTAATTCCTTGAGCTCATTCTTAAGAGAGCGAAGAGATTCATCTTGGTTGTTACATATGCTTTGAAGATTACTTAATTGCTGCGACGAAATCGCCATCAAGCTTGAAAATCTATGTTTTTCTTGGGACAAAGTCTTATTCTCATCTGATAAAGATTCCATCGCCAAATTAGCCTTAAAAAACAAATATGAGAGGCGATCAACCTCACCACTTAATAAATTATGCCTTTGTAATAATTGATTATTCTCATTAGTAAGATTATTTATGTGATCAATTGAATAAGTGTAAAGATTGTCTAGTCTAGTATGTTGATCCATCCAAGAATCTCTTTCAACGCGAGCATACTACTAGCCTTGTGGAAGTCAACATTTCGTGAGATAAAATTTAGAGCAACACCATCCGCTGCTTGTATCAGCCTCGTAACAGGAAGGAAAAAACAAAGGGCATGAGCGAATATTAATGAGTCATCCAACTTGATTCCAACTACTAAAGGTAAAGTATAATATTAAATCCGACTAGGCTATAGAGAAACCAAAAAAAGACAAAGGAAAATTGACAAGGTCTGGAAATGGGTTAGCACTGTGAATACGTCACTCTTAATATCTCAGAACTCATTAGTTTACAGGTTCCAAACAGACATGTCTTTCTTAAAGTCAAAGTTCAACCATTTTGCTGCTCAGCTGCAATATGTTTAAGCATATATGATACGTCCTTAAACATGTTAAGGTCAAAATCATCACCCTTATTTCTTAGATCTCATTAGCTTACAGGTTCCAATCAGACCTGGATTTCTCAAAATCAAAGTTCAACCATTTTAATATCAGCTACTCTATATTGCATATAGGATACGTCCCTAAACATGTTAAAGTTATTACTTCTTAGATCTAATTAGCTTACAGGTTCCAATTTGACCCGGCTTTCTCAAAGTAGAAGTTCAATAATTTTGCTGCTCAGCTACAATATGTTTAGCATGTAGAAAACATCTCCTAAACATGTTAAAGTTATTATTCTTAGATCTCATTAGCTTACAGGTTCCAATCTGACCTGGCTATATCAAAGTAGAAGTTCAACCATTTTGCTGCCCGAATAAAATATGTGTTTAACCTATATGTTACGTCCCTAAACAAGTTGAAGTCAAAATCATCACTTTTAATTCTAAGATCTAATTAGTTCACATGGTTTCTCAATGTAGTTGCAGGAATTCCCACACTACACCCTATTCAAGAATCTATCAATATTTATGAAATAATTTGAAGATTAAGAACACTTTTTCATTAATATGACCTTAAGGAATTACAGAAATCAAGAACACAGAACACTTAACAAAGATTTTTCTCTCTCCTAAAAAAATTTCCTAACACTCAAAAAATTCATCCCCTCTCTGGAACTATTCACCTCCTTTATATAGGTATTTACATAGTGGATTACAGCTCATGACAGCTCATTTACAACTAAGATTCCCTTCAATTTCGGATCCGAGTTCTTGCGATAAATCGCAGCTGGCACCGCCTTTATCTTTCACAGGTTTTATTGATATACCGAAAACATGTCACACTTTCTTCGTGTTTCTGTCATTTTCAGTCATTACGTCATTGTTTAAGTCATCTTTGGATGTGTCGCAGAATATCACTGATGTGCCGCAGAGTAATTCGTTTATTATCGATGCATCGCAGAACAGTTGTTTATTTCGCGAATATTGTTGTGACAATATTCTGCCCGTACATCTTGCCTCTTCTCATATCTTTTCTGCGAAGAAGACAAAGATCATGAGAATTTAAATTTCTTGATTTGACGCAACTCATATTTTTCGAGAATATCAAATACATCTTGTCTTTTCATATTTCCTTTATTTTGACACGTCTCTATATCCATCGCTATATATCCTACACATGTTTTTCTTTTCTCCATTTATTCCTTGACACGTATTCTTCCAACCGTTGAGTTCTGACCATTCACGTCCTTTTTTCATTGAATGCACATTGATAATCTCGAAAATTTTCCTCTCTTATAAATATCATCTATGCTAATCCCTCTTCTTCTTTTTACTTTCGCTTTTCTTCTCTGCAACTTCACTATTCATCGTCTTCTTCCGCAAATTCCGGATCTCAATTATTCTTTCAGTTTTTCTTCTTTATTCTTCTTCGCCTTAACCATCGTTCCCATATTAAGAAATGGCTCCTGCTAAAAAATTAGGTCAATCCACTTTCAAAAAGCACCAGTAGAAGCTTCAATCCTTAGGTTTCACACTTTCTGAAATCCCTGATCAATCTTCAGAATCTGATCTCTCCATTGATCTTGTTTCAAAATTTCCTTCTTCTAACGAGAAGATCCTTGTTTCGCTAGGTTAATTAGAAGTTGGCCTTCCTATTCCTCTTTATAACCCAGATCTCCCTCTTTTTTATGAGATTATTTCTCATGCTAAACTTTCGCGAGCAATCTTCCAACTAAGTGGAGATTGTATTCGCCTCATTCTTGAATATGCTTCCCGTGGAGCTGGTAAAGGATCTTTTTATCCTGATGATGCGAAACATCCTGATTATAAGAAAATTCCAATTATTCCAGCGAAATATACCATGGAAAACTTCTTTGCGAATTATCAAGTGATTCCAATGAAGAAAGAAAGCACGTGTTGGGCTATTCGTTTGAATAGGGATAAAAAAGTTGCAAAAGATAAAATCCTTATGCAAGATATAGACTATCATTCCACATGAAACAATATTCCACGCTTCTCCAAAGATGATAAATGGTGTAGATTTCCTCTCCTCCTTGAAGGTCCATATATTTCTGGTACTCTTAACCTTCCTGCGAATCCTGCATATCTTGCGGCTTATCATCCTTGGATTTTTAATTGGCCTGAAAAGAATTCTGAGGTATATCTCGCGAAGTTAATCATTATTCGCAAATTCAGATAAATATACTATTCTTACTAGTTATTGAATTATTTGTTATCAGATTGGAAAAATGAAGGCTAGCTACATCAGTACTGGGAATCCCAATCTCCTAAAAGTTTTGAAAACCTTCACAGATGAAGTAAGAAACATTCTCTTATAACTTTTAACAATATATTGTTGCCCCTGTTTCTTATCTTCATGTGTGGTTGTTTTCTAGGAAATACCATTTGTCGCAGTAGTTGAAGCCAAGGATAAAGGCAAAAAAGTAATAACTCCAAATGAGAGTTCTGGCACTTCTCCTCATCGCAATGAGAATCAAACTGCTGAGAGTCCTCCAAAAAAGAGAAGAAAAACTCAACCACTTAAAGACATTTCTTCTGTCGCTGAAAAAGATAATGAGGTTGAAGAGAGCGGAAGAATAAATAATGATGCTACCATGAGCACCTCTTCATTACGTTTTTCCTCCGCAAGAGTTATATCTGCGATGGGTCTTTCTCAACCTGAGACTCCTATGGATCAATTTTCAAATATCTTTAGAAATCCCATGCAAGGTATTGGTGATGACGATATTGCTCACGCTTGCAATTATCTCTCAAAAATATGTGATGCTTCCATCTTAACCAATAATAAAGATCTTAAAGGAGTCTCGAGATTTATCAATCCAGATTTTCTTCATGCACTAGCTTCATTGGTATGCCCCTTTACACTTGTCATGAATTTCGAAGATCTTCTTTTTACCCTTACTTATTTTCTCTTATCTTCCATAGACTGCTAGAGCTTCTTTTTCCGTTGCTTCGGAATTAGAAAATAGATTATAATTATCGCAAAGAAGGCTTACTGATTCACAATCTGAGTCTGTGAAACTTCGCGAAAAGAATAAGCAATACGAAGATGAAATATCCATTCTTCTCGAAAAATGTAAACAATTGGAAGTATCTGGGAATACTAAGCTCCTTAACAAGAATAAATCGCTTGAAGTAGATGTTGAAGTTCTTCAACAAAAACTAGCTGACAAGGAGAAGTTCTGCAAACAAATTATTGGTATGATTTATTTTATTTTATTTTTACTTTCTTCTTTCTTGCTATTTTAGCTTATTTAAACAACCATTTTGCAGATGCCTATAACCTTACTGATGAAGCTCTTATTCTTAATTCTTTTGATGAACCCATAGATGAATCCATTCTTCTTTAGCGTCTTAATGACGCTTTAAATAATTATTCCATGAAAAAATTAATGCTCTATCTATCGATGAACTTAGATTTCACATTTCCCTTATAAGAATGGATTATAGATCTACTTTGAGTATATCCAATAGTTTTAAGACTTGTAGAGATGAATTTGGAAAAAGAATCAAAACCTTGAAAGCCCAAAAGAAGGAACTTGAGAAGGAGAAAGAACGCATTACTCTTCAAGGCGCTGAAGCTCTATCAAAGTTCCGCAATGCCCTTATTGACACTGAACTTGAGAGAGATAGACTTAAGGATGAAAATATTGAACTTCTTAAAAGAGAAAAACAGATCCGTTCCCATCTTCTCATTCAAAATGATGATGAATTCGCATGGGCGCTGCGACAGTTCTCGATAATGCTAGGAAAAACTCAGCAATAGATGTCAGTCTTCACACCGAACAGGAAACCTTGATACAAGAAATGATTCATGAAAGATAAGGTTATTTATTGCTCCTCTAACATCTTTATATTTTTTGTAAATTCTTGATAAATTTCTAACTTGTTATTGTGTTATCGCAGAATCTGAAGAAAAACATGCTAAAAGGATCGCAGAACTTGAAGAAGAAAAAAGTGGTCTTGCGAATAATCTTGCTTCCCGCAATGATAAGATCACTAGACTGCGAAAGAAGATAAAAATATCTAACTCCAATTTGCATAGTAATCTTCTCACTGTTCGCAATAACGCTATTGAGAAAGTATGCACTGATAATAACCTCTCTCTTAGCCTATATCCCTGCCTCTTGGAAAGTATCCCAGCCAGATCTGAAGTACCAGTTATTTCTGACAGTGAGGCTGATATAGATGAGAATGAAAGCGAAGATGACGAAGAAACTGATGATGAAGATAATGAAGACAAAGATGAAGATAATGGTGAAGATAAATCTCAATAATTTTGCTTCTTCTTTTTGATCTTCGTCTGTATTTTTTCTCTTCCTTTCTTGCGATAATTATCTTTGGCAAATTGTATCATCCTTTCCACAAGATACTTGTAACTCCTGATGTTCTTCAATATATATAAATTCCCTTTTTTGCTTCTATCCATCCGTTACTTATATGAATTTATCATATAATGATGAATAACAATATTTATCATTCTTATACATCGTTCCCATACTTGCCTCTTGTTATTAATATGCAATATTGAAGTTCTTTGTAACTCAATCACCTGCTCTAATTTATATATTTTTATTAATTCTGAATCCAATCTTCATAAACTTGATTATCTTCCTTCTTTTTTATTATTTTGATTCTTCTCAAGGGAGATAATGAAATGCTATTTTATAATCCCCATATTCTCCCCTCATAATCTTCCTTGTGAAGTATTTTATTTGTTACCCTTGTAAGAAATCCCATGCTTTCCTTTTGTTACCAATTTGTAGTATTATCGCAAATATTTCTGCGAAAAATTTGTTATATGCTTCGCAGATATAACTTTTCTTGTGGTCTTATTTCGCCTTCCTAGTTAAAGGTCTTATTATGCCACTTTTATGCGACAAGATCGCAGGACATTCTTACCTTTATACGTAATAATCCGTTGATCTTGCCTTATCATTATTTTATTTTCTGCGACAATATGATAAATCTAAGCCATCTTGTGAGAGATTAATTCTCTCTTTGATTTTTAAGATTTATGACATTGTCGTCTTTGCGATTTATATCCTCTTATTATTGATTTCATTTATCTCATCTTTTGATCTTATCGCAAAAACACATTGACCTCATCTTAACATTTCTCTTTAGGCTTTTTGGCCAGTCATGCGGCAATATGACGGGCCTAAATATTCTTGCGAATATAAAGTCCCATGACATTACCGTTTCATCTCATCACGCGACAATATGACGGGCCTAAACATTCTTGCGAATATAAAGTCCCATGACATTGCCGTCTTTTTTGATACATAGCTCCCTAATGGAGGGTATCGCCCTTATCTCTCCCCCCCGGTTGCCCCTTCAAGGATTATACATCGGCCATACAAGACTAGCACTTTCCCATCCGGTTCTGCCAACAACCAGTTGTTTTCGCAGCCTTGTCCTTTATGCCTTATATGGCTTATAGTTACAAGACTGCACCCTAAGTGGGGTTTTCTTTTGGCCGAACACATCGGAAGCCAAGACTTTCCATGGATGGCCAGGGTAGGTTCATCCATCCCGGGCACCCACATCTCAACCGTGTACCTCGGCGCCTTGATCATACGTTGCATTCCTTAGGAGAAACTCTCGGGCGCCCAACCAGGGTATAACCTTATATAGTTGGGAATCCAAGTTATCTCTCCTAGATGGATTTTCTATAATCCCAATCTCCATGACTAGGTTCCATCAACGGTATAGCCTTTCCCATATCCATGCAAAGAGATACCCCCCTTATGACGCACTTTAAGGACATTGCCTCTTACGGAATAGAATCCGCAAACTAAGGTGTACGCCATAAAAGTTCGTCCCGTTCTTATGATAATTGAAATTAAAGAAGATACCCCCCTTATGACGCACTTTAAGGACATTGCCTCTTACGGAATAGAATCCGCGAACTAAGGTGTACGCCATAAAAGTTCGTCCCGTTCTTTATATGTTTTTAGGCAATTAGTGCCCGTCTTATTTGCATTTAATTTTTTAATTATCTCGCAAATTATTGCGGAAAATAATTTTTATATTCAACCAGCTTTGTTCTTGTAGAATATCTCTTTTATTCTCTCGCAACTTCTTGCGTGTGATCCATTCATTCTAGTCTTTCAAATCTTTACTGATAATATTTTCTTAGATATTGTCTATTCCATGGTCTGCCAAGTCTTTGACCCATGTCTCTTCCTTCGGGATCCATTAGTTTATATGCTCCAGATCCAATTATTTCTTTGATTATATATGGCCCATCCCATTTTTTCTCTAATTTTCCTCCATTCTCTCGCTGATATTCTGGTGTTTCTCGCAGAACTAGATCTCCAACTTGGAATTCACGCTTCTTTACTCGTTTATTATATTCACGAGCTAATCTGCGATGGTAGTTCTCCATATGTTGTAATGCCTTTTCTCTCTTCTCTTCTACCTCATCAAGTTTGTCTAGAATCATACCTGCACTAAGATTTTTTTTCCCAAGCTTCTCTTTTAGTTGTAGGAATAGCGACTTATGTTGGTAATACTGCCTCAACCCCATATGTTAAACAAAAAGGTGATACCCCAGTTGCTTCTCTTCGTGTTGTATTATAAGCCCAAACTGCATTATGGACTTGTTGACACCACGTTCTATGATGCCCTTCTAATTTCTTTTTGAGAATATCTTCAATTGTTTTGTTAGTTGCTTCATCTTGACCATTTGCCTGCGGATATAGAGGAGTTGATTTTCCACACTTTATCTTGAATGCATTAAGTAACATCTCTATATTTTTTCCTTCAAATTGCTTTCCATTATCTGACACTAATTGCGCTGGAATTCCAAATCTGCAGATGATATTCTCAAATATAAATGTGAAAATGTCCTTATCACGAATATGTTGTATTGCCTTAACTTCCGCCCATTTTGTGAAGTAATCTGTTGCAACAATTAAGTATCTCTTTTGCCCTGATCCTGGCACAAATGGTCCCACAATATCTAAACCCCACTTTCCAAATGGCCAAACATTTTTTGAAGATGTTAACGTTTCACCTGGTGCATGTATTCTTTTTGCAAATCGCTGACATTCCTCGCAACTTCTTGATAAATTCTTTGCATCTTCATGCATATATGGCCAATAATAACCTTGCATTTTCATTCTGTATGCTAAAGATCTACCCCGCATGTGATTACCAAGATCCCCACTATGTATCATTTTTAATATTTGTTTTCCTTCTTCTAGTGTCAAACATCTGAGGGAAGGCCCATTTAAAGATTTTCGATACAATACCCCATCTCTTAACTCATAATTTGTTTCTCTACTTTTTAATTTATGTACCTCCAATATGTTCCTTGGTAACTCCCCCCTTGCTAGATATGCGTGAATTTCCGCATGCCAATCTGCGTTAATTCGACTTGATTCTTCGCCATTATTTTCTACTACCATTGCCTCAGCTTCCTCTTCTTTTTCTTTAACAATTGATGGTGCTATTAATGTTTGTATTTTTATATTTCTCGCAGTCGGATCTACCATCATACTTGATATGAACGCAAAAGCATCTGCAAGTCTATTATCTCTTCTTGAAATATGCCTCCATTTGAGTCTTGGTATTTTCGCAGATAATTCTTCTACAAGTTTCTTATATTTTCTCAAAGATAAATCATTAGTTGTATATTCCCTTCAATTTGGCGAATAACCAACTGTGAATCACTGGTAATTCTTGCATTCTCTACCTTCATTTCTATCGTAAATCTTAAGGCATGTACTACAGCCTCATATTCTGTCTCATTATTGGTAGATTCGAATTCCAATCGAAATGCGAATGCCATTTTTGCACCTTCTGGTGAAATAAAAATGACTCCAACTCCATTTCCTTCTCCATTAGATGATCCATCCACTAATATCTCCCATCTATTTGGTTCTGTTAAAAGATCTCTAGGATCCCCATATTCTTCTTCTATATCCATCATATCTTCTACAGCTTCATCATCCTCCAAAGGAAACTCCGCGAGAAACTCTGCGACAATTTGAGATTTTGGCGAAGATAAAATTGCATATTGGATCTCAAAGTGCCCCACTTGTGCATTCCATCTTTCAACTCTGTCTGATCTTTTTGAATTTTTCATTATTGACTCGATTGGTACTTTTGTTAGTACTTTGATTTTATACGCTTGGAAATATATGCGAAGTTTAGAAGCTGCATAAACTAATGCCAAAATTAATTTTCAATCTTCGAATAATTTTTCTCCGCAGCATTAAACATTTTGCTGATGTAGTAGATAGGTTTTTCAACTCCTGCGTCATTTCGCAAAAGTACTGCACTTAAAGCATGTGGAGTTGTCGCAAGATATATTAGCAATTCTTCTCCTGGTTCATCCTTCTTTAATATGGATATATTCATCAAATATTCCTTAACTCCTTTAAAAGCTTTATCACATTCATCTGTCCATTTAAACTTTGTTCCCTTCTTTAATATGTTGAAGAAATGCTTGCACTTATCTGATGACCGCGAAATGAATCTTCCTAGTGAGGCTAAAAGCCCATTCAACTTTTGCACATCTTTTACTGTTGCTGGAGTTGGCATATCCCGAACTGCTTGCACCTTTTCAGGGTCAACTTGTATTCCTTCTTTTGATACGATATATCCCAAGAATTTCCCAGATGATACTCCGAAAGTACATTTCTCAGGATTTACTTTAATATTAAAAAGCCGCATCTGGTCAAAAATTTCCCTCAAATCTTGTACATGATTTTTAGCTTCTTTACTTTTTACCAACATATCATCCACATATACCTCTAAAGTTTTATGTATCCATTTTGCGAATACTTTTTCCACCATTCTTTGGTATGTTGCCCCTGCATTTCGTAACCCAAAAGGCATCTTTGTGTAGCAATATAATCCTCTGGGAGCAAAGAATGCAGTATGTTCTTGATCTTCTTCTGCCAGCGGAATTTGATTATAACCCTTGTATCCATCCAACGAAGATATTCGATCATTTCCTGCGGAAGATTCCACCATCTGCATGGATATCCGGTAAGGGAAAACTATCTTTGGGACAAGCTTTATTTAAATCAGTAAAATCGATGCAAATTCTTATCCCTTTGTTTTTCTTGGGAACTACTACCATATTGGCGATCCATTCTGGATACTTCGCTTGCCTTATAATTCCTGCATCAAGCATCTTTTGTAACTCTTCCTCTATCTTAACATGATAAGTAGTTGCAATCTTTCTTATTCTTTGTTTGATTGGTCTCATATTTTTGTTAATATCCAATCTATGGCACGCAACAAATGGATCTATTCCAGGCATCTCATCCATATTCCACGCAAAAATATCTTTGTATTCTCGCAGAAGATTTACAGTTTTCTCTTCTTCCTCCACATCCATATTAGTTCCAATTTTCAGCATTTTTGGGTCTTCTTCACTTCCAACATTAACTTCTTTTGTTGGTTCTGCTGTGGTATAACTAGCTTCATTCTCTCCCATTGGTGTTGGTGTCTTTATTATCTCCACTGGTTCATCATCCTCTTGCGATACATCGCTGAATATTCCTTTTCCTTCTTTTGATTTTATCATGTAAATCTTGAATTCTTCTTCTTTCTTTTCTTCTCTCCTCATTTTTCTACGCTTTTTTCGCAACTGAATTTGATTTTCACAATTCCTTACTTCATTTTGGAAACATAACGCCGCATAATCTGCATCTCCTTTAATTTCGCCAATTCCACTAGGCATAGGGAATTTTAAACATTGATATAGAGTTGATGATACAGCCTTGATTGCATGTATCCATCGTCTCCCCAACAGCATGTTATAAGGCGATTTCATATCTATCACACTCAAGGTGACCTGCGTTTCTATTTCCCCCAGTGGAATTCGTACTACAATTTCACCTTTAGGTTTTGTTAAAGATTTTCCAAATCCGTGAATATGATATGTTGGACTAAACATTTCTTCATCTTTGTATCCCATTTTCTTGAATGTGTGGTAAAACATTATATCCACAGAACTTCCTGTGTCCACCAGAGTCCTATTCACAGCCCATTCTTCTGTAGATCTTACTGATTTCTCTTTTCTTGTTGGTGCAACAGACACTGTGATCACCAATGGAGATGTATGACTTAAATTCTCTTTCGGAATTTCTGCTGCTGTAAATGTAATCTTCTGTTTTTCCCAATCTTTTAGCGGTGATGCTTCATCTACCGTCATGATCTTCTTTCCTTCAAAATCTCGTTTGTGTATCCTTCCTTTAATATCTTCATGGAATTTGTCTATCATCATCTTTGTTATTACATCACACTCCAATTTCTTTTGATTATCTTTGATTTCAATCATCTTCTCTTCCACCAAAAGTATTCTTCCAATTCTTGAATGATTTCTTTCTTTTACCTAGCTTTTACTATGATTTTCAACTCTTCAATCCCTGTTTCTGGGCGCCAAAATGTAGTTGCGGGAATTCCCACACTACACCCTATTCAAGAATCTATCAATATTTATGAAATAATTTGAAGATTAAGAACACTTTTTTCATTAATATGACCTTAAGGAATTACAGAAATCAAGAACACAGAACATTTAACAAAGATTTTTCTCTCTCCTTAAAAACTTTCCTAACACTCAAAAAATTCATCCCCTCTCTGGAACTATTCACCTCCTTTATATAGGTATTTACATAGTGGATTACAGCTCATGACAGCTCATTTACAGCTAAGATTCCCTTCAATTTCGGATCTGAGTTATTGCGATAAATCGTAGCTAGCACCGCCTTTATCTTTCGCAGGTTTTATTGATATACCGCAAACATGTCACACTTTATTCGTGTTTCTGTCGTTTTCAGTCATTACGTCATTGTTTAAGTCATCTTTCGATGTGTCGCAGAATATCACTGATGTGCCGCAGAGTAATTTGTTTATTATCGATGCATCGCAGAACAGTTGTTTATTTCGCAGGAATATTGTTGTGACAATATTCTGCCCCTACACTCAAAGTCGAAGTTAACTTATTTGGAAGCCCAATTACTATCTGTTAAGCATATAGGAAACATCTCTTAAACATGTTAAAGTTATTATTTCTCAGATCTCATTAGCTTATAGGTTCCAATCTGACCTGGCTTTCTGAAAATAGAAGTTCAAGCATTTTTCTAGCAAGCTACTCTATGTTTAGCATATAGGAAACATCTCCTAAACATGTTAAAGTTATTATCTCTTAGATCTCATTAGTTTACAAGTTCCAATCTGACCTGGCTTTCTCAAAATAGAAGTTGAACTATATTGCTGCCCTACTACTCTATGTTTAGCATATATAGAACATCTCCTAAAGAACATATTAAAGAACGCACATCAAATACTAAAACCTCTTCAGAAAAGCTCATATGAATCCACATATGTGTGATGTTATGTGTTGACCAAGTTACCTGGTTGGTTCGCCACAAGTACTTCAATTTCACACTTTCTTGGAGTTGTCTCATGGTCCTACAAATGCTAAGAATTAAACACCCATGTCAGATTTAATGAAATAACTCAAAAAAAAAAAAGTGACCAATAGTTACGTGCTCATTTAAAGAAAATGACAAATTAGTACAAAACAACATCACAGGAAACTGGAGTTATGTAAATAACGGTTTAGTAAACAAATTTTGCTGAAAATCATTTGGGTGGTATAGTAAGATAGCTGGTTTACCAAGTACCTGAGCTGAAAACTATTCTGAGCCAATCTATGTAGCCTTGCCTGAATGATCACTTCAAAACTTTTGCAGAGATCAGCTGATGAATCCCCAACTTCTATGATTCCAGCGATCAACTGTTTCTCTTGTTCCTAAATGCATGGGGAAATTATCAAAGGTTAAATGAATAAATGCCACTAATTCAAAACCATAATCAAGACTTTAAAACAATATAATATTTTACCAAAATAAGAACACGACAGTAGTAAAAGGTCCCACTTTCAAAATGCCGTAACAACATCTTCTCCCACAGTTCGTACAGAATCAATCTGATCAGCAATTTGATTTTTACTCTCAGCAGCAGTTCTGCAGAAAAGGGAAAATAGTAAACTAAAGCAACGCAAAATTGAATTGGATTTGTTGACTGAAAGCAACAATGCCTATCATTCATTTTTTTTCTCCAACTCGATAACAAAGTATACTGAGCGGCCTAATTTCTTACAAGATCGACTGGTTTGAAAAAGAACGGCAGATTGCAGTGATACTAATTATATGTGTTTTAATCAAAATAGGAGCATGGATGGAAAATAGCTATGAGGTTTAGCTGAGACGACAATAAAATCATGAGCTTAGATAGAAATAACATACAGTGAACATCAAGAAATCATTCATCAAACTGACCAGATATATAACTCAACTGTTGAAACATGTTTACATCCCATCTCGTTCACAGTATCATGTATCAGCATAAAAAGAGCCATCTCTCCATGGTGACTGGAAAAAAATATTTCGAAGGTCTCCAAATGTAGAATTTGCTTTTCCAGATTTTGTACATCGACACTTAGCTACATGAAACAAACAAACAATAAAAAAAATAGATTGAAGAAACCGAAAATCAACTCATTAACAATCAATACATACTAGTTTTATGGAACTGGCATTAGCCGAAGCAACTCCTCCAAACGAGCATACTACTAGCCTTGTGGAAGTCAACATTTCGTGAGCTAAAATTTAGAGCAGCACCATCCGTTGCTTGTATCAGCCTCGTAACAGGAAGGAAAAAACAAAGGGCATGAGAGAATATTAATGAGTCATCCAACTTGATTCCAACTACTAAAGGTAAAGTATAATATTAAATCCGACTAGGCTATAGAGAAACCAAAAAAATACAAAGGAAAATTGACAAGGTCTGGAAATAGGTTAGCACTGTGAATACGTCACTCTTAATATCTCAGAACTCATTAGTTTACAGGTTCCAATCAGACCTGGCTTTTTTAAAGTCAAAGTTCAACCATTTTGCTGCTCAGCTACAATATGGTTAAGCATATATGATACGTCCCTAAACATGTTAATGTCAAAATCATCACCCTTATTTCTTAGATCTCATTAGCTTACAGGTTCCAATCAGACCTGAATTTCTCAAAATCAAAGTTCAACCATTTTAATATCAGCTACTCTATATTGCATATAGGATACGTCCCTAAACATGTTAAAGTTATTACTTCTTAGATCTAATTAGCTTATAGGTTCCAATTTGACCCGGCTTTCTCAAAGTAGAAGTTCAATAATTTTGGTGCTCAGCTACAATATGTTTAGCATGTAGAAAACATCTCATAAACATGTTAAAGTTATTATTCTTAGATCTCATTAGCTTACATGTTCAAATCTGACCTGGCTCTCTCAAAGTAGAAGTTCAAACATTTTGCTTGCAAGCGACTCTATATTTAGCATATAGGAAACATCTCCTGAACATTTTAAAGTTATTATTTCTTAGATCTCATTACTTACAGGTTCCAATCTGACCTGGCTTTCTCAAAGTAGAAGTTAACCATTTTGCAGCCCAACTAAAAAAAGTTTAACATATATATGTTACATACGTATCTAAACATGTTGAAATTTAAATCATCACTCGTATTTCATAGACCTCATTAGTTTACAGGTTCCAATGTGACCTGGCTTCCTCAAATTAGGAGTTCAACCATTTGGTTGCCCAACAACTCTATGTTTAGCATATAGGAAACATCTGCTAAACATACTAAAGTCTCAATCATGTTTTTGGTAATAGTTAATAAGCCTACGGGCCGATATTCTAACACACCTACCATCCGAGAGGAATTGTGAGAAAATCTCCAAAGAAGTCGCACATTTCGAATCAAAGAACATATCAATATTATCAAAGAACGCAAATCAAATACTAATACCTCTTGAGAAAAGCTCATATGAATCCACATAACTAGCATTTTCCAAAGGAAGTTATATTTCATCAATTAGTAGTGCAAGTTACAAAAATAAATCAATTGTTCTATCTTGGGCCTGTATTTTTCAATGCACCAATGGGGTCGGTTTATACCTTGGGCCTGTAATTTCATTTTAGTCTTTTACAGAGTGACTTTATTGTCTTCATTTTTGCTAGGGAGAGTACTTCAGCCGATGTTATTCGCGCTGGCTGTATGGAACATGTATGACACTCGGTGAGAGTGCTTATTAAAAATGAAGGTAAGGATCTGCTTACAAACGAAATAGTATTCGTCTACGTTCTTCCTTAGAGACAGGAGAGAAGATTGTTGTTATGTGTTGATCAAATTACCTGGTTGTGGTTGGTTCGCGCCAAGTACTTCAATTTCACACTTTCTTGGAGTTGGCTCATGATCCTACGCCCATGTTAAGAATTAAAAACCCATGTCAGATTTAAGGGAATAATTCAAAAAAAAAAGAGATAATAGTTATGTGCTATTTCAAAGGAAGTGACAAACTATTAGAACATCACAAGAAACATGAGTAATGTAAATAACGGTTCAGTAAGATAGCTGGTACGGGTTATGTAAATAACGGTTTAGTAAATGAATTTCGCTAAAAATCATTTGGGTGGTATAATAAGATAGATGGTTTACCAAGTACCTGAGCTGAAAACTATTCTGAGCTTGTCCCTCAATCTCTGTAGCGTAGCCTTAATGATCACTTCTAAATTTTGCAGAGTATCAGCTGATGAATCACCAACTACTCTGATTCCACCGATCAACTGTTTCTCTAATTCCAACATGCCTGTGAAAATTATCAAAGGTTAAATGAATAAATGCCACTAATTCAAAACCATAATCAAGACTTTAAAACCATATAATATTCTACCAAATTAAGACAACGCCAGTAGTAAAAGGTCTCACTTTCAAAATGTCTTTGGTATAACAACGTCTTCTCCCGCAGTTCGTGCAGAATTTTGATTATTACTCTCAGTAGCAGTTCTGTAGAAAAGGGAAAATAGTAAACTTAAGCAAGGCAAAATTGAACAGGATTTGTTGACTGAAAGCAACAATGCCTATAATTCATTTTTTTTCTCCAACTCGATAGCAAACTCTACTCTATCGAGCTGCCTGATTTCTTAAAAGATCAACTAGTTTGAAAAAGAACTGGTTTGAAAAGAATCGCAGATGGCAGTGATACTGGATATTTGTGTTTTATTTAAAATAGGAGCATGGAAGCAACAATGCCTATCATTCAAATTTTTTTCTCCAACTCGATAGAAAACTCTACTCTACTGAGCAGCGTGATTTCTTAAAAGATCGACTAGTTTGAAAAAGAACGTCAGATTGCAGTGATACTTACTATTTGTGTTTTATTCAAAATAGGAGCATGGATGGAAAATAGCTACGAGGTTTAGCTGAGACGACATTAAAATCATGAGCTTAGATAGAAATAACATACAGTAAACAACAAGAGATCATTCATCATACTGACCGGATATATAACTCAACTGTTGAAACATGTTTACATCCCATCTCTTTAACAATATCATGTATCAGCATAAAATGAGCCATCTCTCCATGGTGACTAGAAAAAATATTTTGAAGGTCTCCAAATGTAGAATTTGATTTTCCAGATTCTGTACACCGTAACTTAGTTACAAAAAACAAACAAACAATAAAAAAAGTAGATTGAAGAAACCAGAAATCGACTCGTCAACAATCAATACATACTTGTTTTATGGAACTGGCATTAGCAGAAGCGACTCCTCCAAATGAGCATATACTACCAGCCATGTGGAAGTCAACATTTCACCAGCCAAAATTTAGAGCAGCACCATCCGTTGCTTGTATCAGCCTTGTAACAGGAAGGAAAAAACAAAGGGCATGAGCGAATATTAATGAGTCATCCAACTTGATTCCAACTACTAAAGGTAAAGTATAAATCTAAATGCATTCGAGTAGGCCATAGAGAAACCAAAAATAGATAGGAAAATTGACAAGGTCAGGAAATGGGTTAGCACTGTGAATACGTCACTCTTAATTTCTTAGAACTCATTAGTTTACAGGTTCCAATCCGACCCGTCTTTCTTAAAGTATAAGTTCAACCATTTTGCTGCCCAACTAAAATATGTTTAGCATATATGTTACGTCCCTAAACATGTTGAAGTCGAAATTTTTATTCTTATATTTTTTAGATCTCATTAGTTCACAGGCTATCTCAAAATCGAAGTTTATTTATTTTGCTGCACAACTGCTCTATGTTAAGCATACAGGGAACATATCCTAAACAAATGCTTAAAAGAAAAAAATCTCCTAAACATGTTAAAATTATTATTTCTTAGATCTCATTAGCTTACATGTTCTAATCTGACCTGGCTATCTCAAAATAGAAGTTCAAGCATTTCGCTAGCAAACTACTCTTTGCTTAGCATATATGAAATATCTCATAAACATGTTAAAGTTATTATTTCTTAGATCTATTAGCTTACAGGTTTCAATCTGAGCTGGCTTTATCAAAGTAAAAGTTCAACCATTTTGCTGCCCAAATAAAATATGGTTAACATATATGTTACATCCCTAAACATGTTGAAGTCAAAATCATCACTCTTAGTTCTCAGATCTCATTATTTTACAGGTTCCAATCTGACCTGGCTTTCTCAAAATCGAAGTTCAACTATTTTGCTTCCCAACTACTCTATGTTTAGTACATAGGAAACATCTCTTTAACATGTTAAAATTATTATTTCTTAGATCTCATTAACTTACAGGTTCCAATCTGACCTGGCTATCTCAAAGTAGAAGTTCAACCATTTTGCTGCTTAACAACTCTATATTTAGCATATAGTAAACATCTCCTAAACATACAAAAGTCTACATCATGCTTTTGATTATAGTTGATATGCCTACGGGCCAATAATCTAACACACCTACCATCAGAGAGGAATTTTGAGAATATCCCCAAAGAAGTTGGACATTTCAAATCAAAGAACGCACATCAAATACTAAAACCTCTTTAGAAAAGCTCATACGAATCCACATAACTAGTATTTTCCAAAAGAAGTTATATTTCATCAACAACTTCTCTAATTCCTGAACCCCCTGAAATAAGAACATGAGAACATAAAGTTAGAAATATCCCAAACACACACTTGAGTTCCACATATATCGGTTTTAGAACTAGAACCACTATACATATAATTGGCATTAGTAACTACCATACTGGATACAGCTTTACAGATCAATAGTGGTTCCAGATTTCGAATCAAAGAACGCACATCAAATACTAAAACCTCTTCAGAAAAGCTCATACGAATCCACATAACTAGTATTTTCCAAAAGAAGTTATATTTCATCAACAACTGCTCCAATTCCTGAACCCCCTGAAATAAGAACATGAGACATATAACTGGCATTAGTAACTACCATACTGGATACAACTTTACAGATCAATAGTGGTTCCAGATTTCGAATCAAAGAACGCACTTCAAATACTAAAACCTCTTCAGAAAAGATCATACGAATCCACATAACTAGTATTTTCCAAAAGAAGTTACATGCCTAAACATGTTGAAGTCAAAATCATCACTCTTAGTTCTCAGATTTCATTAGTTTACAGGTTCCAATCTGACCTGGCTTTCTCAAAATTGAAGTTCAACTATTTTGCTGCCCAACTACTCTATGTTTAGTACATAGGAAACATCTCTTTAACATGTTAAAATTATTATTTCTTAGATCTCATTAACTTACAGGTTCCAATCTGACCTGGCTCTCTCAAAGTAGAAGTTAAACTATTTTGATGCTTAACAACTCTATGTTTAGCATATAGTAAACATCTCCTAAACATACAAAAGTCTACATCATGCTTTTGATTATAGTTGATATGCCTACGGGCCAATAATCTAACACACCTACCATCAGAGAGGAATTTTGAGAATATCCCCAAAGAAGTTGGACATTTCGAATCAAAGAACGCACATCAAATACTAAAACCTCTTTAGAAAAGCTCATACGAATCCACATAACTAGTATTTTCCAAAAGAAGTTATATTTCATCAACAACTGCTCTAATTCCTGAACCCCCTGAAATTAGAACATGAGAACATAAAGTTAGAAATATCCCAAACACACACTTGAGTTCCACATATGTCGGTTTTAGAACTAGAACCACTATACATATAACTGGCATTAGTAACTACCATACTGGATACAGCTTTACAGATCAATAGTGGTTCCAGATTTCGAATCAAAGAACGCACATCAAATACTAAAACCTCTTCAGAAAATCTCATACGAATCCACATAACTAGTATTTTCCAAAAGAAGTTATATTTCATCAACAACTGCTCCAATTCCTGAACCCCCTGAAATAAGAACATGAGACATATAATTGGCATTAGTAACTACCATACTGGATACAACTTTACATATCAATAGTGGTTCCAGATTTCGAATCAAAGAACGCACTTCAAATACTAAAACCTCTTCAGAAAAGCTCATACGAATCCACATAACTAGTATTTTCCAAAAGAAGTTATATTTCATCAACAACTGCTCTAATTCCTGAACCCCCTGAAATAAGAACATGAGAACATAAAGTTAGAAATATCCCAAAAACACACTTGAGTTCCACATATATCGGTTTTAGAACTAGAACCACTATACATATAACTGGCATTAGTAACTACCATACTGGATACAACTTTACAGATCAATAGTGGTTCCAGATTGGTTAAGTTTATTTATGTGAATGGGTCAGTTCCAGTTCTGCTTATTACGGCACTAGAGTATGTAAATTGTTCAAGTCCTTGGAATAAAATGTAATTTGGATAACAATTGAAGGCAACTTACATTCAGGATTTGCAACATAAACATTTGCGGAATAGTCTTGTGAAGTTTACGGGAGTTTCGGTGACTGGTATGACCTTCCCAACAAGTGCTAAAGGCCAACTATACCAAAAAAAGTAAGACAAGGACAAGTTTTGATTAGTCATAAAGATAAATCAGGAAACATAAATAGAAGGGAAAATAAGAATTTGGAAATAAGCAAGCCTAGACAAGTTAGACGTACGGAGACGGAGAATTTTCCCAGGAAGAATATAATAAGAATCTAGAGAGGAGAACAGAGAACAATATTATGAAAAAAAAAGGAACACAAAACTGAGATCTGATAATAATCTAATAAGCACAACTCACCTGAAGTACGAGAGTTATTGCGATGATACCCATAAAGAGGCGATTTTTGGTAATTCCTACGAAGATGTTAAACTCATCAAGCTTGCATGCATTGAACTCATTAAATAACTACAAATCAAATTTTATTATTAGCTTTTCAAATAGATCGCAAATTTTTCCGTTTTTGTGTAATTAATGAGACTATTGGTGAATGTACCTGGGCCAGGACAAACACATTGAAGATCAAAGTGTTTTTCACCTTGAGATCATGCTTACTCTTCGTCAGATGGAGAATACTCTCACCCTTATAGTAAAGAACGAGAAGCACAGTCACTTGATACATAGCCTGCGATTTCCCAGCAAAAGCTAGCTGAAAACATTTTACGGCAAACCGAAGAGAAATTTTACCTTTTTAATTAATTTTTGAAGGCATTAGAATATAAAATAGTCATCTGCCATGGAACGTACCTGTACGAGTAAGTTCCCAAAAATCAATCGAAGAAAAATCGGGGAATCAATAGATTTAGAGGGTCACAAATTCAGCCTTAACCATCACAAATCACTAAGTAAGCAATAGTTGGACTGGGGTTGAGCAATTTTATAACATCTTTCAGTGTCATTATGAGCATATAACACCACAATGATAGGATTTTCTGGTGCTTATCACTCGGATTACAAGTGGCAGGAGAATATCACACTCACGTGCTGGGGTCAGGAACACTGAGCTTTTCATTAATAAAAATAAGATATCCAAACAAATTGTTGCAGATGCAATCACCATATTTGAATGAGACTAAGACAGGAAAAAAGTGTTTCAACTTATGCAATTAATCATCTCTATAAGAAAAATATTATGAGTCATGTTTGAGAATACTAACTTTTGACCAACCAGAGTTCTGTCCATGAGATGATCAGTTGGTGGTTCAGTGGCCAATGCAAGTGCTCCAAGGGTGTCCATGATCATATTAACCCAGAGAAGCTGTCAAAGGGGGATCGCAATTTTAGAATAAGATAAGAAAAAAATTTCAACCTTTACTTTAAAGAAGCATTTAACTAACCTGGATGGCATTCAAGGGAACTTCCCAAGAGGAAACTGCAGCGACAACATTGATGATAAGAGCAGCAATATTAACAATGATCTGGAACTAAATGAACTTCTGATTATTAGCATACACAGACCTTCCTCAGCGCACAACCTACATAGATTAAGCGAAAAAAGGGTAATTAGAATCAAACCATGATAAGGAAGCAGTCTTATATACCATGTGACCTAGCTCACACATAGGTTATTTTAGGAGGAAAAAATCGCAAATGCAAGGTGCAAGGCGAACAGAGGATGGCTAGCTAAGATAGTCAAACAAAGATCATCCATTTCAAGAGACCTTCGTAGCTTAAAAATGTGATTATAGACAAATAACTGATTTGTACACTTAATGTTCCTTTGGGATGTAAAATCCAAAAGAACAACCTTGTACCTTCCTTTCTGTCTCCTATTTGTAGTAATGTTCCTTTGGGACATAAACTAACATGGCAGCATATACCTCTTTTCAAATCAAGTATATTTTTCTCAGGAAACAACATTGTAAGCATTCGGTGGAACCACTGAAAAAGGAAAGCTTGCTTACCTGCTTCAAGTCTATCAATTTCTCCATAGAAGTCCTTGATAAGAGTTTGTTCAGTCATCTTTTGGTTGACCTAGAAATGAAACAAGGGTGAGAAAAAAAGGATATAAAAAATAAGTGCCGAGCCAAATGACTTTCTTAAAGGGGTATTTTAGTGCTTGAATGAAACAAAGGTATTTTAGTGCCGAGCCAAATGACTTTTTTAAAGGGGTATTTTAGTGCTTGCATGAAACAAAGGTATCTTAGGGTTGGAGATTCAACCAACTACTATATACAAGAACAACGAAAAGCTTATATCATAACAAAGGACAATTACTGAACTGGAATGACCAATGTTTACACTAACTGAGGTAAGGGAAATAGTAACTAAGGTATGTGAACATCTGACCTCTGGCTTATATCTGATATGCTTCCCGAATCAGATTTCTAATGTCAATCAGTGTCACATACGTATATATGAAAAAATAAACAAAGACAACCATCCATCAGTACATAGTGTGAAAGCATTTGCAACGCAACATGTTATCAAGAAGTGGTAGCCGTGTCAAATCAGTGTAAACCTAATCATGTTAAACAACGTCATGTGGACGTGAATGACAAATAAACACAAAATCCTGCAACTACGTCAAGACATAATTCATGACAAAACAGTTTTGTGGTATCCAAGAAAAAGCAAACAATTTAGAGAAAATACAACTTAACATGAACATGTAGTAGTCATATCAAACCAAAGTGAAACCAATCCTTCCGGCCAGTAAACTCCAGCAACTAATTCCAAAATCAACATACACCATAAATCAAATTAAACAAAATTCTAATAAACAACAATATCAAGCAATGAATTTGGCAAACGGTATAACCCCCCCCCCCACACACACACACACACACACACACACACACACACACACTTTGTTTTTTCAAGGTAAGACAAGTCACACCCTCACTTGTTCTTACCCACACTTGTTCTTTCTCGTGTTCATTAACAATGAGAGTAAACCCAGAGCTCAGATCTAGTAGCCACATAGCAGATTCAGATGTAGCAAACAAGAGTTTCAAAAACATAGCAAAATCACATCATTATGATGGAGAAACAAATCAATTATAAACTTAAAATAATCATTTCAATAGCATGTTGCCATCATTACTACACACAAAAACACATATAATCTCTATTATATTTCACATTTACAGCTAAATCCACACCAAGATGTTCAAAAAACTGAAGAAAAAAAACCAGAGAATCTAGAGATGAACTGCTACAATGGAGGTATCATAGACGAAATCAAGAATATTGTTTGTAGAGATGAATAAGAAGAGTACATACCATCTTGTTTTTGGCTCTAGGGTTTTCACAGAGGGAGGAAGAGGAGCTACGGCGAAAATGAAAGTGTAATTGCTTGAGTATAAAACCAGTAAATTAGTAGGTACAGATCGTCAAAACAACCATGCATCAAAGGAAGAAGAAAAAAGAAGCATTCGGCGCTTTTCCGTTATCGTCATTTACCACTAGCGAAGTAGTAGTACTATTAAAGAACGACCTCCGGCGATTTTCTCACCGAGAAAGAAGATACTAGAAAACCATTTATAAAACAGCAGAAACCAAAACCCCCCTTCCCACTTATAAAAAAAGACAGTGAAATCAAAAATATACATGCAAATGACTGAATGTAGAAAAAATCTAAAATGAGAAACGGCAGAATAAACGATCTCCGACGATTATTTCACCCGCACAATAATTTGGGAGAGAGAAGAATAAGATGAAATAAAACTAAACCCTAGAATTTAAGAAGCCTTTCACTTGATTTTCAACTACCACTGCATCCTTAAATGAGAAGAAAAAGCACTTTTCAAAGATTCCTACTGCGCTTTTGAGAAGATGTTTAAGTGGTGGACCCTTCCGTCAGATGCCAAGTACCAGTAGGTGTGATATGTTTAAGTGGCTTCTTTTAAGCCGTTTGATCTTATGTAAAAGTACTCTGATCAGCCTGCTTAATTCATTAATTTTGCGTGTGAGAAAATGCTTTGATTCCGGGTATCTATGCACCTGCATGCACGGTTAAAAAAGCAGTAAAAGTTTGATAAGACCGGGACTTTGAAGGGTGAGGAAAAGCTAAAATACGGATATCTGTAGATTTTGTACATATCTAACACCGTAAAAGTAGAAAGTAGGTCTATTAGTAAATTAATGAGGACAGTAAATGTAGATATACACGTAAAAATAAAAAACAGAAAGTAGGTTTATTGGTAAATGTAGATTAATGAGGACAGTAAATGTAAACTAATGAGGACCTAACCGGCATGGCATGGGATGTAATGCATCCGAAAGATTGTAGTTGTTGTATTGGATGCCGATTTTTGTTTTTTTGGTTTGGCAGCAACAATATATGTTCAAGACATTTCCCTCTTTGTATTACTCGTATCAGCGTGCGTGCATCCATCCAAGTTAGTTTTAGGATCAATATAAGGTTATATGGTACATGACTGGATAAAAAGTGATAGGTTGTGTACGTAGTCTGGAGCCCTTAAGATCTCAGGATAACTATGTACCGCTTCTTGCTCGCGCCGCAACCATCTTTTTTTTTTGATAGATTGTATGGAACAATGCATGTAGTTTCATATGGGAGACCGTTGCTTGTTTACTCCATCTTTTTCCATTGAATTTCTCTAAGACTCCACGTACCCGAAATGTAATGTTCACTCCTACCAATAGAGGTTTGCTACTGCATAAGAAGAAAAAAAAAGGTGTCCATTTTGCTCATTATCCAAAAGAACATGCTTTCCAGAGATGCAGTTCATACTTGCACACCAAAAGGAAGCTGAGCTCGTGCATGCACACAAAACTGATGCACTTTTCCATTCATAGTGTGATCACTTTTTTTTTTTCTTTGTTGTTTTTTATCTGAATTTTATTGATGCTCGAATGTCAAACATCTAATTATACAGCTGAATTTATTCCTCTAAACGTTTTAATTTGCTATATTCCGCTCTTTACTTTTGACGATCGAGCCACTTGAAATATTTATCTAAAAGAACCAAAAGAAATGGAGCTACTTGAAATTGATTTAACAGAAAAATGCTCCAACTCTTCATTGATTTCTCAATGTTCTCATAGATAATTCACTTCTTTAGCCTTCCATGAATTACATGTTTATTAAACTAGCTTATAGCATATTCATTCACCTATTGTGATTATTATTATTTTTATTTTATTTTATTTTTTTATTATTATTATTTTTGAACTGAAATTTAATCATTAGGCCGACCGAACGAAGCTAGGGAGGACTCTATATGGTGACTTTTTGTCAAATGGGATGTGACTTTTTTTTCCAATTTGACACAAAAAGATTGGGGGTAATTTGAATTACCTGCACTGGCGAAGATCATAATTTGCGTTACCTCCCCTACAGAAATAAAATTAGTAAAACCTCCCTTCATCTAATATTCCGTTAATTCTCCGGTTAGCTGCTAACATGGTAGTAGCACACACGCGACAGAAAAAGGAAAAAAATTGGTGAAATACCCAAAATGTCCTCATTTTCCCCATAAACTAAACCCAGAAAATAAAAAAACTAGTCGGTCTTCTCTCGACCATAACCAGTTATTCTTCTCTCGACCATGATAGATCTAGAACATGGGATACGGTTTAGATTGAAAGTTGAATAGATCCGTTGATGCAAATTTATTGTGAATGATCTCGAGCTTGATTTGGACAGGGAAGATGCGGGTTATGTGCTGATGGTTTGAGGGTTCTCAAGGCGAAGGAAAAGGAACCTTTAATGGGTATTAAATATGCTCTATGGTGATAAGGTCCATACATTTCTTCTCAAGATGGGTTTTTCGTTAATAAAAAAATAAATAGAGAAAGCTACGTCTCCCTAACGAAAAAAGCAAACTGCTATGGGTGTGTGAAAATCCGCAAATATATAAAACGGTTTGATTCAAACCCAATACCTATTCTCTATGTTTTGTCGAAATTTCCGTATTAATTTTGTCTGAAACATGAAATACCAATTTGAAATTTATGGTTCATCTAAAATTTGGTTTTTTTTTTTTGCGATATCTTGTAATTATGGATTAAAATTGATTAATTAACTTTCTGGTTGAAGTATTAACAAGTTGAAAAATTTGATTGATCTGGTTCAGTGATGATTGGTTGATAGAAGATGATCACTGTGATGATATTGTTGTGAATTTTAAGGAAGAATGAGATACTTGATCTCCCTGTTACTATTATGTGAATATGATTTTCAGCTCCACTAACCTTTGATCTCCCTGTTACTGAATATTTGGATGTTGATTTAGGTTTTGGATATTATCAGTTAAAATCACTCGGTACTGATCACGATTTTGATAGACACGGAAAAATAGAAGGGTATTTTCGGAAACTAAAGTAGCACGTGTATATTTTTGTCCATTTGTACAAAGCTGCTGACTCAGATAACCAGCCTTGGAAGGAAAATGTAACGAGGGGAGGTTTCACTAATTTTATTTTTATAGGGGAGGTAACGCAAATTATAATCTTCGCCAGGGGAGGTAACGCAAATTATGATTTGGTGTCCTTGGTCCGGACATATGGAATTTACTTAATTGTCCCTATAATTGAGTCTAATTACTATAACTCCTTATGTATCTTATTTTTTCAGGGGTATAATTGGAAAGCAAACTAGAATATAACATATCTAGAAATTCGTGCCTTGGAATTTTACAAATTTTATCTCGTTTGAAAACTTTAAAAAAATCTACATAACGAGTACAAACAACAATATCAAATTTAGAGTTTTTACAACAATATCAATATTTGTTCAGTGAACGTTTTAATAAGCTCGAACGAGTGTTTATGTTATACACACGTACTAGGAAAATGTCTATTTATAAATGCTAGCTCGGTGAAATTAATTAGTTTATTTTTTTAGATCCTTAAAAGATTTAGAGCGAACACCAATATTAAACCGGGGTCTGGAATTCTAGATGAACTAAACATAAGCCTTGGTAAATGCTCGACTCTAAACCAAGCATGAATAGTTTTTGAGGAGTTTTTGATGTAAAAAACCACAATTAATTTCCATCGTCTATTTATGTTAGAGCATTGCTCGGTCGAACTCACAAGTGTTGTTATCTCAAGCTTGTTGTCAAATTTAGTTGATCAAAACTATATCTTGATTTCAAGTCTATATTTAGTCAAGTCTCGGATTAGGATAAAAGTGTGTAGTTGAGTACCAGACATCATTGCGTTCAACCGTTTGAAGGCGAAGATCAACCGAAACTTTTGGAGAACTTCATCAACAAAATGTAAGTAAAGACTGAACCACATATTACTCAAGTTTTCACATTTCTATCTATGAGACTATGTTGCATGACTAAAGAAGACTTTACATGCACAACAAAAAATTTGAGTCAAGTTTATCTTGATTAATTATTCTTGAAATATGTTGACTAAGCTTAAGAACATTTGTTCATACTTGATGAATTTGGTTAAAAATAATTTATTGTTTATGACCTAAATTATGATTCAAGATTATCATTTGAAAATAGCCCGGAACAGTGATATGTGTCATTGATGTTATTTGGGAATGTTTCAAATTTGATTATTAGACAGATATAAAACTACTGTAAGTCTGGATACATGACAGTACCCTTACCATCTTACATACTGGCAAAACTGTTAAAGGTTTGGATCCGCAGTACATGTATCCAGTACACGTACGTATCAGCGTAGCTATAGTTCGGCAATGACTTTCGGGTACACATAACCGATATGCAAACCAAAAAAGTTATGTGACTTGTGAACTCAGGATAGTACAGATACCCGATACACAAACCCAAAAAAAAATTGTGACTCGTGAACTCAGGTTGGTATACATACCTAGTATGCATACCGAAAAAGTTCTGTGAACTCCTGAACTCTTTTTTGTCTTAAGGGTATCCAAACCCGGTGCACGTACCATGAAAAAATCACTCACGAACTGGATGTAGGTATACGTACTTAACCCGTCGAATATTTTGAGATGCATCAAAACTATTTATATGAGATAATCGGCATTTGAACCACTCCCAAAACACATCTAGACATATTTGATCACATTAACATATGGTTGTGACTCAAGATTAAAGTCTTAAAGTGTTATATGAAAATGATTAAGCTTGCAGTTCGTCTGGATAGTTTCGGCTAACCTATATTTCATGAACAAGTCATGATATATGGTTTGGTTATGTTCCATGCTAACTAGAGTGAATATCTTGTTGTGTTAATCTCAAAACAAAGATTCATATGACGGTAGATATTGATTGCTTTATTCCAATGCTACCTCAGCTTAAATATATAACAACTTTTGTTTTAAAAGTCTATTAGAACTTCACCCGTGCCGTAACGGCACGGCCTCTATAGTAAGTAAAAAAAATTATGTCAATTTTAACATTTGTCATTTTTTGGTTGGCTCAATATAAAATGATAATTATTATATATGTTTTTTAATTGTTATGTTTTATATTTTTGAGAATTGCTAGGTTGACCTAATATTTTTCTTGAAAAAACCACTGGGTGAACATGTAGTGAGACCAATTGAAAACCTTTACTATCATTGTTGGGTTTTTCTAGGGTTGTTTTTCGGAAAAACTTTGGGTCATCCTATGTAATTGTTTCTTTTGTATTAATAACCATCTTATTTTCACATTAAAAAAATCAACCACAACATCCATAATAATGTTATTTGTGTCCTAACTACATAGAATAAACATTGCCACTAACATATTGAACACATGCACTACCATCACCGGAACCACTCATCACCACTACCTTTTCTACCACCAACACTATCGTCAGTGGCTCTATGCACCACCACTCATAAAGACCACCCGGTCCACCCCGATTATCCGTAATGTTTATCAATAAATTTATTATTTATTTAAAGAAAATATATTTATTAAGACATTTATAATATTAATAATTTGGAAAACGAAATTACACAGAGCTTTTAGTTGGTAACCTAGCGACAAGTTGGGCCCCAACTCCTCTTTGAATAGCAACTCCTAAACGATGAAAAATAAAACTACCTAAACCACAACTAGCGTCATTACTTACCAAACAATTCCTTAGATGCTTGAAAAAAACAAGAGTATCCTCACCAAGTTCGCCTAAAGTAGAGAAAGCTAAAAACCCCAAGCCATAGCCATGTGCAACACATTTGTCCAGATATTTGGTACGTTTACGAGAAACCGCATCAGAAATAGCCTTTCCAGGAGCAAAGGAGCGAACACCATCACCAGTGAATGGAGAAACACCTGTAACATGCATGCAAACGTCTTGCCCATTATCCCAATTAAGAACAGGAAAATCAGCCAATTTTAAATCTCTACCATCATCCGTCTGTAGACCAAGAGAAACTTCCTTGCGCGCAGGTACATTGGCTTTGTAGCAAATGTCAAAGACAACATCACGGACAACATCATGGCGAAACTTATACCCAATATCTTTAGCACAATGAAGCGCATGATCCACGAATGTGTCCATAGGCTTGTTACAACTTGAACATAAACTATTCTCACCAAATAAAGGAATACCAAGTCGATAAAAAAGCACAGCTCTGAATTGTCTAGGTCCCAGACATTGATTGAACCCACTAATGGGCACCGCCAAAAGATAGTCTTATGCATGCATCACATGATTGCATTGCCATAAGATAGAATCCCTTTCAGACATAAGAAATTGGTTTGAGATTTGCTTCTTAACTGCATCAAAATAAACAACTTCCAAGGAATGCATGGAAGGGGGGGCAGTGCCATCGACACAGTAAGTAGACGGTAATCCACATACCTGAGTGAAGGTATGATGAGCCAACTGATAAGCTAAACCTTTGTCCGTTGAGAATAAATTGACAAAAATCGCTTTCTGCACCGAAGTAGTCTGGTTGAGAAGAAAGGTAACAGTAAGCACGAGTGTCATCCATGGTGTAAATGCCAAATCCACCATCTTTTATGGGCAAGGTAGCTAATCTCTTCTGTAAATGACCAAAACCCGCACCATCTCCAGTAATTAGGAGCCTCAAATACTGATATAGCTGGTCATCAAAAAGATCAGTGGAGGGTTGTAGAGCAGCATGATTGGTAGTTCGCATTGCAAAATAAAGTCTAGACACGCCGGTACAATTGCGAGTAAAAGCATCTCACTTTGAGGATATTTGAGTGTTTTGATCGCATCCATTAGTTGAACAGTTTTGTGAACCTTGTTCAATACCATGTTGCTAATGAAGTCCATATCTAAACTCACTGGACCACCCAAAATTTTAACACCCTTAGAAGGCCTACCAATATTCGGAGGGAAGACATCATCTGTTATACTCCCGAGACCGATGGAAGGCCAAAAGACTTCCGTCTATGTTGAGATGTAGCCCCCTGCCTGGTCCTTCAGTTTCGATTATACACAAAACCTTAGCTACCTCTAAAGTATCACCAATAATTGTGCCGTCATCAAGATACCATGCGTGCAGATCAATCTTGCATCGAGAATCAATGGACTTTACTAAAGGGTGAAGTGTCAATGCAAAAAGCAAGGGACCGAGGGGATCCCCTTGTTGCACGCCGAGAGAAGAAGACAAAATATACTGGGCATAATAAAGCTTAGCTGGACGTGTAGCAAAATTCTACCCACCGAGAAATACCTGGACAATGAAGGCGGACTTCCTTGATGAGCTGAGTTATGCTCACCATATTGAAAGCATTGGAGAAGTCAATTAGCAACATTGACATTTTGTCTGAATAACCCTTTAGTTCTAAAAGGCGGTTTACAGCATGTAAAACACCTTCCCCTCCTACAGGAACACCAACCCCAAATTGATAATCTCCTAAATAGGAAGTCATGTCCTTATCGACAGCAAAAGCAGCCACCTTAGAGACCATTCTCCGCCACATTGTACCAACTGCAATAGGCCTAAGACCTCCACCCGGCTTAAAAAAATATGTCAGAGGAGCACTAGCAATGTGTTCGCCCAATTCACTAGGATATTTTCCAGCCAACTAAAGATTGACCACCCCAAAGATAGACAAAAGCAAGTCATCTGCCACTGCAGCTTCCACACCACTAAGAACATCAACTAGGTGTTGCGCCCATAGACCATCACAACCACACGACGTACCTTTTGGAAAGATCTTTATATCCCTTGAAACCGCCTTGGAATACACGGAAATGGAATCCGCAATGATAACATCAGTGGGGACCTCCGAAGGTGAGGCTAACGGATGCATGTCCAACAAGTCCAGGTAAGTCTTTTCTTCAAAAGGTGCGACCCCTGACGATGACAAGACACGTATTGCAGCTGCGAAATTCCCTGAAGAAATCTTCCTCTGACAGGCGGCAATGTTAGCAACCCCTTGCTTCTTCTTCTCATCATCCTTCTTCTCGTCTGACTTCCTTGAGCCCCACCAAATCGGTTGTTGTAGCAGCTTATGTACTAAAGTAAAGAAGCCATTCGGCTCCTTCCATATATTGAGAACGTGTAGAATAGCTGCAACTTGTAATCGCTTACGATTACCAAATTTGGTTTCAACAGGGCTCTTCGGCTGGTAAAGGGACAACGTACAAATGGGAAAGATAAGCAAGCGTAACCAACCTACCAAAGAGCTCAGACTTGCAAGTACCCGATCAAGACAGACCTTAAATTCCCTCGAAAAGGCGAGTCTACACTTGTGGGGGATACGCTTAACAGAGGGAAATTGCCTTTGGAATACGACATTAAGCATATCAGTAGTGAGAATCTCAACAGCACAACTGTCGTTCTCCTCATAAACTGCAATGTCCACCGCGATAACATCCTCAGCACCATTCACCTGCGACACAACCTGTAGCTCCACAGGTCTGTCCATTCCATGGATCAAAAAGTATGCTCCATCTCCATTGAATGGCCCTGAGATAAAATCATGTTTCGACCCTTCACGACCTTTGAAAGATTTTGACCAGGCATGCTGGTTCAAGCACTTGCTGCAAAACCACATGCATAAGTTGCAGAGAGCTTTTTCCAAAGCACAGTAAACACTCAAATCCTTAGCGAGCAGGTCTCTAATCGTGTTTTTACTTTCCTCCGAGAATAGATGTTTGTCATGGGGATGCTTCAGAAAAGACCCCTTAACATACCCTCTTCCATGAACTTCATCAGTACATCCATGAAGGCTCTTGAAAGGACAATGGCAGAAGCTATCGGAGACTGCTAAAGAAAATGAATATGAGTCCGTGCTTGTCGTGATGGAGGAAGGGAAAATCTGGGAGCAAGGTGTGTGCAGCGATGCACGGGAAGAAGTGTGGGTGACTCTCGGAACCATTTATAATGACAGATTAATAAAATATTTATTATGTGAAGTTAAAGACACAATAATGATGTAAACAACTAAAACCATTGATATGTCTTTTCCCTAAATAATCTCAGTCGCTCTTTATCTTGCCTAACTTGTCAAAATGCAAAATTTAGATTAATACAAAAAAATTGGTATGGTATGCAAAATAAAACATTATTTACAGTTTATATGCAAATAATTTATTATATGTCAAAAGGGGTTGGTGTCCAGCTTGTCGCTCGACTAACAATTGATTCATTGTAAATGTTTGTTTTTTTGTTTTCTAATAAAGTCCTATGAGGCATCTTTTTATGCAAAATATTTTTTTCAATTATAACCGCTCTTTATCTTGGTTTGGTATCTAACTTTCAAAATGATCTTGGTTTCTTTATAGTCCTCAACGGTTCATCTTCTTTCATGTGCCGACCCAACAAAAATCTGGGCTAGAATAATTATTTTAATTTAAAAAAAGAACTAATTTAAAACTAATATCAAATAAAAAAATAAACCAAGGGTAACTAAGTAATTCATCCCACTACCACTACTTGTTCCACCACCATCACCATTAACGTCATCACTCCACCATTCTCACCAACACATACCACCATTATCCCCACCGCTGATCCACCACCCCCGCCCACCATCACAACCACTATTATCCCCACCACTAAATTTATTATGCACTATATTAACGAAAGTATTAGTTTAAATTTAAAAAATTAAGAAAATAAAAGAAAAACAAATTTAAAAACTAAATAATTTATGTACCTTACACCTTCTCATCCCACTACCACTACTCCTTCCACCACCACCACCATTAACAACATCACTCCACCATTCTCACTAACACCTACCACCATTATCCCCACCGATGATCCACCACCCCCGTCCACAATTACAATCACTATTAATGTCTACTGATTTAATATAAGATAAATTTATGATGTACTGTATTAATGAAAATATTAGTTTAAATTTTAAAAATTAAGAAAATAAAAGAAACACAAATTTTAAAAATTAAAAAGTAATTTATGTACCTTACACATTTCTGATCCCACAACCACTACTTCTTCCACCACCACACCATGAACGTCATCACTCCATCATTCTCACCAACACACACCATCATTATCCCCAATGTTGATCCACCACCTCCGCACCATCACAACCATCATTAATGTCTACTGATTTAATATAAGATAAATTTATATGTATTGTATTAGTGAAAGTATATTTATTCGATTAATTAAACAAATATTTATTATGAAATACTAATAGAACATTTATTATTGAAAGTTAATTAAACTGATCAGTTTACGGCTGTAGATTTAGCTTTCCCAATAACGAATACTGGACGCTCTTTATCTTGCCTAAGTTGTCCAAACTATGCTTTATATTCTTGATATAAGGTGAACCTCAAGCAAATGGGATCTTTGAATCCCTGACACTTTTCTTGTGTTTCCTAGTTGTAAAGTAGAATCGCCCTCTCCTTTAAACCTTTTTAGGTTTAGCGACTAAAAAGACTTCACCTGGGGATTCGTGAAGCCAGTTCCAACTATCTTTATCTTGATAGTTTATGTATCCTGATCTTGCTACTGATTTTTGAGTCTCATTCCGGTCAGGAAAGATATATATAAATCGCAAAGTTTCTTCGTCTCAGACTTTGTTATTCCACAGGTATGTTCCCCTATAACAATTCTTAATTGAAATCGGAGTAGGAATTACTTATGAGGTGAATAATAATCTAGGATGCTCTTCGGGAGTCATAGTACCGGATTTTGAGATTTTCTAGACTTTGTCTATTGAAAACAATTTCCTATCTCACCTTGATCTTTGATCAAAAAGGAAAACACATATAGGCTTATCTGTAGGAGGCGGATTGGTTTAAAGTCTTCAATTGATTTGAAGCAACTCTTAGGCGGTAAATAAATTTCCCAGAGTCATGCGAGATTTAAGAGGCGTCAGGAGCGCGACTGTAACTGAATCGCTTTGAAGGTAGATTCGGTCTCAATTACATTCCAGTCCGAAGTTTTGATAGTAGGCTAGTGTCTGTAGCGTCTTAATATAGTTTGGTGTTCAAATATAGACAAGGTCCCGGGGCTTTTCTGCATTTGCGGTTTCCTTGTTAACAAAATTTCCGGTTGTGTTATTTCTTTTTCTGCGTTATATTATTTATCTTTATAATTAAAATATCACAGGTCGTACGTAAATCAATCAAAGTAGATACATCCATCATCATTGACTTGATTGATCTTTGGAATCGTATAAGTACTCTCACGGCCGTATAATCATGTTCACGGACTTGTCTCAGTTTACATATTGATTGTGAGAGAAAGAGATATAAACTCTTCTTATAATTCCTGATTGATATTCATTAAGTTGTAACTCTCGGAATTGTAATTGAGTTTAGTCCATACAAGTTTCCCGAGAAAAAGTTGGTGGTGTTTTTTGGTACCCCCGCATTTTCAATTTATATTTATTTTCATTTTTGAAATGACAATGTACTAACGTTAATATTTTTATTTTCAATATTGGTGGTATACTTAATTCTGTGCTGGTGAATTACTCTCGCAATACAAGTGATATTTTCCCAGTCATACAGAAGTATCAAGAAGATAATTGGGCGCAATGTCAGGTTGATGATGCTCAAAATATTACCGTGGTTCAGAAGTATCAATAACTGTGTACACCAATCTGTAACCTTTTTACCATGCTGTATGAAACAACTGGTGAGTACCAAAGTATGAAAAATCCCAGAGGATGTTATAGCTAGGCCTAAATAGGATTGTGTAATATGGATTTCCGATAAAGGTGTTTGGTACTTTGCCGAAAGACACATTATTCAGTTACAACAGCTGAAAGTTTCAACAATCAACCGTACCCCAATACAAGCAGGGAGATTTATCATGATGATTGATTAAGGAATAATCAACCTTGGAAAGAATATGAACAGTTAAACCAGCCGAGGGATAACCTAATGTTTGACATATCTTACTTTATGTTTTTCGTATACCAATGGTCACAACACTTCATCATCTGATGTGCCGCAATTTTCTTGGGATGTACAGATTATATCTCCAAGTGGAGAGACTATTACGATTCTTATTACCTCTAAAGGTATCAATCAGATTAATCTATATTGGGGGATACAAGCTACACATGAGCATTATTAAGACATGTTGAAATTTTTTTAATATTATTGATAAACACATTTTTGTGTCTGAATTGTCCTCAGTGTCTCTATTGTTAGTCTCGATTTTTGTAATAATTTTGGTGTTTTTATGTTTGTTTAGGTGTTATTGGAGAACTACACTTATGTGGAAAAAGTTGCTCGAAAAGTGCTTTTTGGATCCCTGGAGAAAAGTGATAAAGGCGCCCTCACTTTGGATAAGGGCACCCCAGGCACCCAAACTGATAAAGGCATCTGACTTTTGGATCGGGGCACTCCATCTTCAACCTTTCAAATTTCAGAAATGGCGGGAAACTGTTGTTGTTGAAAAACAGATTAGGGTTGGACTTTTGGGTGAGCTAGAAGGTAATTCAATGGCTGAAACTTCATGGTTCGTCTTGACTGAGATCAACAGGCGTGGTATGGTCTTCAAAATCAACTGGATTTGGTTGGATAATCGGCAGTGGAGAAAACAAGGCAACTCGGGTTTTGGTTACTTCAGCCCGAGTTCTGTGTGTACTGGCTTGTGTCAAGAGAGTAGTTTACTCTATCTATGTCGCGTATGGAACGTGTATGATACTGCTGGGAGAAAATCAACGCGTGAGGAGTTAAAACTGGGAAGAAATATTCCCGAGAATATTTTTCTTCACTGCCGAGTAATGGAGAATTTTTTGGGAGTTATTGCGTGATACTTCGAGCCTGTTGAGTATAAATGTGATGCTTGGGTGCCAGAGAAGGGTCACAGAGAGTTTGGGAGCAGTTTTGAACGTCACAGAGCGAAATCGAGAGCTGCAGAGAATATTTTTTCTGCTGCTGTGATCATCAAGAACACGAAGAACATACGGCAAGAGACAGTCGTTAAAAAATGTCAATATTCTCAGGCTTAGCAACAGTTTCACAGCGACAGCTGAACAGTGACAATGACAGTTTCTTTATATCGTTCTGTAATAGTAGCATTTGCAACAATTATAATCGTTACAAATTGCTGTTTTCACATATTTTCATCCTTGTAAGAACCTTTTGAGTAATGAAATCAATTTTTGAGCGTGTTTCCATGATGAAAATCTAAAACCATCCTCTGGGGCGACGGAGGAAGCTAAGTTTCAAAAATGTAGTAATTCTATCAATTCTTGTTATGACTATTTGCACTGTTATTTAATTGATTTATGAGTTTCATTGAATGGTTGTGATTACAATTGATGGGTCATGCTTAGCCTAGAAGTTTTGATGTCCCATGCTTTAGTTTTACACCCATTACTTTCGAAATCTACCTGAGGCAATGAACTAGAGTCAATAAAACTTTATCATATGAGCTTTTATTGTTTAGAATTGATATATGAACCATATGAGTGTGGAAATTGGTGGAATCCTAGCCCTGGTCTCTCCATATTTATTCTTTACAATACTTTTTAATTGAGTTTGTTATTTTTATTTATAAAAATTAAGTCTAAAATATCCCCCTTCACAAGTCTCAACGAACCTTTTACTACAACATCATTGATAAATACCATCAATTATGTACACAAATTACAAGCACTTCACATGCATGAGATAAACCAGCCGAGGGATAACCTAATGTTTGACATGTCTTACTCTATCTTTTCGTATCCCAATAGTCACAAAGCTTCATCATCAGTTGTGACATAATTTTCTTGGGATGTGCAGACTATATTACCGAGAAGAGTGACTATTACAGTTCCTATTACTTCTAAAGGAATTGATCATATTAATCCATATTGGAGGATACAAGCTACACATGAGAAATACTAGGACATGTTGAACGCGTTTGAATATTATGTACACAAATTACAAGCACTTCACTTGCATGAGATGAACCAGTCGAGGGATAACCTGATGGTTGATATATCTTACTCTAGCCTTTTTCACACATAGTGGTGCAGGTTCTTTTTTGTTGGTTATTACTTTGATGGTGGTGGTCATGGTAGTGCAGGTTATGCTGGTGGAAGTTTCCTTCCTGGTTCTACTCGTGGAAGTCACTGAAAGAGCATAAGAATTCGTGGAAGTCAAAGATGATGTATCCCAAATATTATGTACGGGACTCAAGTGCTACTCGGTGATAAAGGATTTGACATCGAAGAAACTCAAATCACAAACTCCTGGTGGTGGCTTGACATTAGAGAAGCTCGAAAATGTACTATTTATACCCCAAAATTTCCTCAACCACATCGGCATTCACCTATTTCAAGATTGTTATCGTGTTCCCCTCCGTACGAATGATCTCTTCAGGTTACTTTTCAAGGTTTTAGAGATGATTCTCTTGATTCTACTCAACCACCAACTAAGATTTCAAACCAGCGACTTCTATGTTATGTTGTTGTGAGAAATGTAGAGATTGGATACTCATAGAAGACTGATTTACAACAGTTGGATGATAAAATAATTAACGATAGATATTTAACCGAGCAACCTAGCAACATACACTTGATCACGGTCAAGACTTTACCTCGATGCGAAGTAATAAATTTGCCTCTTTGCCAATTTACTTTGCTATTTAGCCAGTCCCATAGTGGCAGCATAACTGGCAAATCAAAGTGCATAGGAACCCTCCTTAGCAATTTTGGTTTAAGATGGAGTGTAAAGTCTCTTGACGCTCTACGCCAAGTCAACTTCGGGACTCTCCACTATTAGGCTTGTTCTTCTATGATCGACTCTAAATGTACAGGTGAATGGAACTCGCTATAAAACTTACACTATGCCTCTAAATGAAAATTCCGAATGCAAATTATAAAATAAATAAATTTTGGTGTACATATCACATAGGGTATTGGGGATTACCCAAATCCTTATAAAATAAAAACACCATTTGCCATTGGATTGGTAATCCTTCGTGAAATATGTTGGTATAAAATTAATAACCCATGAAAATGATATTTGTTGTCCTAAAATTATAATAATTTTACCTTTAAAATAAGTATTAAATCACCTGGTAAACAATATTTATTGGACAAGCTTTAGAATCCTAAAACTCTAGGTGGATTAGGTTTTAGAAATCTTGAAAATTTTAATACTGTTTTTTTAACTAAAGTTGATTGGAAAGCTTGTTGTTAGAGCATTGCTCGGTCGAACTTGCATGCGTTGCTATCTCAAGCATTTTTGTCAATATTAGTGATAAAAACTATACGTCTTGATTTCTAGTTTACTTATGACTAAGTCTCGGTCTAGGATAGTTAAGAATAGTTGAGCTCCAGACTCCATGACGATTATCTTATGAAGACGAATAATTACTCAAGGAACCGGTGGAGCTTCATCCGACCAAAAATGTAAGTGGATACTTGAACTCATCTAGCACTCAAAAGTTTATCTATCTCCTATTCTTGAGACAACAGTCGTATAAGTATGATACATACACATTTGTTATTTCTAGCTGAGTTTACTCGCCTATCTTTTTATCGAAATATGTGTTGGTAAGCTTTCGATTTAACCATGTTTCATCTTTACCCGTGACAAAAGTCATGATGACGTTTCAATTTTAAAAATAGCTTTGATGACGAAAGTCGATTCTTTATGTCTAACGACTATTACAACATTATAGAAGAATGTTTCAATGATTGAAATGTAGAGTTGAGATTACATAACCACCTATGGATATAAGCATATATAGTGTGTTCGCACATTAGTGTATAAATCCATGTACCGGTAACCAAGTGCGTGTATATGTGTGCATGCGGTATTGGTGAAGGAGGCATGTTGGGTAGCGTACCTGTACGCGTCCTGGCGGAAGTTCACCTCCATGAATTTCTGCTGAGTTTGGAGTTTACAAACTAACAAACCAGTCACCATAGGTACACGTACCCATGGAAGTTTTCAACCGAATTTTTTTACTGGGTTTTCAAACCCAATTCCGGTAGCTAAGGTACGCGTACCCAAGATGGTTATATTTGTCAAATCGGTTGTTCATGAACTTAAACAATAAAACAATAAGGAATGCAATCTTTGCCAACCGTGGATATATTGTTCATGAATTAATTCAAGTGAATCAAACCAATTTTTCTTTAATTGTGTCTTGTGTAGTTACATAAGATTTCCTTGCAATTGAACAACTCTTGAACTAGTTCTTATGAGTCATTTGAACTAGTTATGAGAAGATGAATGTGGTTGATATGAAAGTGATCATATGGCTAACCATTGGTTAACTATTCGTGAACCAACTAAATGTACACATTTAGGTACAGTTACTCAAACCTAAATGAAATACATTTTATTTGTGTGTGACAAGCTAAGTTTCGATCTGACGGTTGAAAGATGTTAGCTTGGATAAATCAGGTTTTTTATCTAACAATGAATATTGAATGCTTTGTTACCAAGGTAACTTAGATTGCAAACCCTGATTTGAAAACTATATAAAGGAGACGTCTAGTAACTGGAAAAACTAATCCCCACACCTCTTGTGTGATAAGAGTTGGTTTTGCTAGAGTCGATTTTCCTTTAATCGTAGGTTTCTTCTTGAGAACTTGTCGATTAAGGACTTGAAGATTTCATTGGGATTGTGAAGCCACACAAAACTACTTCTCTTGTAGTTGAGAGATCTTATCTTGCCATTTTCTATCGTACGAGTTTAATTGAATAATTGGCTTGAGATTATATCTCCGATATAACAAAATAAAATGAAATCACAACCATCTCCGTCTCATAGTTTGTGATTCCACAATATCTAGTTTCGCTACCATACGATTTACATTATTGTGAGGTGATCAATAATTCTAGGTTGTTCTTCGGGAATATAAGTCCAGGTTATTGATTGGTTCCTGTTCACCTTGATTTTATCAAAATACGGAACCAAACTCGTAGGTTTATCTGTGGGAGACAAGTTTATCTATTATCGTAGACTTTTTTGTGATACATATTTGTTTATTCAAGTCTTCGACTTTGGGTCGTAGAAACTATTGGTTGTGGGTGAGATCATCTAAGGGAATCAAGTGCGTAGTATCCTACTGGGATCAGAGATGTAAGGAGCGTAATTGTACCTTGAATCGGTGTGATATTGATTAGGGTTCAACTACAATCCAGACCGAAGTTAGTTTGTAGTAGGCTAGTGTTTGTAGCGGCTTAATATAGTATGGTGTTCAATATGGACTAGGTCCCGGGATTTTTCTACATTTTCGGTTTCCTCGTTAACAAAATTTCTGGCATCTGTGTTATTTCTATTCTGCATTATATTTTATTATATAATTGAAATATCACAGGTTGTGCGTTGTATTGATCAATTGTGAAATCCAACTTTTGGTTGTTGATTGGAAATTGATTGATCCTTGGATATTGGTCTTTGGTACCATCCAAGTTTATATCTCTTCTATTTGATAAAGACTCGTAGATTTATATTTAATTGAGTATAGTTCAAATCGAGAGATAGAGATATTAACTCATTGATATACTTTTTTTATAAGATTGAGTCTGACTGTCTAGTTAATTCTCTTAAAAGTATATTAGAGTTAGTACATACAGATTTCTAATCGAAATATTCGGTGAGGTTGTTAGATCCCCTATATTTTCAATTGGTATCAGAGCATCCAAACATGTTCAAGACCTCAAAAGTCTGTGTTTGTAGCGATCTGACTCTATGGACAGTAAAATCTCTATAAACGCTTCACCAAGAATAAATCATAATAGTATATAATGTTCTAAAATCCTTGTTATTCTCCAAAGGAAGTTGGATAAACAAATCCAGATCAACCGTGATCTTGTTGCAGAAATTGCAAAGCTTAAGGATTTGAAGTCTGTCAAAATTTCTTCATTGATGATGAATGACTCCTTTGATTCTTCTCTAAAGGATCATAGTAAGTCAAGTACTAAAAAGAATAATGCTTTGAAAAACTTGACAAAAGAAAGAACTTCTTAAATAAGATTACTGATGTTGGCCCTTGTATGTTTTGTGAATCTCATAATCACGCTGAACATACATGTACACGTTTTTAGAAAAGTATAAAAGTTACGAGCAATCTCCACAAGAAAGCTGAACAACTGTTTACTTATCTAAAAAAATGTACAATACTAACAAGAAATTCTCAACAGAAAATTAGTGTTAGTATGGGAGATTTTGATCTAAAATCAACATCACCCTTTCAATGGTTTATCGATAGTGGTTGTAGTCGACATATGACTGGTGATCTCTCGTGGTTTGTTTCCATAAGCGACTTTGAAGGAGGACCAGTTACTTTCGAAGATGGGAGTTGTTGCTATATTAGCAAGAAGGGTACGATCAAACTTCTCGGTGTTCCAGAAATCCATGATGTAGTCTACGTCAAAGGTATAACTGCAAATCTTCTTTCTATTAGTCAAATATGTGACAAAGGTCATAGAGTTATCTTCAGTGAAAATGGATGTGACGTTGTAGACAAAACTAGAAAAGTAATTTTTCAAGGAACTCATGGTAAAAATAACTGTTATCTTTTTGATACTCAGTTTAGTAATTGTTGCAATTTGACTAAGGTGGAATCTACACATCTTTGGCATGAGCGTTTTGGTCACATCAATTATCGTCTCTTAGCTAAGATCATTAACAAAGAACTTGTTAAAGGTGTTCCCCAAATCAATGCAAATATTAACGGTGTATGTGGTGCCTGTCAAAAGGGTAAACAAACGAAAGTTCACCATAAGTCATCTCGAGATATTATCACTAAGGCTCCACTTGATTTAATTCATATGGATCTCTTCGGACCAATTCAACAAACTAATATTGGAGGAAAGAAGTATGCTTTAGTTATAGTAGATGACTACACCAAATTCACATGGGTAGCATTTCTTGCTCATAAGAATGAAACCCTTGATGAATTTAAGATTATTGTTAACAGAATCCAGAATGAACAAGGTCTCAAACTAAAGAAAATTAGAAATGATTGTGGCACTGAATTCAAAGACACCAAGGTATTTGAATTTTGTGACAAACTTGGGATTATTCAACAATACTCACCACCTATTACTCCTCAAGCTAATGAAGTTGCGGAAATAAAGAATAGGAATATTCAGTAAATGGCCAGAGTAATGCTCCATAACAAAAAATTACCTCTAATATTTTGGAGAGAAGCTATTTTCACAACATGCTACTTGATCAACCGTGTGTATTTACGATCTAAAACACTAAACACTCCATATGAGTTGTGGTATGGTAGAAAACCCAACTTACACTATCTTAGAGTATTCAGAAGTAAGTGCTACATTCTAAAAGATCGAGAACAAAGAGGGAAATTTGATACTAAAAGTGATGAAGGTATCTTTTTGTGGTATGCGTCTGATAGTCGTGGTTTTCTAGTTTTTAACCTCAGAACCCAAGTGATGATGGAATCTGCAAACGTCATCATTGATGATATTAGCGATTTTCATCATGATTTTTCTCCTGCTGAATTGCCTCAAACTGAGACAACTTAGAAAGTCAAGGAAGTATCGGATTCAATTGAAGTTACACCTACTGTTACTGATCCTGACCTTTTAAGTGACGGAGAGAAAAACATCGACCAGACTGTGCCTGTTGAACAAGAACGTGTCCCCCCACGACACCTCTGGGTTCAAAGAAACCATGATCCAAATAGTATCATTGGAGGAAGAGATTCTACTGCAAAGACTAGAGGACAACTTCAAAATGTACAATTTTAGCGGTTATCTCTCACAAGTAGAACCAAGGAATATTGATGAAGCTCTTAGTGATCCCTTATGGGCGAATGCAATGCATGAAGAGTTAAATCAATTTCAAAGACAAGAATATGTATGGAAGCTTGTACCTTGTCCTCCAAATATCAATATTGTGGGCACCAAATGGATATTTAAGAACAAGTCTGATGAGTTTGGCACTATTGTCAGAAACAAAGCAAGACTTTTCGCCTAAGGATATTCACAAATAGAAGGAATCAACTTTAATGAAACCTTCGCTCATGTGGAACGCCTTGAGTCCATTAGATTGTTATTAGCTCATGCTTGTTTTCTTAAGGTAAAGCTATTTCAAATGGACATCAAATCCGATTTTTAAAATGGAACCTTAAAGGAAGAAGTCTATGTAGCTCAAAAAAGGGATTTGAAAAACCTGACTTCCCAGATCACGTCCTTAAACTTAACAAGGCGCTGTATGGGTTAAAATAAGCACATCATGCCTGGTTCGAAAAACTGACCTCATCTCTTCTTGGGAAAGGTTTTTCGAGAGGGGGAGCTGATAAAACATTGTTTACCAAGTGGAGTAGAAAAGATTTTGTAATTTATCAAGTATATATAGATGATATCTTCTATGGATCAACATCAGAGAAGCTTGCACAAGAATTTCAAGTATCTCTTGGAAATGAGTTTGAAATGAGCAATGTTGGTGAATTAAAATTCTTTTTGGGTTTACAAATTCAACAACACAGGGATGGAATTTACTTGTCTCAAGAGAAATATGCTAAAGATCTTGTCTCAAGATTTGGCCTTGAGAAGTACGCCCCTTAACTAACTCCTATGCCTACCACTGGTAAACTGCATCGAGATGATAAAGGTGTAAATGTGAATCCAAAACTTTATCGATCTATCATTGGAAGCCTTATATATCTTACAACCACTCGACCTGATATTTCTTTTAGTATTGGTTGTTGTGCTAGGTTTCAGGCAAATCCAAAGGAATCTCATCTTGCATCTACAAAAAGGATTATACACTGCATTAATCACACTGCAGGGTACGGTCTATCTTACACTTTTGATAAACATTAATCTTACTGCCTATTCAGATGCAGATTGGGCAGGATGTGTAAAAGATAGAAAAAGTACATCAGGGGGTTTCTACTATGTAGGAATGAATCTTGTAGCTTGGCATAGCAAGAAACAAAATTCACAATCCCTCTCAACATGTGAAGAAGAATACATCGCTGCAGGCTCATGTTGTACTCAACTTCTATGGATGAAACAAATGCTTGCTGAATATGGAATCAACACTGGGATAAAGAGAATCTTATATGATAATACCAGTATAATTCGCATAACAGAAAATCCAGTTGAACACTCAAGGACTAAGCACATTGACATAAGGTATCATTTTATTCGAGATCTTTATGAGAATGGTATCGTTACTATGGAATTTGTACCCTCGGTACAAAAATTGGCTGATATTCTCACCAAACCATTGGATAATGCTACATTGCAAAGCCTACGTCAGTCTATTGGTGTTGTTCTGGTTCATTAGTCGTCCATAACTCTTGACCCTATGCTTATCTCGATCCTTTGGGAAATTGAGTTTGGAACTTCTTGAGGTAATTTCCACATTTAGTTCTAGTAGATGTATTTTCTAAGTATCTTTATGTGTCCAATAAAATCCTTCTTTTCTCGTAAAAGTTAGGTCGCTCTTGTTGTTCTCTCGGGAATGACATCAAATCAGGGAGAGTTCTTTGAACTTGCGCCTAATTTCCATATCTTTGTGGGGAGTGTGGATGTGGAATTTTTAGGGGTTATATTGTATCTTTATAAACTCCTTGATGAATGCATTTAGCTTCGGATTAATGATTGCATCTAAACAAGTTGATATGTCATTTTGTTTGGTCTTGAAGCGTCTCCGTGAAAATTTCATTAGGATCCCGTTTTCGTACCTTTGCCAATTTTATTGACAAAAAGGGGGAGAATTAATATGTAGTTCACACTACAAATACATATGGTTTTCGAATCATTATGTAAGGGGGAGTGGTTTTCGTGTTGAGACGAAAGTATTGACTAAGGGGGAGTGATACATATCACCATAGTATTGTTGTCGAAGTTGTGATATAAGAACTTTGATGTTGTGTAATAATACTATGACATTGTATAACAATGATCGAGAGCTTTTGTTTTATCATTGTTATGGCTACGAGACTTTAAAAACTATGATGCTTAACTGAACATCTATGGAATCATGGGAGTACTTGGAAAAGACAAAGTTTTCGAGTAATGTTGAATCACCAAGGATATCAAGCATGTGGACGAGAAGCTACAAAGTTTTATCTATTTTGTAATCCATATGTATTGATAGTTTTGTCACTAAAACTGACAAAGGGGGAGATTATTAGAGCATTGCTCGTTCGAACTCGCATGAGTTGCTATCTCAAACATGTTTGTCAATATTAGTGATTAAAACTATACGTCTTGATTTCTAGTTTACTTATGACTAAGTCTCGGTCTAGGATAGTTAAGTATAGTTGAGCTCCAGACTCCATGGCAATTATCTTATGAAGACAAAGAGCTACTCAAGGAACCGGTGGAACTTCATCCGACCAAAAAGGTATGTGGAGACTTGAACTCATCTAGCACTCAAAAATCTATCTATCTCCTACTCTTGAGACAACAGTCGTATAAGTATGATAATTTTCATACATACACATTTGTTATTTCTAGCCGAGTTTACTAGCCTATTTTTTTCTCGAAACATGTGTTGGTAAGCTTTCGCTTTAACCACGTTTCATCTTTACCCGTGACGAAAGTCATGATGACATTTCAATCTTGAAAATAGCTTTGATGACGATAGTCGATTCTTTATGTCTAATGACTATTATAACATTATAGAAGAATGTTTCAATGATTGAAATGTAGAGTTGAGATCACGTAACCACCTATGAATATAAGCATATATAGTGTGTTCTCATATTAGTGTATAAATCCATGTACCGAAAACCAAATGCGTGCATATGTGTACATGCGGTATTGGTGAAGGAGACAGGTTGGGTACGCGTTCACGTCCGTGAATTTCTGCTGAGTTTGGAGTTTACAAACTAACAAACCAGTCACCATAGGTACGCGTACCCATGGAAGTTTTCAACCGAATTTTTTTACTGGGTTTTCAAACCCAATTCCGGTATCTAAGGTACGCGTACCCAAGATGGTTATATTTCTCAAATCGGTTTTTCATGAACTTAAACAATAAAACAATAAGGAATGCAATCTTTGAAAACCGTGGCTATATTGTTCATGAATTGATTCAAGTGAATCAAACCGATTTCGCTTCAATTGTGTCTTGTGTGGTTACATAAGATTTCTTTGCAATTGAACAACTCTTGAACTAGTTCTTATGAGTCATTTGAACTAGTTATGAGAAGATGAATATGGTTGATATGAAAGTGCTCATATGGCTAACCATTGGTTAACTATTCGTGAACAAACTAAATGTACACGTTTAGGTACGGTTACTCAAACCTAAATGAAATACATTTTATTTGTGTGTGACAAGCTAAGTTTCGATCTAACGGTTGAAAGATGTTAGCTTGGATAAATCATGTTTTTCATCTAACGGTGAATATTGAATGCTTTGTTACCAAGGTAACTTAGATTGGAAACCCTGATTTGAAAACTATATAAAGGAGACATCTAGCAACTGGAAAAACTAATCCCCACACCTCCTGTGTGATACTAGTTGGTTTTGCTAAAGTTGATTCTCCTTTAATCGTAGGTTTCTTCTCGAGACCCTGTCGATTAACGACTTTAATATTTCATTGGGATTGTGAAGCCAGACGAAAGTACTTCTCTTGTAGTTAAGCGTTCTGATCTTGCCATTTTCTATTGTACGAGTTCAATTGAATAATTGGCTTGAGATTATATCTCCGATATGGCAAGATAAAATGAAATCACAAACATCTTCGTCTCATCGTTTGTGATTCCACAATATCTAGTTTCGCTACCATACGATTTAGATTATTATGAGGTGATCAATAATTCTAGGTTGTTCTTCGGGAATATAAGTCCGGGTTATTGATTGGTTCATGTTCACCTTGATTTTATCAAAAGATGGAACAAAACTCGTAGGTTTATCTGTGAGACATATTTATCTATTATCGTAGACTTTTCTGTGCGATACAAATTTGTTTATTCAAGTCTTCGACTTTGGATCGTAGCAACTCTTGGTTGTGGGTGAAATCAGCTAAGGGAATCAAGTGCGTAGTATCCTGTTGGGATCAGAGACGTAAAGAGCGCAACTGTACCTTGAATCAGTGTGATATTGATTAGGGTTCAACTACAGTCCAGGCCGAAGTTAGTTTGTAGTAGGTTAGTGTCTGTAGTGGCTTAATACAGTGTGGTGTTCAATTTGGACTAGGTCCCGGGGTTCTTCTGCATTTGCTGTTTCCTCGTTAAATTTTTTTTTGGTGTCTGTGTTATTTCTATTCCGCATTATATTTTTTTATATAATTGAAATATCACAGGTTGTGCGTTGTATCGATCAATTGTGAAATCCAACCTTTGGTTGTTGAGTGGAAATTGATTGATCCTTTGATATTGGTCTTGGGTACCATCGAAGTTTATATATCTTGTATTTGATAAAGACTCGCAGATTTCTATTTGCTTTAGTATAGATCAAATCGAGAGATAGAAATATTAACTCCTTGATATACTTTTTCTAAGATTGAGTCTGACTGTCTAGTTGATTCTCTTAAAAGTATTTTAGAGTTGGTCCATACAAACTGCTAATCGAAATATTGGGTGAGTTTCTTAGACCCCCGCATTTTCACTTATAATGATGAGGACTCTCTTTATTACAGGGTTCTCAAAGCAAAATATTTTAAGAATGGAAGTTTCCTTCATTTAGATAAGCTTAAGGATGATTGTTCTTGGCTCTGGAGGAGTATTTACTCTGGTCTTGAAATTTTTCAACAAAAAAAAACTATGTGGTTAGTTAAATATGGTACCAAAGTGAATATTTGGCTAGATTGATGGGTTATAGGTTTAAATAGGCCACCTGTTCCAGTTGTTGGAACATCTAGGTTTGAAAATTTTACTTTTGTTTGTGACTTATTCTTACCAGGTACTAGACAATGGAATGTTGATGTTGTAAATGCTCATTTCTCTCAAGACTGTGCTAACTTAATCTTAAGTATGAGAATCCCTTCTGCAGATGAAGACTCTATGATCTGGATGCCAGATAGAAAAGGAAAATTTATAGTTAAGAGTGCCTATAATACTATCTACACTAATGAAGTTAACTCAATTGTTTCTAATAGCACCACTCTAACTGATGTTTGGAAACATTTGTGGAACTTTAAGGTTCCACACAGAGTCCAATTATTTGTGTGGAAATGTATTAGAAGAATTGTTCCAGTTAGAACCAAAATTGCCAGATTTGAATAAACCATGAACCGTCTTTTCATGGAATGCAGCTATACTAGGGTTCCATTATTAATCAAATTATTGATTTTTAACATTGGGTTATAAGCTGGTTTCATTCTGCAGATAGTAACATTTCTTATATGCATGATTATGTGTATAGTCTGGTATATTTGGAAAAGATAGGTGTTTAGTAATATTCAGAATAACAAACCTAATATGCAAACTTCTTTTGCCAGAATTAATCTCTTGTATAATCAGTGTATTACTTTGACTACTGATCATAATTCTTCTTGTACTAATTCTCTGCAGATTAAGACTTGGATTCCTCCGGATAAGGATTTTGTGAAAATCAATATTGATGGATCTTATATATCACAAATTTAAAAAGGCAGTGTTGGTCTAATTATAAGCAATTTTGCAGGGAAAGTTTTAGGAGCTAAAGGATTAAACTTTAATGAAGAGATGGATGAAGAATATGGGGCTGAGTATTTTGAATGCAAAGCACTCGAGGTAGCTGTGGATTGGATGGAGGAACTTGGTATAACAAGAGTAATATTTGAACTGGACTGTGAAATCAATAACCGGAGATGAGACGCAGGTTCATTGGTACAATCAAAACATTGTTCAAGTTATAAAAAATAAATTTAGCAGTAGCAATTTTTGATTTTGTAAGTATGTAAACAGACTTGGAAATATGATGCAGTTAGTTTTCAATTCTTAGGAAATTTACCAGATTATATAACTAGTTAACTACTCTGGTGAACAACGATTACTGTAACTTTCAATCCTAATCAATGAATTTCTTTTAGTAACCAAAAAATAAATAAAAAATATTATTTCTTTTTGTGCGATACAAAATCAGTTGGAAGTAGGAACTGTATTAAAAGACTATACACGTAGCCCAGGCCCAGGATACTAGCCATGTTCGAGGTTACAAAACTAGATGTTGAAGTTTGTCGCCGAACCAAATTCTGGAGGAGTTGCAAGATTTAAAACTACGAAAATGTTGACTCGATAATTAGTGGTACTCCAGCTAATTAATCCTCTAATTAGAAGTTTCACTCTCACACTCACGATCGTTTGCTAAATACGGAACGAGAAAAAAATAAAGAAAAAAGAGAAGTAATTCTTAGTTATCATCGTCAGTTGCTGAGACTCCAAAGATCATTCCACTTTCTTCCTGGTCTTTCATTATCCTACTTATGGATGATAACGACGGTGGTCTGAAATCTTTTCCAAATCTCATGCATTCTTCAAAATTAGTTTCATAAATCCACTTCTTTTCGAGACCATGATATCTCCTTGAAATAGACTGATTTGAGCCGTGGAAAATGGACAATCAAATGCCAGTAGGCACATAGCTAATGCCTTGTCAAAAATCACGAGTCTTTAAATTAGGTGCACGTTGTAAGAACTTGCGTAGTACTTTGTCCTGAACAGCTTTAAACTTGGAAGTTACCCTCAAATGGAATAGATTTTGAAATGTAGGAAGATCATCGTACGCAAAAGAGAGTGCCTCAAGAGTTTCCTCAGAGATTGTCAGAGACCTCACATTAGACAACCCTCCAACAAGCTTACTTGCAGCATGGCATATCTGGGCACGCTTTGCTGCATCAAGATAATAACTTCCGATTTTGAAACAAATCTCCGCATCCTCTAGTGAAGAAAAGCTAGGCACATTATAGTCCGTAGCAATAGTGCCGCTGTAACTGAAGTGCATCAAATTTGGTGCATGAATCTTAACGCTTCCATTGCGCATACCATTATAATTTTCCGAATCATCCATGAGCAAACATTTCAATGCAGGAGCTGAAAGATTTAGAGTAGTCCCATTCCAATTCGACCATGAGCATTTTCTTAAAATCAACCTCTCAAGGAGCGGGGCGTTGAGAATAAGTTGTTCAATTTTTAACTTATCTAAGAAACGTATATCGGATAAGTGGAGAAGCTTGAGCTTAGGCAAGGAGATAGATTTCGGTAGCCAAAGACCAATATCTGTACGTAATCTCAGCTCGACAAGTGATTCACAGTTAAAAAGATCACGCGGAAAGACAATGGGGATGTGCAAGTCGAGGCTGAGTTCTTCAATGTTACACCCAAGTATATTCGAAATCCATTGATGGAATTTAAACGCATCAAAAACTCGATCAGATGTCAGTGCAAATTTTACTATCTTTAATGAAGGTTGGCGAAAAACAAATAGCTGGTCTATAAAGTTCTCGAATGTCTTGGTACGTACCTCTTGGCGATCATCCTGTAGAAGCTGGACATTGTAGTCAGGGGCGGAGCCACATGGAAGGGTGGGTGTGCAATTGCCCACCCAGCCCATCTGGTTTCCAAGCCAAAATTTTCAAATTTTAGCCTAGTTTACCCATTTTTAACCATTTTGCACCCCCTTAAATGTCCACCAATTTATAACTTGCCCACCCAATTCTCAAAAGCTGGCGTTCCTCCATCTTTTAGATAAAGTGCCGGTGGAGACAACGATTTCCGTTTCAAGGAATGAGAGAATATGATGAATACTTGCGTCAGGTAATTCACTTATCCTATCTCTTGGATATACATCGCCCTTCATCCCCTTGAGCAACTTGCGATCCCTATACGGAAGAACCCTATTTTGGGGCAGACCCAAAAATTTTGGGGCATACAAAAACATGGGTGCCAATAGTATTTCAAGGTGGCCCTTATCCTCAAATTTTCAAAAATGCTAAAATACCCCTCATTTGATTAGTGTTTAATTAGTGATAAATAAAATTAATTAATTGTTAATGATTAAAATTAGTTTAGTGTTAATTTATGATAATAATTTTTGTTTAAAGATAGTTTGTTAGTGAATAATTTTAGAAAAAGAAGGAGGAAAGAAGAAGGAGAGTAGGAATTTTTTTCTTCTCTGTTTGTGATCTTTGTGATTATTGAGAGATGTGTGATACAAATTCGAGTGAGGAAGGTGAATCTTCATCGCGTAAAGCTAACATATCAATGTCCGTTTTGTAGCTTGAATTCACCAAAAGTTATGATTTTTGTATGTAATTCGGCGCAACAGAGTTAGGTTCGGTAGATAATTTGTATGCCGAACCTTGATAAATAAGAACAGTTCAGTTTGTACGATTGAATTCTTTATAAGCCGAACTGTCATAGAATTATTTTCGCACCAAATAAATTCCATGGTTCGGCTTAAAGAGGATGTGCTAATGAGCCGAACTTCAAAGATTAGCTTTCAAATAGTATTGCGAATGAGCCGAACCCAACCCCAAACGATAGTGAAGTCTACTAATGGAGAACATCAACGTCCAAATTAAACTCATTCAAATCAATGATATATTATTTTCATCTTCAAGAGAATGAAAAGATGAAAACAACGCAAAAAGAATGAGGCCATTCCGACATCGGACGAAGAAGTTATGGCCAAAATAAAATCTAAAAACTTGAGAGTACAGAGATAAGTTCGGCTGATAACTCATCATCACGAGTTAGCCGAACCTGGAGCCTACAAAGAAAGATTTTCGAAGTGTTTACAGAGATAAGTTCGGCTTAAAAGTAATCTAATCGAGTCAGCCGAACCTGACAACCACCTGGGGTAAATTTCATTTGTTAGGTTCGGCCGGGAAAGGTTGGCAAGGTATTAGCCGAACACAAAGGTTCGGCGCAATCGATTTTCAAAACATAAGCCGAACTGTTCTTCTCCTGTAAAAAAAAAAAAAAAAGTTTGACTGCTAAATTTCAGCCGAACACTACTCTGGAACTTCCAAAACCCAGAGGAATCATCGATTACATGTCAAAAATCAATGAAATACGAAAAACCAAGCAATGGGTTTGTGGGAAATACCTTTCTATGTGCAATTTTAAAGAACCAGGCTCTATTTCTCGCTCTCCAACACCAATCAATCCACTATCCTCTTCATCACCATCTTTTCCAAAAACCCTTGATTGAGATGCTACAGAAGCAATACCAGGATTCGGCAGCATATTTCTAGGGCATCGCTTAACACGAGGTGTTATTAATGTGTTTAATCGAGAACTTAATCGAACAAAGAAATTTTCAGAATTTTGTTTGTGTTTTTGGAGAAGAAGAGTGAGAGAGAAGGGTTAATTAGTAATGGTTAGTGAGTTAATTAGTGGGTGGTTGGTTAATTAGTGGGATGGGTTAATTAGTGGGATTGATTTAGGATTAGAATTTAAATAAGTGGAAGGGTAGTAATGTAATTTAAACTGGGAAGGGGTATTATTGTAACTTAACAACCATTAGGATAAGGGCCACCCTTGAAATACTATTGACACCCATGTTTTTGTCTTATATGCATGCCCCAAAAAAATTCGGTCTGCCCCAAATGAGGGTTCATACGGAAGTGCACGAGAGTTAAAAAAAAAAAACTGCGCGTCTCCCCCATCCTTATAACAAATCACCAACCCTAACTCCAAATTGAATTGGGGAACACAGAGCATAAGAAAGAAGTTAACTCTTCTTTTAAAGCCCATGCCCAAATATCTTTATCGAATGCACGGGTGTTCTAACCCGCCAATCCAATCCTGTCCAACCCACCAGGCACCAGCAATTTGGCAATTGGACACTCAACCCGCTCATGGAGTCACTTATTGTTGCACCGTAAGTACGCCACTAAGTTAAGGAATTTACAAAAAATCTAAACAGACCGTATAAAAAACCGCAAAAAAAAACCATGCAAAATCACTCAAAAAAACTGGACCCTTGATGTCCTATGCGGGGCCCACTGGATCACTTCAAAAAAACAACTTAGAGACGAATTTAAAATGCAGTTTTGGTGTGGTCTGCACACACGGTCTGTGCAGAACCACTGTTATTGCTTAGACGGTTTTAGACGAATATGGGTTCAATCAAACTTTTTAATGCATTAATTAGTAAACTGATAATTTGGAAGAGTAGTGGGAAGAGGTTGGAAAATGTGGCCCATAATGTTCTTTGCCATTTGTTGGGTCATTTAGAACGAAGGAATGAGAAGAATAATGACATGGAAAAATAGGATGTGAGAAAGTTAGAAACACATGAAAATATTATTATAGGTAATGATTCGGTGAGTTTACAGACACAAACAGAGAGGTATTTATATCTCTTTATTACAGGACTAGTCAAGTTAATATTTGCTGACTTGACTGTACAAGACACAATCCTAATATACCCCCTTAATCTAAACAAGTAAAGAGAAAACAAGTACAAATTGCAAAAAGAAAACAAATCAGATACTCAACAAGAGCCTATCTGACAGAGAAAACAGTACTCAACCAACGCCAGAACAGAATCAGATACTCATCAAGAGTCAATCTGTCATAGAGAATAAAAGATACTCAACAAGAGCCATCTTTGCACACAAACAAAGAGTAAAAGAACTAATCTGAAATATTAGTAAGAATAATTGAAGGAGAATGAGTTATCCTTTGCAAAATTTTGGAGAAAGCTGGGCAAATTGTCAGTAGCACATCCTAACTCTGTTGACCATGTGGTGAACTCAAGTACATGATCAATTGCAATCAATTAAAGTATTTACCTTAAGACCAGCAATGAATTCAAAACAATGCAAAGCAGAGAAAAAATTATGCAGTTCCTCCTTATTGTTATTATCCTATGAAGAAAATTGTGTCATCTGCATACTGCATAATGTAAGTGTCATCTGCATAAGTCTATTGTTACCACAACAATAGACTGTGCATGTATCCAGGGACGGAGGTAAGTGGAAGTTAAGGGTGGCTCCAGCCTCCGCAAAACTTTTGGATTCTCTTAATGATCCTTCAAATTTTCTATTTTTTGGGAAAACATTTTAATTATCTGCCCCTCTTGAATGAATTTTTATTAGTTTTGCCCTTACGCTAAGTCCTATGGGATAGATATCTAACTGCTATATTGGACATCCACGTCAGCATGGGAAACCTCCTAAGTCCTATGAGATGATGAATGTAGCAGGGAAACGCTGAATAGTACATCGTCCAGATAGACGCTGAACCGAACAGCGCCCAGAAAAACGCTTAATTGGTAGAAGTAATATACCTCTAACGTTGAACATAACAGCGTCCAGGGAAGCGCTGAACAGTTCAGCGTTGATGCTCTGGAATATTCTCAAAACGCTGAACCGTTCAGCGTTTGGACCACCATTCAGCGTTTCAATCTCGCTGCTAGTTGAAATGCGAGCACTTGCTAGGAGAGAGAAGTAGACAGAAGCAGTGTTAACTTTTTTCCCACACTTTTTTCTTGATTTGCAACACTTTTTGGCCAATCTAGCAGTTCAATCTAGCCATAGGACTTAATCTAATCCTTCCCTGCTTGTAGCCTGGTTAGCAGTCATGTTTAAGAGAAAACAAGTACAAATTGAAAAAATAAAAAAATCAGATACTCAACAAGAGCCTATCTGACAAAGAAAACAGTACTCAACCAGCACCAGAACAGAATCAGATACTCATCAAGAGTCAATCTGTCATAGAGAATAAAAGATACTCAACAAGATCCATCTTTGCACACACCCAAAGAGTAAAAGAACTAATATGAAATATCAGTAAGAACAATTGAAGGAGAATGAGTTATCCTTTGCAAAAGTTTGGAGAAAGTTGGGCAAATTGTCAGTAGCATATCCTAACTCTGCTGACCATATGGTTAAATCTGGTACATGATCAATTGCAATAAGTCTGGTCTTTAAAGTATTTACCTTACGACCAGCAATGAATTCAAAAAAATGCAAAGCAGATAAAAAATTATGCAGTTCCTCCTTATTGTTATTATCCTATGAAGAAAATTGTGTCATCTGCATACTGCATAATGTAAGTATCATCTGCATAAGTCTATTGTTACGACACCAATATACTGTGCCTGTAGCCAGGGACGGAGGTAAGTGGAAGTTAAGGGTGGCTCCAGCCTCCGCAAAACTTTTATATTCTCTTAATGATCCTTCAAATTTTCTATTGTTTGGGAAAGCATTTTAATTATCTTCTCCTCTTGAATGAATTTTTATTAGTTTAGACCTTAGGCTAAGTCATATGGGATAGATATCTAGCTGCTAGATTGGCCATCCACGTCAGCCTGGGAAACCTCTTAAGTCCTATGGAACGGCGAATGTAGCAGTGGAACAATGAATAGTACAACATCCAGATGGACGCCGAACCGAACAACGCCCAGAAAAACACTTAATTGGTAGAAGTAATATACCTCTAACACTGAATGGAACATCGTCCAGGGAAGCGCTGAACAGTTCAGCGTTGATGCCCTGGAATATTCGCTTATTTCACATATCTCAGTAATTCAGCGTTGATGTCGAGAGATATGTGAAATAAGTAGGGGTATTTTAAGTAATTCAATTGTCCAAGGAATTAAATACCGACTTCCTAATATATTAGTTGACTTAAATATTCAGTAAACATAAACATACCATATCTGAGAAATATCCTCCACGAAAATCTGTATTTAATTCCTTGGTGGTCTCCCTATTAGTTGTAATTTGTGTTGCCATTTCTTTCCCAGTTCCATGAACGACACGAATAGGTCCAACCTAAATTTTAAATGCATTATTTAGTAAAATAAAGAGAGCACTTAACACTGTTTACTTTTACAATATAGTTTAAATTTGAATTAGTATAGTCAAATTTGACTTACCAAGAAATCTATGCGACCATTCTGGATTCGAACTATGATTGTCGTAGTTTGAGAAAAAGTGGACCTTAGAGTTGAAAATATAGATTAAACAGTTGGATTAATCACTCTGTAAGCTTGAGTTGTGGGCTTCAAAACTGGGAGCTGATCACTCTCCATCCCTACAAAATCATGATATCGAAACCACAACTAAGAAAATGTCAAAACCATTAAAGGAAGCAAAATCAGAACTATTAAGGAATTCAAATGCATATGAGATCTTACACATTGCATTTTGAGTATGTACACGTTCTTGATCTGGTTCGTATAGTGTAGGGATTGTCGGAAGTGTTATAGGAGGTGGCAGACCACCCTATATAGCTGGAAAAAGTTGATTTTAATTTTAGAAACTAAAAATCTTAGTGTAATGGGTTTAAATTTAAGGAACCAATGACTAAATTAAAACAGATGGCAGAAAACGATACCCCTGCCAGTTTGGGAAGAATATGTAAAAGCACCGGCATGACTTGTTTCTTGGTCCTCATCTGAACTTCGCCTTGCCCTATCTGCAGTACAATGCATTTTAACTAAAGATTTCTCTAAGGCAGGTCAATCTCAGAACGTCTTCTCTTGTTTATTCCGTTATCTGAAATGGGAAGAACAAGAGTATATAATGATAACATAATCATCATGCACCGCAGTCCCAGATTTATTGAGCATGTTCGGTACCAAGATGAGGACATCGCGGAGGCAACCCGGAAAAAAAGGGGAAATCGATTGCTCCGTACCAGGTATGTGTACAAATATGTTACATCATTTAGAGGTTTTTATAAAAAACATCCTAGACATAAGTGTCTTCATCAAAAAAAAGGCATTCATGTGATCTAAGCATTCTCTATTGCCTTCATCACCATTAGTTACGTGGACAGATCCTATTTTATGTTGTTAACCATTCGAAACAACTGTTGGTGGTAACTAATAGCAATAGATGCAGCTTAGTTTTTTAATGAGAAGTTTGTAGTAATGTAATAAATGTTAAATTATTCTTTTGAGATACCAAAATAGGTTTTTTTTCTCTTTTAGTTTTAGGATTAAGTAAAAATGGATGTGAATTTAGACTTATGTTCAACAAAAAAAATTGGTAAACAGAAACGACGCGGACCCAACAACTATTTTCCTAAAAGAGAAAAGGCAGGAGCCGTAGTTATTGGTTCCGCTGGAAAGAAAACCAATCATGACTCAGTAGATGATAGCAGCTCCGATGATGGGGAAACTGCTGCAGATCTTCCCCACACTAAGTAAGTGTACCATATCGCGGAAAAAGCAGTCATGCTTCCCGATTACCCTTGCGAAGAAGTCAAAGGTTCATTCAACATCCTCAACATAGATAACCACCACATACACATGTTGCAATGGGTATAGTCGTATCTTCTTACATCACTATCTACATATATTTCGGCTTATAATATATCCATTGGTCATTCATAGATTTATTGTGATGACTTAGTGGTTATTTTTACTGTCTCAATTTATGCAACAACATATGAAAATCTTGCATTAAACCTTCATAGAATCCCTCGACTCATGGCGCAGGCTCAATCTCAAGAATCTCAACATACAGAAAATGCAGCATGTAAGATTTTTTTACTTCCCTGAAGTGGAATAGTTAAATTTTTGAAAGGTATTTGGTTTCTTTGGATACTAAATAAAGATAGATGTTGAGCTCTCTCGGTTTATTTACAACAAATCCACAAGGAAGTCGGATTGGAAGACAGATAGGTCTTCCACGTTGAAGTGTTGTGGGAAGATCTTATTTCCATAATTATGCAAGAGGACTTACTTACCAAGTAGGATTTATAAAGTATCATTTGCAACCATCATAAACATGTCCAAAATATAATGCAGGTCTTTTATATCGTGAATCAGAGTATTTTTGTTGTGGTAAGGGGAAAATATTTTTACCATTTGTTGAGCCACTTATAAAACTTCTAGAGTTGTTTGATGACCTGGGACCAAGAGGGAAAGAGTTTAGGATTAACATCAGATCTTATAATCGTTGTTTTTCGCTTACTTCGATGGGATCTTGCCGATAGTACTGAAGGAGTTTATACTTTCCGCATTCAAGGCTAGCTTTACCATAGGATAGGTAGCCTTTTACCTCCAGATAGAGCATCTTGACCGCGATATATACAAATATATTTTTATGACACAGACCAGGAGATTAAGTGGAGGATGAATGAAGGTAACGATGTGTTGGATAGAGATGTGTTGAAGCTGTTAAGGGAAATATTGAATAGACACAATAGCTTTGTCCATGCATTTCGTCAAGGTTCAGTACGAGAAGATATTTTGGATCGCCAGTTGATTATTAAAGAGAAACCTAAAGATCAGTTGAAGTACACTCTTCCAAGTGCTTCCCAAGTTACGGCTATTGTGCCAATAGGTGATAAAAGTTACACACACACTGAACGTGAAATAGTAGTGCAGACTACGGGTGGGGATCTCTTGAAGGTCTTTGAGACAAGTGGTAATTACGATCCTATGCAATATCCATCTTCCTATGCAATATCCACTTTTACTACGGGTGGGACATAAACAGCAAAGATGCAAATGGAAGAAAGATGTCAATCCGTGGATACTATTTTTATATTCTACAGGTATTAATGCAGTCTTTAATTAAAAAACTTTTAAATTCAGGTTTTTCCTTAATTATGACAAATCGTTCACTATACCCTGCATCAAATCTATATATCCAAGGACCTGAACTCGCATTTTTAATCAATTTTCTGGGTGTTTTTATATCTTTTTAATTATTGGACAGATCCGAAACAATCATGATTCACTTTTTCTTCGAGGTGGGCGATTGTTGCAATAGTACGTTGTAGGTAATTGGGTTAAAATTGACTCCGCCAGACTCAGATGGGTTACAGGTCATCATAATGAAATAAGGGCGGAAATGTACGAAGGACTACAAGATGCACAGAGAGCTGGCAAAACCAGTGTAGGTTAGTTACACATAGAATACATATGTGCATTATTTTATTTTTATAACTCAAAGATCTAGAATCCACTTTAGTTTTAAAAGACAGCAAAACACTTGTTATGGTTCTATTTTTATATCCTAAGTACATCAAACCTGCATGAATTCTTGATACGTTTTTTTGTCTCAATAGACGAACTAGGCAAGAAGATAGTACTACCTTCTTCATATATTGGTGGGCCATGTGATATGTACCAGCGATACCAAGATGCGATGGCATTAGTACAAAAATATGGGAAGCCTGATATATTTCTTACAATAACTTGCAATCCTCTCTGGCCCGAGATTGTAGCTAATTTACGTCCCGGTCAATATGCATCAGATAGACCTGATTTAACAACTAGAGTATTCCGTGCTAAATTTGAAGAGTTGAAAGAAGATATATTTAACAAGAATATACTAGGAAGAGTAAATGCTCATGTTCACGTTATTGAGTTTCAGAAAAGAGGTCTACCTCATGTCCATATGTTGATCATATTGGAAAAAGAAGACAAGTTACAAGGTCCTGATGATTATGATCGTATAATTAGAGAAGAAATCCCTGATAAGAAGAAAGAGCCCGAATTATATAAGTGTGTGAAAAAATGGATGATTCATGGTCCGTGTGGCAGCAAGTGAATGAGGGAAGGGAAGTGCAAGAGAGGGTTTCCGAAACAATTTTATGAATGTACTGTGCAAGGAAAATATGCTTACCCAGTCTATCAGAGGACAGATGATGGAAATACTATACAAATGAGTAAGAACTTCATAGCGGATAATAGATTTGTGGTGCCTTACAATCCTTGTCTTCTACAGAAATACGAATGCCACATCAATGTAGAAGTTTGTTCCAATTTCCAAAGTGTTAGTATCTTTACAAGTACGTCTACAAGGGCCCAGATTGTATTTCCTTTCGAGTGCAACCAGTGCATCCAGAATCCGATAATGAAGAGGTAACACGTTATATCAATGCAAGATGGGTGTGTGCTCAAGAGGTAATATGGAGAACATACAGGTTTGTGATGAATAAGATGTGTCCAGTAGTTCAACCATTGCACTTGCATCTCCCAAAATAAAATAGTGTCATGTTATACGAGCATCAAATAGTCGATGAGGTCTTAGCAAATGAAAATAATGCCAAAACGATATTGACGGAGTATTTTGTTACAAACGCATGTGATCCTATGGCTAGGCGATGGTTGTATCAGGAGTTTCCTGAACACTACACATGGGACAAAGCAATTAAAAAATGGCATAGAAGAAGAACAAAACAGAGGGTGATTGGTAGAGTATATTATGTTCCCCCTATTACGGCTGAAAGATTTTTTCTGAGGCTCATACTTATTGATGTTAGGGGTGACAATTCATATGAATATTTGTTGACAGTTAACGACAGAAGATATTAGACATTTAAAAGTACAGCCGAGGCACGAGGATTATTGGATAATGATAATAATTTAAGGGCATGTATGGCCGAATCAACAACAAACAAGAGGACATCTTCTTTGAGAACTCTTTTTGGAAGTATATTGGTTTTTAGCAACTCGGTGAACACTAGAAAGTTGTGGGAGGAGTTCTTCAACGACATAGTTGAAGATTATGAAAGTTTAAGTGATACGAGCTCTGCATACTTATCAGATCTCCTTCTTAGAGAGTTGGGTCAAATGTCTAAAATATTATGATCTTCCGGTAATTGCCAGCATATTAGACGATAATTTACAGGTGTCTGATTTGATCGAAGAGGAGGTATCCATTCTGGTTTCTGAATAAGATATGATGAATGTGGACAAGTTGAATAAAGATAAGTCCAAGGCTTATGATACAGTTATGGGTGCCATCCGAAGAAAATAAAGTAGAGTCTTCTTTGTTGATGGTTCGGGAGGTACCGGGAAGACTTTTCTCTACCGTGCTATTTTGTCGACCGTTAGAAGAAGTGGTGGTATTGCCATGGCAATAGATACGTCTGGAGTTTCAGCTACTATGTTACCTGGTGGAAGAACGGCACACTCGAGATTCAAGCTTCCATTTACCCCAACATCAACTTCTACATGTGACATTGATAAAAATGAAAAGTTGGCTGATCTTCTCCGTCAAGCCACTGTGATTATGTGGGATGAAGCTACCATGGCACACCGGTATTCTGTTGAGTCATTTAGTACGACTATGAGAGATACAATGGGTAACAAGAAGCCATTTTGTGGTAAGATTGTTATTATGGGAGGTGATTTCCGCCAGGTTCTTCCAGTTGTACCTAAAGCTTCAAGGGGGCAAATGGTTTATTCGTGTCTTACCCGGTTATCTCTGTGGAGACATGTTGAGGTTCTTCGTATGAAGAACAATATGCGTGTAGTGGGCGATACGTCTTATTCTGATTTCTTGATGCGAGTTGGTGATGAAAATGAACCTTCTGCGGAAATTGACATGATAAATATGCCAGATGATATGGTGATACCCTGGACTGGTGAAGATTCAGTGTCCCAACTGATAGATGCTACCTTTCCCGACTTGGCAGATAATTCTGAGAATCAAGATTACTTGCTTAACCGGGAACTTATTGTAGAAATCGAGGCCTGACACGGGTCGAGAGCCGGTCTATTACTTGTCCCCATCAGAGTCGCCACTGTAGAAATCGAGGGTCAGCACGGGTCGATAAGCCGGTCTTTTTCCGATCCCTGATCTAATGGGGGGAGCCTATGTGCTCATCCATTCGTGGATGTTTACCGCACAAGGTCGTACAGAGGTAGCTTCTCACCAGATCGTTGGTAAGGGAGCTAGCTCTGCAAGAGAATGAGAAGATGTTTTGAAGTCGCCACCTGACTAAGGGGAGTCAGGACCCTTTTAACTAGTTTGAATTCTTTTGAGGAAAACAAAACCTAGTTATGACTTTCATGTTTATGGTCTGCTATCAGAGAGTCTGGGTAAGGAGTTTCTAGTACGGGATGGGAAGGTGTTAGGCACCCATCAGCCTCCCAATCGTAAGATTGGCCTCTACTTCATGATTAAAAGGGGAAAATGTTTATAATTTTTTGAGAATAGATTTTCATGCATGAGCTAATTAGAAAAGAGACATAGTTAGAAGTTGGGTGGAACTTCGACTATGGAGATGTGGTTTCTTTCTTTTGTAGTGGTTTTTCTTTTGTGGTGTTTTGGGTGGAAACCTTGGGTTTTTGATCCTTTTGTTATGGTTTTGGTGGAAACCTTGTTTTGTGGTGGTTTTGGGTGGAAAACCGTGTTTTTGTTGTGGTTTGGGTTTTTTGATGGTGTTGTTTTGGTGGTTTGGGTGGAAACCTTGGTTTTTTTGAGAAGAAATTTGAATGAAATTTCAAAATTAAACAATTAACCTGCAGATTAGCTCAATAAAAATAGGATTAATGCAAACCTTATTGTTTTGACAATGGGTCTAATGTGGGAGAGAATTCCGCTTTATACCCACACTTTGATTTATCCCACTGGGAAAATTAATAATAAAACACAAATTTCTTATGTAACGCTAAGAGTAGTCACGGTGTTACTACGAAATGGAAAACCATTTCGTTCCCGTATGACTACATAATTTACCAAAGAGATAAGCACTTAATATACCTGAATTATGATATTGAAATTTAAAAAGGATTCTTATGACGATTTCCTGCTTCCGTTAAGTATGTTGAAAGTAGTTAAAGTACTAGCAATTTAATGCTAATCTTTTAAGAACTTAAAGACAATACTTGATTTGATATTACTATATTTTTTGGGTTTTCTCGAAATAAACTATAAATGCGTAAGACAATAATAACTATTATGTAGGAAGGAAATTTGATTTCTCTTTGATTAAATGACACAATACATGGAGACTTGGAACATGTAAGAAGAAATATTTTCTATTTGAGAAACAATAATTCTTCTTGGTTTGGGTGGAAACCTAGATTTTTGGATTGTGGTTTGGGTGGAAACCTTGTTAAAGTAAAGGAAGAACTCTTGTTTCTTCTGAGAAGTGGTGGTTAGAAGTTGTTGGAATAAATCTGTGTGAAAAATGGCATGTTGAGAAGTTTGTTTTCCACTGCCTTTTATAGCCAGCGAAGTCTTTAATCACCCGCAAAATCCGTAGCTAACTCCGCGAAAATACTACCTGATTGAGCGTCCTGTTTCTTTTCCTAACAAAACAAAAGTGGGCGTCCTTTTTTTTTCCTAACAAAATAAAAGTGGGCGTCCTTTTTTTCTTTTCCTAACAAAACAAAAGTGGGTCCCGCTTGTCCCCCCTTTTGTTGAATAATTTTTTTTTTCTTCCTTGCACGTGATTGTACTTTTGACAAACACTAGTGGGTCCCATTTGAAAAAAATCAGTCACCAATTAATGTCTTGGTGCTAATAAGGGGAGGATGAAAAGTGGTCACCCCTCAACGTCTTCTGAGTTCTTGTTTTGCTCATAACTTCTTCATACGAACTCCGAAAGACTTCGTTCTTTCGCCATTAACTTTGTATTTTCTTCCTATTAAATGTGATAGCAAGAACTCCTGGGTTTGAATGGGTAATGAAATGGGTAATTGGGTAGTGCTTATGGGCTTGATTGGATAGTGTTTGTGGGCTTGATTTAAAGGGTATGAAAATACAATAATTGCCACAAAGAATTTCTCTTGTATTTGGCTTCGAAGTATAAGACTGATATATTTTCATGGAAGGTGCGAAATTGGGGTGTCAACATTTGCCCCTCTTTGAGAGTAACCGTTTGCGGTTAACGAACAAATCCATGGACACCCTTTCGCACCCAATTTTTGCCAAAAGGTGGTTTTGATGATTTGATGAAGAAAGTCCTGACGTTGGCCGGGTTTGTCCCAGTTAAGATTGTCAGCTCCATTTTCCTGATGTTTTTTAACCGTTGCAGTTGATTCAGTTGGATTGCCCTTTGTTCGAGCCGATTGAATTGTTGAAAAAGTTGATGAAGAAAATTCTAACATTGGTCGGGTTTGTCCCAGTTGAGCTTGTCAGTTGCATTTTATTGATGTTTTTGAACCTTTGGGGTTGATTCAGTTGGATTTCCCCTTGTTCAAGCCGATTGAATGGTTGAAAAAGTTGATGGAGAAAGATCCTAACATTGGCCATATTTACCCCGGTTGAGTTTGTCAGTTTCATTTACCACTTCTAGAAGTGCATCTTCTTTGGGAGTAATCTCTCGTGGTTAACAGACAAAGTCATGGTCCCGATTTCTTTCTCAGTTTGTTGTTGATGAACGGTGATTAAACTGTTGATGCGGGAATTTGTGACATTGGCCAGCTTTGCCCTGGTTAAGCTTCGTCGATTTCCTAGGAGGCGTCGGGCCTTGCACTATGCAATCCGTTGCAGATTCTGTTTTGAGGTCACAACTATTCAGTTTGTCGTGCCTTGACTTGATACGATTGATTTTCCTTTGCTAAATAGACCCTTTTTTGGAAAGGGTCGTCGTTCTATTCCAAGCTTCCTGAAGAAGGAAGTACTTTTCGTTCTTTATAAGACTGGGGAAGAAGATTATCCTTTATCCAGGGTTCTTCTTCCATTTGTTTTTATTGTTTTCTCTTCCAAGGTGACATCTGGGCATCCTTCTGACATTTTCTATTCTCCTCCTCCTTTGCCGCACATAAAAAACAAAATGTTGGGGTTTCATATGACGTGGATAATCATGTTTCTGCAAAAATCCGGGAAAACCCTGTAAGTTTCCTTGTTGATCAAATTTTTCTTCTCCGCTTTCCATGTTTTCTTTTATTATTTATCAACCATTGCTTTCTTTCACAGAATTACGCTTGGGCGCGTTTTCGTGGAGGGACCACTGGCATAACATAATGGTGGCTGGTGTTGACGATGCAAAGGTGTACGTGAGGTTGTACAACGGATTGGTTGGTACGACTTTATTGAAGATTTGTAACCGTTACATGATGGTGAGAATGCTTTAATTGTGGCAGAGTGATGGTTGGGTGATACTAATTCATTTCACCTGCCACACTGTGAGTTAACCATCACCATCACTCCTCTGGATTTCTACATGATTACTGGCTTCCGTGTGGGGGTAGGAGCTCCCGTCCCGTTGTGTGTAAACATGACAGATGAGAATGTCCGAAATATGTTGGGACCACACCGTGGGGATATCTTCCTTAAGAATTGGTACGTCAGCTTATCTGTCTTGAAGATAAATTTCTCGGTCCCTGAGCTGGATTTCGCTGCCGACACTTCAAAAGATGACGCTAAAGTTATTGAGGTTACCAGGGCTTTCCTGATTTTTATTGCGGGTCATACCTTCCTTAGCTCTTCTAGTGGCTTTATAAAATTAGGCTACCTGGCAGCATTTTCTGACCTTGTGATAGGTGTCTAAAACACCTTTATATTTATCTATTGTTTATGCTTTCTCTGCTAGTTTTCTTGTAAATTATGTATCTTATGTTTGTTTTTGAGTATTTAGGTACTTTGGAGTCATTTGGAACAAAAGAGGAAGAAACAACGCAAAAGTGTCATCTCAAGTGCAAATGCGGTTGGAGGCGAATTATTTCTCATTATTCGCTTTTATTTCTTTAACTATGTCTGAAAAGTATGTCGGCTTTAGTGATGCAAATTTTCTTTCTGAAAAGCACGACAACTTTAGTGATAACTCTCATTGAAGTGAAGAAGTGGGTATGAGAAATAAGAGGCGGTTGTTGCTTGTGGAAGAATTTCATAAATGAGCATTCATTTGGAGCAAGGAGGGCGACACTTCATTTCAAGCAAGCGTTATCGGGAGCATAATGGAGGATACGGGACAATCGACATCACCAATACAAGTTGGAAAAGGGGCTGCCATTTGGTTGGCCCTTTTTCTATTTATGGGTGCCTAGAATTATTCTGGGTATCCCTTATCTACTTTACCAGGGTGGATATATCCACATTCATTTCCTACACCAACCCTGGAATTCAGAGAAAAATCATTTTCTCTCCTCCCTACTCACCTGAATGTTAGAGAACCCATGGCGCTACACCCTGTTTTTTTCCTCCAGACGATACATGTTTTCCTTATGCATCGTTTAGAGATATGGATGATATTTCACGGCAATCGCAAGGTTCCTATGAAGATTCAGTTGATCGTGGAATGAATTTTGATTCATATTGGAGATTGGTTTATTTAGGGCCACCTCTTTCTAACCAAGTTTGCCGAGAGAATCTTGTAGTGGGTGATCTAGGTTTTTCCCCTCGTCCATTATTGATGGGATCTTCAAGCAATGCTCATTCTCCACAAGTTCCATTAATGAGTCTCGGCCATGTTTTTCCAACTTGGGACCTCCAAATACCTATCTTGGGAACTTCAAATGTGGTTCCAATTGATGGTGGCTCTTTTGATCATGAAAACATTATTGGGTTACCTCTCCCGGACGATATTCCTGAGGTACCGCTGCTAGTCTGCCATTTTTTCCTTAATGACTTAATACTTTTATTAACTCATTTCTCGTTTTAGGATTCCAGACCTCTTCAAGAATACTTGCTCCGTTTGGTGGATAGCTGTGAGCGCCAATTGAAGTCGGTGGTGAATGAGATGTACGGGATCATGTTGAGGCATGATGAAATCAATAGAGAATCCCTGGGGAGGCAGGCACGTATTGATACTCTTTCTGAAGAATTGTCCACACTTCGAATTCTTTACGAGGTAGACTGCATTTTTTTTTTGATATAGGGAAAAGGAGCTAGCGGATTAGATGAATGACCCTAATGGATTGGAGAAACCTGGCCGGTCATGGAAATTTCGGTTTGCCCGAAAAGTAGTTTAATGGAGCCCTAATCTTCCGCTTTATATACTTCGTCTTCTTCTTCCTCGACCCTCAACTTCTTCTTCTTCTGCTTCTTTTCTCTAAACATCCGCCTCTTTCCTCCATATTTTCATCAGATCCTTCTTGTATGTGCCGGATTTGGACTTTGATCTTTCTTTTATTAACCACCATCTTCATGTTCTTTTACTTTCTGCTTGTTTGGTTTATCACCGTAATAATCATTTATTGGTGGAGTATGCAAGATAGAGTTTGAGCGGATGGATAAAGTGCTTCTTGAAGTAGTGTTAACTGAAGTGAGATTTCTTTGGAGGAATCTCAGTATAGATCTGTATAAATCTTGTTTTTTCTGTGCTTAATGGTAGTACCTCTTGAGATCCAAACTAATGTTCGGCTCGGAGATGAAGATCTGATAATTTAGGGAAAGATGCAAGATCGTTCCATATGCAGCTTAAAAATACATACATAGATAAATCCAGATTTCAAAGTTGAAATCATATTTAGATTTAGATGTATTCTGACAAGTATGGATGATCTGCCTGGGATGAAGATGTCTAGATCAAGCGTGTCACATGGGCAGTTTTACCACTATCACACATTGGTTTTGATCAATGGGAAATGGTGAAGAAATTGGATCTCGGTCTAGACTCAGATAAAATCACCCCCTTTCCTTATTTGTTTTTCATTTCTTATTCTTTGGTTTGCCGTCAGATCATTTTTTGTTTCTTGTTATTGTTCTTCTTTTTTTCTTTTCTTTTGTTTATTTCTTGTTGTTGTTATTGTCTTTTTGTTTTTTTTCGATCTGATCATGTATCCTTCAGATAAGGAAGCGTTCATGCTTTTCATTGTTGTAGACTAATATATTTTAATTCCTTCATTTGTGAATGAAATATTTTCTTTCTGGTGGTGCTCTTGTCCTTGGTTTGACTTGCACTGACTTTGTAGATCGCGAACTCCGATGGAGAGACATTAACTTAGATAACTCGTCATTCACAAAAGCTTAAAGCATGGTTAGAACATGATAGGCTTAAAATAACACTCAAAAACTTTTGCCTTAGTTGCCTATTTGGTATGTGTGTAGCAAAATATCATCCTAAGGCTTTCATCATCAGCATTTTTTTTTTGAAACAAGTTGATAAAGTTGAAAACGATGATAAAAGTCATAAATTCTGACAAACCAGTTGATCTTTTGAGGAGGTGCAGGGATTAGGTATGCCGGAATGTTGCCTTTGACTGGGCATAATATCTCTTCAGTTGATCTGCATTCATGGGACTTGGATGTTCTTCTCCATCTAGGTCCATCAATTGTACTGCCATTCCCTGAAAAATCTTTTTGACAATGAACGGACCTTCCCATTTTGGTTTGAATTTTCCCCTTGGGTCGGTATGCTTGATTGGACGGATTTCTTTGAGCACAAGATCTCCTTTGTTTAAGTTACGTGGTCGCACGTGTTTGTTGAAACCATTAATGCTTTGGTGTCGGAAGGAGTTATGACGTCCTCTGCTGCTTCGTTGGGAAATCCTCTTCATTGTCAGAGAGACTTAAAAAATCATTGAGTTGAGCTTCTAGTTTGAATAGAGGTTTCTCAGATCTTTTTAACTTATCCTTATAAGACATTAATTTCTTTATGGCAGAGTTGATGCAATACTTGAAACTCCTTTTCCGGTTGAGGAATTCATTTGTAACCTCTTTTAAGTTGATAACATGTTTTTCATGGTCAGGAAAGCTTGTGTCACCATGATTTTTTTTAGGAGCGTCATCCTTGTTAAAAGACCTCTTCGTTCTTGAGGACTTGATTCCTTTGCGGAAATACACTTTAACAGATGTGACAACATCTTTTCTGGTAACACTTCTAGTTATAGGAGCCATAAGCTTCGATGGTTCACAACCAACGATGGTACCTGAAATATGAACCTTTCTCAAATAAATATTAGTAAAAAAAACATTTTCCTTTTAATCATTTTTCAAGTCGAATCTATTATTTATTCCCCAGTGAAGTCACCACTATAGAAATCGAGGGTCAGCACGGGTTGATAAGACGGGATTTTTTCGATCCCTGATCTAATGGGGGAGAGCCTATGTGCTCATCGTTCGTGGATGTTTACCGCACAAGGTCGTAGAGAGGTAGCTTCTCACTAATTTGTTAGTAAGGGAGATAGCTCTGCAAGAGAATGAGAAGATGTTTTGAAGTCGCCACCTGACTAAGGGGAGTCAGAACCCTTTTAACTAGTTTGAATTCTTATGAGGAAAACAAAACCTAGTTATGAATTTCATGTTTATGGTATGCTATCAGAGAGTCCGGGTAAGGAGATTCTAGTACGAGATGGGAAGGTGTTAGGCACCCATCAGCCGCCCAATCGTAAGATTGACCTCTACTTCATGATTAAAAGGGGAAAATGTTTATAATATATTGAGAATAGATTTTCATGCATGAGCTATTTAGAAAAGAGACATAGTTAGAAGTTGGGTGGAACTTCGACTATGGAGATGTGGTTTCTTTCTTTTGTAGTGGTTTTTATTTTGTGGTGGTTTGGGTGGAAACCTTGGTTTTTTGATCCTTTTGTTATGGTTTTGGTGGAAACCTTGTTTTGTGGTGGTTTTGGGTGGAAAAAAGTGTTTTTGTTGTGGTTTGGGTTTTTTGATGGTGTTGTCTTGGTGGCTTGGGTGGAAACCTTGTTTTGTGGTGGTTTTGGTTGGAAAACCTTGTTTGGTGGTTTGGGTGGAAACCTTGGTTTTTTTGAGAAGAAATTTGAATGAAATTTCAAAATTAAACAATTAACCTGCAGATTAGCTCAATAAAAATAGGATTAATGCAAACCGTATTGTTTTGATAATGGGTCGAATGTGGGAGAGAATTCCGCTTTAAACCCACACTTTGATTTATCCCATTGGGAAAATTAATAATAAAACACAAATTCTTATGTAACGCTAAGAGTAGTCACGGTGTTACTACGAAATGGAAAACCATTCCGTTCCCGTATGACTACATTATTTACCAAAGAGATAAGCAATTAATATACCTGAATTATGATATTGAAATTTAAAAAGGATTCTTATGACGATTTCTGTACGTTAAGTATGTTGAAAGTAGTTAAAGTACTAGCAATTTAATGCTAATCTTTTAAGAACTTAAAGGCAATACTTGATTTGATATTACTATATTTTTTGGGTTTTCTCGAAATAAAGTATAAATGCGTAAGACAATAATAACTATTATGTAGGAAGGAAATTTGATTTCTATTTGATTAAATGACACAATACATGGAGACTTGGAACATGTGAGAAGAAATGTTTTCTATTTAAGAAACAATAATTCTTCTTGGATTGGGTGGAAACCTAGATTTTTGGATTGTGGTTTGGGTGGAAACCTTATGTTGTGGTGTGGTTTGGGTGGAAACCTTGTTAAAGTAAAGGAAGAAGTCTTGTTTCTTCTGAGAAGTGGTTGTTAGAAGCAGTTGGAAGAAATCTCTGTGAAAAATGGCGTGTTGAGAAGTTTGTTTTCCACTGCCTTTTATAGCCAGCGAACTCTTCAATCACCCGCAAAATCCGTAGATAACTCCGCAAAAATCCTGACTGATTGAGCGTCCTTTTTCTTTCCTAACAAAAAAAAAGTGGGCGTCCTTTTTTTTTCCTAACAAAACAAAAGTGGGCGTCCTTTTTTTCTTTTCCTAACAAAACAAAAGTGGGTCCTGCTTGTCCCCCTTTTGTTGAATAATTTTTTTCTTCTTCTTCTTCCTTGCATGTGATTGTCCTTTTAACAAACACAAGTGGGTCCCATTTGAAAAACAATCTGTCACCAATTAATGTCTTGGTGCTGATAAGGGGAGGATGAAAAGTGGTCGCCCCTCAATGTCTTCTGAGTTCTTGTTTTGCTCATAACTTCTTCATACAAACTCCGAAAGACTTCGTTCTTTCGCCATTAACTTTGTATTTTCTTCCTCTTTGATGTGATAGCAAGAAATCCTGGGTTTGAATTGGTAATGAAATGGGTAATTGGGTAGTGCTTATGGGCTTCATTGGATAGTGTTTGTGGGCTTGATTTAAAGGGTATGAAAATCCAATAATTGCCACAAAGAACTTCTCTTGTATTTGGCTTCGAAGTATAAGACTGATATCTTTACATGGAAGGTGCGAAATTGGGGTGTCAACAGTTGCCCCTCTTTGAGATTAACCGTTTGCGGTTAACGAACAAATCCATGGACACCCTTTCGCACCCAATTTTTGCCAAAAGGTGGTTTTGATGAGTTGATGAAGAAAGTCCTGATGTTGGCCGGGTTTGTCCCAGTTACGCTTGTCAGCTCCATTTTCCTAATGTTTTTGAAACTTTGCAGTTGATTCAGTTGGATTTCCCTTTGTTCGAGCCGATTGAATAGTTAAAAAAGTTGATGAAGAAAATTCTAACATTGGCCGGGTTTGTCCCAGTTGAGCTTGTCTGTTGCATTTTCTTGATGTTTTTGAACCTTTGCGGTTGATTCAGTTGGATTGCCCCTTGTTCGAGCCGATTGAATGGTTGAAAAAGTTGATGAAGAAAGATCCTAACATTGGCCAGGTTTGTCCCGGTTGAGCTTGTCAGTTTTATTTACCACTTCTGGAAGTGCATCTTCTTTGGGAGTAATCTCTCGTGGTTAACAGACAAAGTCGTGGTCCCGATTTCGTACTCCGTCTGTTGTTGATGAACGGTGATTAAACTGTTGATGCGGTAATTTCTGACATTGGTTAGGTTTTCCCTGGTTAAGCTTCGTCGATTTCCTAGGAGGCATCGGGCCTTGCACTATGCAGTCCGTTGCAGATTCTGTTTTGAGGTCACAACTATTTGGTGTGTCGTGCCTTGACTTGATATGATTGATTTTATTTTTCGAAATAGACCCTTTTTTGGAAAGGGTCGTCGTTCTATTCCAAGTTTCTGATGAAGGAAGTACTTTTCATTCTTTATAAGACTGGGGGAGAAGATTATCTTTTATCCAGGGTTCTTCTTTCATTTGTTTTTATTGTTTTCTCTTCCAAGATGACATTTGGGAATCCTTTTGACATTTTATATGCTCGTCCTCCTTTGCCGTCGGCAGGTAAAAAACAAAAGGTTGGGGTTTCCAATGACGTGGATAATCATGTTTCTGCAAAAATCCGGGAAGACCCTGTAAGTTTCCTTGTTGATCGAATTTTTCTTCTTCGCTTTCCATGTTTTCTTTTATTATTTCTCAACCATTGCTTTCTTTCATAGAATTACACTTGGGCGCGTTTTCGTGGAGGGACCACTGGCATAACAGAATGATGGCTGGTGTTGAGACGATGCAAATGTGCACGTGAGCTTGTACAATGGATCGGTTGGTACGACTTTATTGAAGCTTTGGAACCGTTCCATGATGGTGAGAATGCTTTAATCGTGGCAGAGCGATGGTGGGGTGATACTAATTCATTTCACCTGCCACACTGTGAGTTAACCATCACTCCTCTGGATTTCTACATGATTACTGCATCCGTGTTGGGGTAGGAGCTCCTGTCCCGCTAGGTGTAAACATGACATATGAGAATGTCCGAAATATGTTGGGACCACACTGTGGGGATATCTTCCCAAAGAATTGGTACGTCAGCTTATCTGACTTGAAGATGAATTTCTCGGTCCATGAGCTGGATCTCGTTGACGACGCTTCAAAAGATGATGTTAAATATATTGAGGTTACCAGGGCTTTCTTGATTTTTATTGCGGGTCATACCTTCCTTAGCTCTTCTAGTGGCTTTATCAAATCAGGCTACCTGGCATCATTTTCTGACCTTGATTTATTAAGTTTTTACGATTGGGGAAGTTGTGCGATGGCGCGACTTTACACCTATCTAACCCGAGCAACACGCCTTCAAACAAAAGCCTTATGTGGATTCTGTCCCATCTTGAATGTGAGTACATTTCTCCTTGCTTCAGGCCGACTGATCTTAGACCTTTTTTTTTGTAACAGTATTGGTGTTATGAGTATTTTCGTACCAGCCGCCGTCCTTTTGATACAAGCTTCTCCAATAGTCAAATATTTCCTCGAATGGCTAGATGGAAAGGTGCACTTCGAATTTACTCGACTGCATATACACGCCTTTGTTTGGAGGAAGCGACGGTTGAATCTGTAAGAAACCATTATATATATATATATATATTTATTTATTATTATATATATGTATACCTCCATTTTGTTCGCAGATTTGTTGGACCCGTGGAAAGATTATCTGATTCGAGGTGATAAAAAAGCCATTCATGCCATGTCGTCTAGCATGCTTCGATACTTGTTACTAGGCCCGGATTACTGTGCTTGGTATCTTGGTGACAGATTTGGGCGGCAAATTAGTCAACCAAACGCTACACCCCGTTTTCTTCCTCCTGACGATACATGTTTTCCTTATGCATTGTTTAGAGATATGGATGAGATTTCACGCCAACCGCAAGGTTCCTATGAAGATTCAGTTGATTGTGGAATGAATTTTGATTCATATTGGAGATTGGTTTATTTATGGCCACCTATTTCTAACCAAGTTTGCCGTGAGAATCTTGTAGTGGGTGATCCAGGTTTTGCCTCTCGTCCATTATTGATGCGATCTTCAAGCAATGCTCATTCTCCACAAGTTTCATTAATGAGTCTCGGCCATCTTCTTCCAACATGGGACCTCCAAATACCTATCTTGGGAACTTCAAATGTGGTTCCAATTGAAGGTGGCTCTTTTGATCGTGAAAACATTATTGGGTTACCTCTCCCGGACGATATTCCCGAGGTACCGCTGCTACTCTTCCCTTTTTGCCTTAATGACTTAATACTTTTATTAACTCATTTCTCGTTTTAGGTTTCCAGCCCTCTTCAAGAATACTTGCTCAGTTTGGTGGATAACCGTGAGTGCCAATTGAAGTCGGTGGTGAATGCGATGTACGGGATCATGTTTAGGCATGATAAAATCAATAGGGAATCCCTGGGGAGGCAGGCACGTATTGATACTCTTTCTGAAGAATTGTCCACGCTTCGACTTCTTTACGAGGTATACTGCTTTTTTGTTGTTTATATAGGGAAAAGGAGCTAGCGGATCGGATGAATGACCCTAATGGGTTAGAGAAACCCGGCGGGTCATGGACTTCATTTCGGTTCGCCCAAAAAGTAGTTTGATGGAGCCCTAATATTCCGCTTTATATACTTCGTCTCCTTCTTCCTCGACCTTCAACTTCTTCTTCTTCTTCTGCTTCTTTTCTCTACATATCCACCTCTTTCCTCCATCTTTTCATCAGATCCTTCTTGTATGTGCCGGATCTGGACTTTGATCTTTCTTTTCTTAACCACCGTCTTCATGTTCTTCTACTTTCTGCTTGTTTTGTTTATCACCGTAGTAATCATTTATTGGTGGAGTATGGCAAGATAGAGTTTGAGCGGATGGATAAAGTGCTTCCTGAAGTAGTGTTAACTGAAGTGAGATGTCTTTGGAGGAATCTCAGTTTAGATCTGTATAAATCTTCTTTTTTCTGTGCTTGATGGTAGTACCTCTTGAGATCCATACTAATGTTCGGATCGGAGATGAAGATCTGATGATTTAGGGAAAGATGCAAGATCGTTCCATATGCATATTCAAAATACATACAAAGATAAATCCAGATTTCAAAGTTGAAATCATATTTAGATTTAGATGTATTCTGACAAGTATGGATGATCTGCCTGGGATGAAGATGTATAGATCAAGCGTGTCACATGGGCACTTTTACCACTATCACACATTGGTTTTGATTAATGGGAAATGGTGAAGAAATTGGATCTCGGTCTAGACTCAGATAAAATCACCCCCTTTCCTTATTTGTTTTTCATTTCTTCTTCTTTGGTTTGCCGTCAGATCATTTTTTGTTTCTTGTTGTTGTTGTTCTTTTTTCTTTTCTTTTATTTGTTTCTTGTTGTTGTTGTTGTTTTTTTTTTTTTTCGATCTGATCATGTATCCTTCAGATAAGGAAACGTTCATGCTTTTCATTGTTGTAGACTAAGATCTTTTAATTCCTTCATTTGTGAATGAAATATTTTCTTTCTGGTGGTGCTCTTGTCCTTGGTTTGACTTGCACTGACTTTGTAGATTGCGGACTCCGGTGGAGAGACCTTAACTCAGATAACTCGTCATTCACAAAAGCTTAAAGCATGGTTAGAACATGATTAGGCTTAAAATAACACTCAAAAACTTTTGCCTTAGTTGCCTATTTGGTTCGTGTGTAGCACAATATCATCCTAAGGCTTTCATCATCAGCATTTATTTTTTGAAACAAGTTGATAAAGTAGAAAACGATGATAAAGTTCATAAGTTCTGACAAACCAGTTGATCTTTTGAGGAGGTTCAGGGATTAGGTATGCCTGAACGTTGCCTTTGACGGGGCATAATATCTCTTCAGTTGATCTGCATTCGTGGGCCTTGGATGTTCTTCTCCATCTAGGTCCATCAGTTGTACTGCCATTCCTTGAAAAATCTTTTTGACAATTAATGGACCTTCCCATTTTGGTTTGAATTTGCCCCTTGGGTCGGTATGCTTGATTTGACGGATTTCTTTGAGCACAAGATCTCCTTTGTTTAAGTTACATGGTGATGTAGTTTTACAAGTGGTAAGAAAGGGTTTGATTCTCGGACTTGATGAGATTCGATTTTAGAAATAATAAAATAAATATTTACACAAAATTATCACAAGATTAAGAAGTACTAGGATTCAGAACTCCACAAATTTTCATTCATGTGGTTCAACTAATAATTCTAGACATTCATAGCTCAAATAATAATAATTTATTGACTCTATTTCTTTGCCAAGGTAGATCTTTGAAAAGCAATGACTGTAAATCTAAATCATGGGATATCAAAAGACCTAACCTAAGTATAAGCCATCAATTGAAATAACAATCACTCAATAAAAATCATAAATCAATTAAAAATCAATGCAATAAGTCATAAAATAATTAATAAAATTACCACACGCGTGAAGAATGGCTTCCTCCATCATCCCAGTATTGTGGTTTAGCTCTTCATGGTGAAAACACGTTCAAAATAATAACTCATGGCTGAATAGGTGTTTTATTGAAGAAAAATAATATCACAGCGAATTTTTAACAGATATAATTGTTATAGAAGATACTATCACAGAACCCATTGTTACAGAGGAAAACGTAACAGGAATAATTGTTGCAGAACTGTTACATATTTGAAAGAAAAGGTGACGCTTTTTCTATCTTCTTCTTCCTTCCTGCTGGTGTAGAACTCGTCTGCAGCTTTGATTTCTTAGCACTGTCACCTCTCTAATGACCTCTGCTACGTTCCCTAACTCCCCTAGACTCTCTACCCTCCTCTCTGAGACTCGAAACAACTTATATATGCCCCCTTTGCTTGCGGACAAATCCTTCCAAAATATTTTTTTCGGGAACATTATTTAAATACCCATCAAAATCCACCTCTTAAAATATACCCTTATTCAATTTTTAAAAATAACCCTATCTTTTGAAAAGTGGAAGCAACTAGCACAAGTTCCTTTCAGAAGTGGATGCAACTAGCACGAGTTGTTTCCAGAAGTGGACACAACTAGCATAAGTTGCTTCCAAAAAGTGGAAGCAACTTTCTCAAGTTGACTCCAGAAAAATTATTTTTTACCCCTCGGGGGTATTTCTGCAAGGTCAGCAAAAATGGAGGGTATTTTTAACATTCCCACTTTTTTTTCTTTATCCAAAAGACTCGGGAATTTCCTTACGCGTTTACAATAGCGTATGAGTTGTTCCAAATATAAACTCAAGTCAGCTGATAAGATATTCTCCTTGATTTGCTTCATGTAGCTTCCATACTCCAACCAAATTCCTTTTCCCTGCATAACCGCGAAACTATGAAACTTTCTTTTCTGTCGATTCTAAAGCAGGTATGTTCCCTGTTTTGATTAAAACTCTCATTAGTAAATATAGGATATGATCCTAGGCATCCATATACTCTCTCAATCATTCACGTATCTTCCCAAATCATCAACAGACCCGACAATGTTTCCACGTACTTTCCAAAAGCAAAACCAATACCCGTCTCCTCTGTTTTGCTTCCAATCAGCGTTATAGCCAATTTGGGTCCATTCCTGCACCCATACCACGTCTGTTTAGGGCTAAGAGATAATCCCAAGAAAAACCAGAGCTTTAGTCTCATTGAAACTTTCCTGAAATCTCAACCCTAATTTTATTCTCGCTGTAAATATTTTTCCCGCCAAAAATATGTTTAAACGTGAAGAACAGGGATGCCCCCTATCCGGCAGTGTAGTCACTTTAGCAATTGGGGAGGAAACAATAATTTCTGGGTGAAAATAGCCACGGGGTGCCCCTTATCCAAACTGAGAGTCCGAATAGTAGGTCCCCAAGTGCAACTTTTTGAGCCGATTTCTCCAAAAACGTTTATTGCCCAAAAATACCTACAAACACATAAAACACCATAATAAATACGAAATCGAGTGCCAAAAATATATAGTATTGAGATCAATTTAGACACAAAAATGTGTCTATCAAATACCCCCAAACTTATTATTTGCTCGTCCTCGAGTAATCTAAATAAATAAAAAATAAAATCCTAACTCACTGTCGCAGGCATCGTCGATTGCATTTAGCGTATGCAATAAGCCTTTAAACCCGAGTTATAGTCTCGGGAGGGCTTACTAGAGATATACCCACAAAATATTTATACTCCAGACCCTAGCTATCTACGCAGAACCTTGGAAGGCACTAAAGAATCCCCTTGGTTGGCATACTTGTTTATTACAAGAGGAAGTACCCTGATGCGAAATTCCAATTGATGTACACGAGTTTGCACTCAAGCATACTAAAATTCATATAAAGTGACAGAGCTCTACTCATATAGTCTCACTATGGACATCAATATAACGGAGTCAAAACTAATCACATGGAAAGATCAAGAAGATGAAAATAGAGAAAAACATAGATGGTTTTAATGTTTACTAATTGAATGGTGTTTCCCATATCTATCTGAAGGCCTACGCCAAAATGAACTATCCTAATGGACTGAGATACCGGTCTGACTAATATCAACTCAATTGGCATATATAAGGAAACCAGTGGTCGATAATCCTAACTCTAGGTCAACACAACTGGCATATACCAGTGGTCGACTTTATTAAATTTATTCTGATTGGTCTAATGGTCTGGTCTCAATTTCTCAATTTATTATTATTATTATTATTATTATTTGTATCTCAATCACTCTATTTCACCCTAGCATTGGTAACAAATTGATTCGTGAGACCCACCTAATCACTTAGAGAAACATAGTTTAAAAACAAAATAAAATAAAAACAGAAGTGAAAAGGACTCAACGAGATATGGTGAAACTATCATGTTATTTCTAACACCTGAGCTCTGTGCTTTTATAAATAGACTCTTTAGATGATGCCATCTAATCATATTGGTTCATCAACTCCTACAACCAAAATGCTTCCATCCACTTAGATTTGTTAGTGCCATCCTTAATAAGAATAAATTTCTAGGCTCTGGAGTTTACTAATGCAACTAACAAGTTTCTCCCATACCCCCAAACTTAAATCTAACATTGTCCTCAATGTTCTAAAGATAAAATTAAAAACATGAACAAGGAGAAACTGTTACCATTTGAAGCAAGAGAGATAAGGAAAGATATTACCGTGTCGCATGAATATTGGGTTACCTCCCAAGAAGTGCTAAGTTCAAAGTCTTCAACCAGACTAAGAAAGGGTTAGTCACCTCGTAAAATCAAAGAGTAATAGCCGAAATATATGTGGGTCATCAAAACCAAATAAAGCTATCACAAATAAAAGGAACACGCAACATGCCAAGAAAATGAACAAATAAAGCGCACCCTTTTCTAGTTTCCTATTTAAGACAACTATATCTAGTTGTGGTTCAGGTTCAGGCTCTATGAAAGGGTCTAGATAAAATATTTTCATGGGTTGGATTTCCTCATAGCTAAGATCAGAATGTTCAGGTTGTAAAGTCTGGAAAAACTCAAATAAGAACTTAGAAGCACATAATAATAACCTGAATAATTGAGGATCCTCTAAGTCAATCAGATTTGACTTACACAACTGACCACAATAAGAGTGGTGGTCTTCCTTAAACAAATGTGTCGACCGTAATCTCCTAAAGTAATTAGGTTTAGTCTCAAAAATTAATAATTGACACATCTGAAACTTATACATTCCCACAATTGGTTGAAAAATATTTGGTGGGAAAACAAAATCAATCCGGGTATCATAGCCTGGGCTAACCACATCAACCATAGGATGGGTTTCTAACAACTGAACTTCCTTATGGACATCACTAGGTTCAGGAAAATGTGTATGAAGATAATCATGTAAAATGGTTGATGCACATTTGTCAAGTCCCAAGTGAGGGACTTTTCTAAGAGTTAAAGCATATGGAGAATGATAATCACCCCCACACTTAGAATTTTCAGTGTCTCTAGAAAGACTAGTCACAACTTCCCTAATTTCAAGGTCATTTGATTCCTGAAAATGGTCAATTGATTCTTCTAAGTCGGGTATATCCTCACTCATCTCTACGAGTTCGTTTTCTTTTCCTAAGTCTATTGTTTCTAAATCGCTAGACTCAAAATATACTCGTTCCTCTAAACCATCATTGGCTTCGTAATCAAAATGGAATACTATATCTTCTAAAACGGTGGTATCTCTAGTCAAATCCTCGTCCTTTTGAATAGGTGAATAATTATTAAAATTATTTGGATTTGAACTAGAAACATTATCATTATTAAGCTCACTTGGAGTAAATTCCTGATCACCGTGCCTACTTATTTCAAATTCTTCATCAACACTATCCTCATCATAATCATCATTATAATAATATGAAAATGGTTGAACCTCATCTAAACAAGTAGTGTTACCAATTTTTTTCTCGTCATTTTGATTATGTGAATAACTATCTTCATTTTCAAAGGTATTATTGGAAACACTGTATTTGAAATTAAGATTATTTCGAGCAATTCTTTCATTTGTCTCAGCCATCAGCTTGAGGGATTCCTCTATATAAAGTTTTCTTTCGTCATAAACCAAGTTATTCATCTCAGTTATCTTACGTGTCGACTCTTCTAATTTCCTGAGGGACTCTTCTAAAGGAGGAATAGGAACAGAAGGATCATAAAAAGGACTACTTTTCAAAAGTTTCATTGCATCCTCCAAAGACGAAGAATTAGTGCTATAATCTTCTTGCTCATACGACCGGTAGGCATATGTATAGTAATTGGGCTCATCATGGTATGAACCATAACCTTCAAAAGGCTGATGTTCCCAACCACTATTCATACTATGGTCAAAGTTGTAATGTCCATTTTGAAAATCATTCGGATATTCGTTGTATTGGCTATTGTAATACCAGTTCGACATTCTATTGCAGGGGTGTGAGTTGTCACACAAAATAAAACCCACTGACAGGGGATTCGTGGGTGGATAGAGTCTTACCTCCCGTACCAGACGGGCAATGAACCGTTGAAGTCGACTCAGGACACCGACTCCTATGTCAGTGTAAGAACCCGAGGGGCCGAGACAGTATCGTAACTGTCGTCCTTCCCTGCAAACAATTTATATTTAATCTTTAACCCTTCCTTAGGGTTTAAAAATAATAATATCCAATGTCCCAAAAATAAAGTCCAAAAAGTGTCCAAAAATAAAAAGAAAAATTACAAAAAATAAAACCCTATTTACAGTTTCTAAAAATAAAATAAATAAAGTCTAAATATGTACAAAATCTTCTTCACTCCTTGGACTCCTCTTTTCTTTCCATCTTTGGCGATGCTTTCCTTTTATAGAACTTTTTATTTCCTTGTAGCTTCGCTCCAAATCTTAAAATAATCCAAAAAAATACCAAAGGCGTAAAAGAGAACAAAAATAATAAAAATAAAAATAAACCTAAAACAAAACTAAATACAAGTCCGCGTCGACGATGCCAAATATTGATGTAGTATTTTATAGTGGTAGTAAAGATTCGTTCAAAGACTTGTAGAAATTGATTTTAGACTTAATATATATACAAGATTGTCACGAAAACGAGAGATGCTAGGACTTCGGATTCCACCATAAACTCATTCATGCGATTCAAATATTAATTCTTTTAACAATTATAGTTCAATAAAGACACAGACTCTTATTTTTTCCAAGGTAGATTCTCAAAATATTAGTTGTAAATCCTAAGCATGGGACATCAAAACATCTAAGCAAGCATGACCCATCAAACGAGATGAAAACTATTTAATCAAATTCCTAATTCAATTTTAATTAGTGCAAAAGTCATATAAGAATTAAATATAATTACCCACGTATGATATTAGGCTTCCTCCGTCGTCCCAATATTACGGTTTAGCTCCTTATATCAAAAACAAGTTCAAAATAATAACTCATGGATGAATAGGTGTTTTATTGAAGAAAAATAATATTACAGCGAATTTGTAACAAATATAATTTTTACAGAAGATACTGTCACAGAACCCACTGTTACAGAGGAAAACTTAACATGAATAATTGTTGCAGAACTGTTACATATTTGAAAGAAAATGTGACACTTTTTCTATCTTCTTCTTCCTTCCTGCTGGTGTAGAACTCGTCTACAGCTTTGATTTCTTAGCATTGTCACCTCTCTAATCACCTCTGCTACGTTCTTTAACTCCCCTAGACTCTCTACCATCCTGTATGAGACTCGAAACAACTTATATATGCCCCCTTTTCTTACGGACAAATCCTTCCAAAATATTTTTTTTCTTTCTCCAAAAGACTCGGGAATTTCCTTACGCGTTTGCAATAGCGTCTGAGTTGTTCCAAATATAAACTCAAGTCAGCTGATAAGGTATTCTTCTTGATTTGCTTCATGTAACTTCCATACTCCAACCAAATTCCCTTTCCCTGCATAACCGAGGAACTATGTGTTGGATATTTTCAATAATATAGAAAATAAAAAGGTTTTCATTTTTGGTTAGCCACTACAATGGGGAGTGTCATGATCCTAATAGATGTAATGGATGTTAGTTGGAGATGAAAAGGCATCTCCATAGGGTGTGATGGTTCACAAGAGACACATCCATTCCCATTAGACACTATTGGTGTCTTTTGGAAGTGAAAAGGCATCTCCAATGGGCATGAATTCCCTATAAATAGTGATGGTTTGTTTTCATTCAAACAAATAGAAAAAAAACACATCTGATTTCTTTTATCTCTAAGCATCATCAGAAACTTAATATTGTGTGTTCTTGGTTGGGTCAAGGGAGTACAACTCTTGAACCCAACAACGTTGTTAGGGCTTCATTGTATCCTGAAAGCAATATTTCGCTGACCGATTGTACTCGCCAATTATTTGAGAATGGTCGAAATAATTGCTGAAAAGAATCGCAAGGCCTTGAAGCTTGTGAAACGACATTCTTTTCAATCTCTGTTTTCATCCTCATGTACCCAAATTTTCCAACAGTTTTCAGCAATTAGTTTCTCTTGACAATGGAGGATGAAACTCTGCTGTAAGGCGTGATCGTTGTATCTTGGAAAGAGACATACGTAAAACCGTGAACACCGTATATGGGGATAATTGTCTTTAGGGAAAGAGTGATCCTCGCCTCGATCAACCAATCTGATAAGTCTTTCTAACTCTCTTTTATTATTGTTGTGTTTGTAGCATGAAAGTGATTTCCGAGAAACCGAAACCGCATATTATTTCCAACAATCTTAAAGACAATTCAATTCTTTGTAATTTCGGTTTCTTGGATATAATACATGCTTGTTGTCTAGGTTAGTGAGGTAAGCATTTTCATCACTGTTCGCGGGGTAATAACATGTATGTTACTGTCGGATGCATGACATATCCATGTTCTGGTTGTGTAGAATTAGGATTTTAACATGTATGTTCTTGTTGTCGAATTACCATGTACTCTTCATTAGTATCCCTGTGGAATTAGGATTTTACATATATGTGATGCATGCAACCATTTATTCAATTATGAATTTTTTAGAACACAATATGTAAATTGAGTAAGACTGCCAAGGTCGTATTCATGTTGGCATCCTTACGATACATGGCTTGGAAAGTAGAAAGAGAACTCTCATGATCACGATGGGTAAATTAACAAGTAATTGATAGTGGTTATGGACATAGAAATTTTGCTTATAACCGGTCCTATACCAAATCAACCATATCTATTATGATATCGGTCCATGTCTCTTGAACTGGCATCAGAGACTAAAGACAAAATTATACATGGAAATAATTAAGTGCTTCTTGTTTTAGATCACACTGTACATATGATTAAGATCTCTTATTGTTCTGAAAATTTTGGGTGAATTAAGAGACTTGAATGATAACGGTTGACCTCATCTCTGTAACCACTTATGATTAGTTACCGGACATAACCCTCTTCAAGAGACGCGTCCTTATTTATCCGTACAAAAATCACTTTTGTGTAAAGACAATTTGTTTTCCCCAAATGAAAACAGAGGATGCGCTCTGTATACGAGAGAAGCAGAATCTCTAATGGGATTAAAGACTGTCATAGTTGCCTGTGGGGTGCGACAAACTACTGTCATAGTGTTGTGGCAGAATCTGGTCCAAGTATGTTAACAGGAAAATTGGTTAGGTTGACAGTGGCTAGGATCGTTTTGGTCATGGAGACAAGGAAGTAGAAACTGAGTCTGAAACCCACATGTGTTCCGTCTCTTATTGACTACAAATCTTCCCTGTATAGTAAACTGTGATTTCATGACATTTGCATATTTCCATGAAATGTGGGGGAAGAAGTACCATGAATAGGTTCTGATGCCAATATGCATGGCACTAGGCAATTAGGGTCCGTTGATGATCTGTGATCTCACTGGAAGGGATTACTAGTTTCGATGGATTGAAAGGAATCACATCATTTCATTTCAAACGGAAAACACATCTGTATGAATGGATAATTCTTGTAATATTAATTTGGGTTTGGCACTGACAACATTTGGGTTGGTTTATAGTAAGTACCATCACCTAAAGTTAATCCAATTGTTGGCTAGTTGCCATTAGTGGGAGTTTCTGCTTTCACGAAAAGTAATTTGAGACTGTCGACGAACCATCGTCTCATGACTATTGGGGATAGCCATGAATGATTAAGATTATTGTACATAGAGAATCTTAATGAAGTGTAATTGGATAAATGATTTGGAATTGAAGTTCATTAAAGTCTGAAACCGTAGTTGTTAAGATAACAATTGCATGAAATAAGCATAATTCTTGTGATAAGAATTATAGGTTCCAAATTTGGAAATTGGAATATCTTAAATGACATTGAAAGGGAAAAGTGGAATACCGGTGAAAATGTAACGTATTGGAAGATTGGGCGGCCGACCAAATTGTTAGAAAAAAACAATGTTTTGTTTTAATCAAAAAATGCATGGACCATGTTTTGATCCCAAGACCTATTGCTCTCTAGATGTTTTTTCATGTGAATGAATAAAACATTAGTCCCATATAGACTAAAACACTAAGAGTTTTAGACTTAAATAGCATTGGTTTAGCCTTAAGGGCATGGCCCTTTGGGTCTTTAGACCTTTGTGTATGGGGAAAGCCCTAGACTATGGCAAGGTTGCCTAAACCTTATTGCATTTCTTATTGCCTTTCCCGTTCGCACGGTGCTTCGCACAGAAGCACGCACGCTCGGCTCGGGCGTGGGTTTGGGTTTGGCCGACCCTTTCTTTTTACTGAAAATTTCCACTCGTTTCTCCCACACATGTAAAGAATTTTATTCTTTGCCTTCTCGGTTTTGGATATCCGACAGCCACTAGAATCATCTTTAGTCACACACGGTTAATTCTCACGCGTGAATTCTCTTAACTGTTTTCATCGTAAAGAATCTTTAATCTCACGCATGTGGACACCTGTGCACAGAGATTTCTCGTCGAGAAGAATCTTGCCCGACAGATGCGTTTTTTACAATTATTTTAACGGATGCTTTTTGCTTTTACTCGTCCGACAAATTGAACGCGTGATTTACGGATCTGTGTCTCAAACGTTCGAATTCTTACCTATAAATACGAGTTAAGGCTTTCAGTTTCGAATTCTTACCTATAATTTCTCCTTCTTCTCTAATTATTTTCAGAAACTTAAGTTCTTATTCATATTTGTCTTAAAACTCAGAAAAACGTTCAGTTCTTTTCTGAAACAAGTTGTAGTTTACGTAAACATAATTTTGTATAACTACTTCTTGATTTACAGAATTTTAGTTCACGAAATATAGTTTACAGAAACATAAAATTGTTTTTACATTACTCAGAAACAATTTGTATTTTCAATTTGTGTTTTTGTTTTTACTTGTGCTGCCAAGTTCTAAGGGTTCTCTCTGTGTATGCTACACATAGAGGAGAACTAACAATAGTTGTATCCTGGAGGTAGTTTGCTAATTGCTATAGCATCTCAGAGGAGTAGCAGGCAATATTACCTTTAGCTCAGCGTATCTCATACATGCCTCTACTAAGTTTATTGAGTTATTTGTTACTACTATCAGTGTAATCTAAGTATTATTTCCCATTTGCATTCGATTATTGTAATGAATTCCAACAATCTAAAGGTAATATCGTGCCTTATTGTAATATTGTAATACTGTAATATTCTTTATTGTAAGAACATGGGAAAGAATACTGTAGAAAAACCACCAAAGTTCAGTGGTAAGGACTTTAAGAGATGGCAGTCTAAATTGCTATTCTTCCTAAACGACCAAAGGTTAGATGGATATGCTTTAGAAAAACCCTCGAGAAAACTTCATCGCCGTGGTAATGAAGATAAATTGGACAGGTGGAATAGGAAGAATTATTTGTGCAAGAATCATATTCTTAACTGTCTTGATGACTCCTTGTATGACTTCTATAATGCAAAAGAAGATTTTAATGCTTTTGATTTATGGGAAGCTCTAGAAGAAAAATATCATGCTGAAGCTGCTGGAAGTAAGAAATTCTTGATGGCTAAGTTCTTAGAATACAACATGATGACGACGAAAAGCCTGTGGTAGAACAGTTCGTTTAACTTCAACTCCTCATCAGCGAGATTCTTGATGAAGGCATGACTTTTGATGAAGCTCTACAAGTATCGGCTGTGATTGAAAAGCTTCCACCCTCATGGAGCGAATACAAGAGGAGGTTGCGACACAAGACTCGTGAAATCACCATGGTGGATCTTGGCAAAAAGATCCAGGTTGAGGAGCTTATGTGCAGCAAGGACAAGAGCATGATGTTGAGCAAAAACATGTCCAACAAAGCTCATGTTTTGGACGATAAAGTCGCTTCAAAGAAAACCCTGGAGAATCCAAAAAATGGGTAATAAACGTAACAGACGTCGAAAACCCAGAGGTAACAATTTTAAGCCTAGAGGTGGTGTCACTAAGCACACCATCAAAGGCGACTGTTTTAATTGTGGTAAACCTGGACATATGTCTAAAGACTATAAGGCCCCTAAAAGGATCAAATATGATCCAAAACAGAAAAATAAGGCAAACATAGTAGAGGACTCTGGATATTTCACTGGCATGGTGTCTGAAGTCGACCTTGTCTCTAGTATGACTAATGTGAGAGACTGGTGGCTTGATTACTGGAGCCACCAAGCATGTCTCAAATTCAGAAATGCTTTCTCCTCCTATGCCATAGTAGGAGATGATGAGAAACTGTTCATGGGAAACTCTTCCACCGCGAAAGTGGTGGGGAAAGGCAAGGTCGAACTGAAGCTAACTTCAGAAAAACTCTCGCATTGAATGACGTATTCTACGTCCCAGGACATATGCAAAAATCTTATCTCGAAAACCATCCCGCTAGGAAAAGGTTTTAAAATTGTTCTTTAATCCAATATCATTGTGATTTCTAAGCATGGTGAATTCGTAGGAAAAGGTTATGTTACCGATAACATGATTAAGCTTAGTGTATCTGATTTGAAATTGAATGTTAATGCATCTTCTTCTGTTTATGTTTGTGACTCCTCACATGTTTGGCATGATAGACTTGGGCATGTTAATTTCAAATCGCTAGAAAGACTTGCTAATTTAGGTTGCATACCAAAAATAAACTTTGATAAAAAACAAAGATGTGAAATCTGTGTTGAATCAAAATATGCAAGAAAACCATTTAATAAAAGTGTTGAACGTAGAACAGTTCCTTTGGAATTAATACACTCGGATTTAGGAGACTTGAAATCAACACCAACAAGAGGTGGTAGAAAATGGTATATCACTTTCATAGATGATTACTCACGATCTTTACATCACAAGTTCATCTTCTTAGAAGTAAAGATGAGGCCTTAGAGGCTTTCAAGTTTTATAAACTTGAAGTAGAAAACCAAAAAGGAGTTAAGATTAAAACTCTTAGGTCTGACCGTGGCGGTGAGTATGTGATACCCATAGGAGAGTTTTGTAAAAATAATGGAATCATTCATGAAACCACTGCACCATATTCACCTGAATCGAATAGTGTAGCCGAAAGAAAAAATAGAACACTCATAGATATGGTAAATGCTATGTTGACAAGTTCAGGGTTATCTTCGAACTTGTGGGGGGAAGCTATCCTCTCGGCATGCTATATTTTGAACCGAGTTCAATTTAAAAAATCAGATAAAACTTCCTACGAATTGTGGAATGGTAAACAACCTTCATATGCATACTTTAAAGTGTGGGGGTGTTTGGCCAAGGTGGCCATTCCTCATCCCAAGAAAACTAAAATAGGTCCCAAAACAGTCGACTGTGTTTTCTTAGGGTATCCTGAGCATACAATTGCACACAGGTTTATGGTCATCGGTTCGACCATAATAACATTGGTCAGAATACCATATTGGAATCTAGAGATGCTTGTGTTTTATGAACACATATTTCCTTTAAGGTCTGGACCTCGAAAAGGGTCCATGATGACCTCCCGGATGTTCCATCGACTAGTCAAACTCCAACTTTGGAGTATGAGACCTAACCAAGAAGAAGTAAGAGGGTTAGAACTGAAACAAGTTTTGGCCCCGATTTTTTGACTCTTACGGTAGAGTCTGAACCCCAAACCTATAAGGAAGCTATGACTTCTCCGAAGCTCCTTTCGGGAAGAAGCTTCATTAAATGAATGGGAGTCCATTCAAAAAACGAAACTTGGGAGCTTGTAGACTTGCCTCCTGGAAGTAAATCCATAGGTTGCAAATGGGTGTTCAAAAGGAAACTTAGAACAGATGGAACTATAGATAAATATAAATCTAGGTTGGTAGCTAAAGGCTATAGACAACAGGAAGGAGTAGATTTCTTTGATACCTATTCACCAGTCTATAGAATCACCTCGATTAGAATGTTGATTGCTATTGCTTCAATTTATGATTTTCATATACATCAGATGGATGTTAAAACTGCTTTTCTATATGGTGAATTGAATGAAGAAATTTATATGGATCAACCTGAAGGCTTTATAGTAAAAGGTTATGAAAACAAAGTATGCAAGTTAAACAAATCTCTTTACGGTTTAAAACAAGCACCTAAACAGTGGCATGAAAAATTTGATCATGTTATGATAATTAATGGCTTCAAGGTTAATGAATCTGATAAATGTATTTACATTAAATCTGTGGATGATTCTCATGTTATTGTATGCCTATATGTTGATGATATGCTCATATTAGGCATTAACCTTGATATTATTAATACCATTAAAAGCATGCTTAGAGATAATTTTGACATGAAAGACTTAGGCCCTACTGATGTAATCTTTGGGATGAAAATCAGAAAGATGTCTGATGGATATAGTCTTAGTCAATCTCATTATGCTAAAACCGTACTAAAGAGATTTAATTATGAAAATGCTAAACCTGCATCTACTCCTTTTGATCCCACTTGTAAATTGAAAAAGAACAAGGGTAAGGGTATTGATCAACTTGAGTATTCTCGCATTATTGGTAGTCTTATGTATTTGATGAACTGTACAAGACCGATATTGCTTACTCGTGAGTAGATTAAGCGGTATACTTGCAACCCAGGCGGGATCACTGGAATGCTCTCTTCATAGTTTTACGTTACACGAGAGGACCTCAAACTATTGCTTAAGTTTTGGGAAGTATCCTGGCTGTTTGGAAGGGTATTGTGATGCCAACTAGATATCGAGACTCGAAGAGTGCAAATCTACTAGTGGGTACATCTTCTTGCTTGGAGGTGCGTCTGTCTCATGGAAGTCTACCAAAAGACATGTATAGCTAAATCCACTATGGAGTCTGAGTTTATAGCCTTGGAAAAAGCCGGAGAGGAAGCTGAATGGATGCGATGTTTCACCGGGAGGAATTCCACTGACCAAGCCTCGTGTCTTCAATCGCCATCCACCGTGACGAAGAAGTCGCTCTTGGTTGCGCAAAGAACAATGTATACAACGGAAAGTCTATACATATACGTAGAAGACACAAGACGGTGAAACAACTACTCTCTACTGGTATTATCTCGATAGACTTTGTAAAATCCAAAGATAATCTTGCGAGATCCTTTGACGAAAGGTTTACCGAGAGAGGAAGTTAAATCCACATCGAGGGGATGGGACTTAAGCTCATAGAATAAATCACCATGAAGGATACTCAACCTTGTGATTGGATTTCCAAGATCAAGGTTCAATGAGACAACTAATTTATGGTGATATTGTGAAAGCACTATCTTAGTCCCTCCCTATGGTGTAACCGTGTGATAGTGCGGCTGCTTGAGATTTACAGGATGATCTTTTGAGATCTTAATGGGTTCCATGGATTTGATTAAAGCGGGGTGTGGCAGGACACTCTTTATGGACCCACCTTTGTGGATGTTGGAAGTGTGGCCGCTTCCTATGAGAATATGAGCTGATTCTCTAGAGACATTCATTAAGTCCGGGATTTTAGCCCACGGCCAAAATTGGCACAACCGCAAGAGCTTGGTAGCTGTTTTCTTCGGTTGAGGCATCAAGTGTGGTCATTTCTGAATTGCATTCTTTGTTGGCGGTTCAAGACATTGCGTTCACCATATCAACAAGCAGTTCAGGTAACCTCTCACTAAGTTAAGGTTCAATCTTTGGGACACCTTAGCCTATTTTGTTGCCTTATGTTTTATCGTGTTTTATCGACATGTTTTATTATTCATGTGGGGGATTGTTAGAAAAAAACAATGTTTTGTTTTAATCAAAAAATGCATGGACCATGTTTTGATCCCAAGACCTATTGCTCCCTAGATGTTTTTTCATGTGAATGAATAAAACATTAGTCCCATATAGACTAAAACACTAAGAGTTTTAGACTTAAATAGCATTGGTTTAGCCTTAAGGGCATGGCCCTTTGGGTCTTTAGACCTTTGTGTATGGGGAAAGCCCTAGACTATGGCAAGGTTGCCTAAACCTTATTGCATTTCTTATTGCCTTTCCCGTTCACGCGGTGCTTCGCACAGAAGCACGCACGCTCGCTCGGCTCGGCTCGGCTCGGGCTCGGGCAAGGGCGTGGGCGTGGGCGAGGGAGAGGGAGAGGGCGTGGGCGTGGGAGTGGGAGTGGGAGTGGGTGTGGGTGTGGGTTTGGGTTTATCCGACCCTTTATTTTTACTGAAAATTTCCACTCGTTTCTCCCACACATGTAAAGAATTTTATTCTTTGCCTTCTCGGTTTTGGATATCCGATAGCCACTAGAATCATCTTTAGTCACACACGGTTAATTCTCACGCGTGAATTCTCTTAACTGTTTTCATCGTAAAGAATCTTTAATCTCACGCATGTGGACACCTGTGCACAGAGATTTCTCGTCGAGAAGAATCTTGCCCGACAGATGCGTTTTTTACAATTATTTTAACGGATGCTTTTTGCTTTTACTCGTCCGACAAATTGAACGCGTGATTTACGGATCTGTGTCTCAAACGTTCGAATTCTTACCTATAAATACGAGTTAAGGCTTTCAGTTTAAAGACATACCATTCAGAACTCTTATCTTCTGAATTTCTCCTTCTTCTCTAATTATTTTCAGAAACTTAAGTTCTTATTCATATTTGTCTTAAAACTCGAAAAACGTTCGGTTCTTTTACTCAAACAAGTTGTAGTTTACAGAAACATAATTTTGTATAACTACTTCTTGATTTACAGAATTTTAGTTCACAGAAATATAGTTTACAGAAACATAAAATTGTTTTTACATTACTCAGAAACAATTTGTATTTTTAATTTGTGTTTTTGTTTTTACTTTTGCTTAGCAAGTTCTAAGGGTTCTCTCCGTGTATGCTACACATAGAGGAGAACTAACAAGATAGTTATATCCTGGAGGTTAGTTTGCTAATTGCTATAGCATCTCAGAGGAGTAGCAGGCAATATTACCTTTAGCTCAGCGTATCTCATACGTGCCTCTACTAAGTTTATTGAGTTATTTGTTACTACTATCAGTGTAATCTAAGTATTATTTCCCATTTGCATTCGATTATTGTAATTAATTCCAACACAAATATCCAACGATGAGATAAATTATGAACATTTGCATTACATAATGTAAAATGTTACATAGACATTGCCTATGTTTTTTGGGTATAAATTTGTAGAGGATTGGGCATGAGTATAGAAGTTACTCATCGTAATAATGTACTTGTTGAAATAGCAAGCAAGTTGCCTACAAATTTTATATGCCTCTAGTGTATTCAAGTCTTAATGATTTTTTTTTATTATGAATTAACCTTAAACGTTAATTGGGATCACTAGAGAGGTTAGAATTATTTTGTAAAATCAAATAGGAATATTTTTTAATAATGTTTTCAGAATTGATTGCATGAGTAGATGTAATTAATTAGGAGGAATGGCTTAGAACCTAACTTGTAGAGATCCCATTTTCGGAAGAAGCCATCTCAAGAGGTCTTGATTAATTGTGAATCAGGCTAGGATCTATAACGTCTCTAACAAAGACTTATAATTAAAAGTCAAGACATACAAGTCTTGTACATTGAACGGTAAGTCAATTATTCAAGAAAGGAGTAATTGCAGTTAGCTATTGAAACGGAGAAAAACTTGGTAGACCTATTTATGAAGAGTCTCCCAAAGGAATTGTTTTCAATGAAGTATACAGAAATGGGACTAAGGTCTGTGAATGAAATTTCGATCACTCATAGCAGAAACCCAACCTGTGTTTTGAAAAAGATAAATAAGGTTCAATGTGGTACCAACAAGTTATGGATGTGATTATGGTGCACTAAGTAAAAACTTCTCATTTCTGTTTAGTGTAGGTTCTGCAAGAAAAAAAAAAGGGATGAATGAAAATCCTTAATAAGTCTAACTTTTATCACAAGGTGTCTCGCAGAAACACCTTCGAGACTTACCTATATGAGTATGGAAATCAGGCCGTTTCCTAAGAGAAAAAGACCGTTCTCTGAGAGACTCATGAATACAGGATAAGCACATGGCCATTAATGTACTGGCTATAGAACACACAATCCCTGAAATCAGTATGTGTTGATATTCCGGTTTTATCACATGGGGTACTTGGTTCAAGACTGGTTTCACCACTGAATCCCGATAAGGCTTTGAATTTCTTACACTAAGTGAAGGTTCAAATCCAAAAGATACCTATCATTTATGTATTGATTTCAACGATGATGCTTATTTCCCAATTAAGCTTGAACTACATTGGCTTGATCCCACTCGGGTACGTAGGCAGTCACTTGAGTGATGCAGCCACTCCAGTTTTGTAAGTTTTACTTTGTTTTATTTTCATGGTTTTTTGTTATTGAAAATAAGGGGAGATTGTTGGATATTTTCAATAATATAGAAAATAAAATGGTTTTCATTTTTGGTTAGCCACTACAATGGGGAGTGTCATGATCCTAATAGATGTAATGGATGTTAGTTGGAGATGAAAAAGCATCTCCATAGGGTGTGATGGTTCACAAGAGACACATCCATTCTCATTAGACACTATTGGTGTCTTTTGGAAGTGAAAAGGCATCTCCAATGGGCATGAATTCCCTATAAATAGTGATGGTTTGTTTTCATTCAAACAAATAGAAAAAAACACATCTGATTTCTTTTCTCTCTAAGCATCATCAGAAACTTAATACTTTGTGTTCTTGGTTGGGTCAAGGGAGTACAACTCTTGAACCCAAAAACGTTGTTAGGGCTTCATTGTATCTTGAAGGCAATATTTCGTTGACCGATTGTACTCACCAATTATTTGGGAATTGTCGAAATAATTGCTGAAAAGAATCGCAAGGCCTTGAAGCTTGTGAAACGACATTCTTTTCAATCTCTGTTTTCATCCTCTTGTACCCAAATTTTCCAACACTATGAAACTTTCTTTTCTGTCGATTCTAAAGCAGGTATGTTCCCTATTTTGATTAAAACTCTCATTAGTAAATATAGGATATGATCCTAGGCGTCCATATACTCTCTCAATAATTCACGTATCTTCCCAAATCATCAACAGACCCGACAATGTTTCCACGTACTTTCCAAAAGAAAAACCAATACCCGTCTCCTCTGTTTTGCTTCCAATCAGCGTTATAGCCAATTTGGGTCCATTCCAGCACCCATACCACATCTGTTTAGGGCTAAGAAACAATCCCAAGAAAAATCAGAGCTTTAGTCTTATTGAAACTTTCCCGAAATCGCAACCCTAATTTTATTCTCGCTGAAAATATTATTCCCTCCAAAAATCAGTTTAAACGTGAAGAACAGGGATGCCCCCTATCCGGCAGTGGAGTCCCTTTAGCAATTGGGGCGGAAACAATAATTTCTGGGTGCAAATAGCCATGGGGGTGCCCCTTATCCAAACTGAGAGGCCGAATAGTAGGTCTCCGGGTGCAACTTTTAGAGACGATTTCGCCAAAAACGTTTATTGCCCAAAAATATCTACAAACACATAAAACAACATAATAAATACGAAATCGAGTGACAACAATATATAGTATTGAGATCAATTTAGACACAAAAATGTGTCTATCACGTGGTCGCACGTGTTTGTTGAAACCATTAATGCTTTGGTGTCGGAAGGAGTTCTGACGTCCTCTGCTGCTTCGTTGGGAAATCCTCTTCATTGTCAGAGAGACTTAAAAAATCATTGAGTTGAGCTTCCAGTTTGAATAGATCTTTCTCAGATCTTTTTAACTTATCCTTATAAGACATTACTTTCTTCATGGCGGTATTGATGCGATACTTGAAACTCCTTTTCCGGTTGAGGAATTCATTTGTAACCTCTTTTAAGTTGATAACATGTTTTTCATGGTCAGGAAAGCTTGTGTCACCATGATTTTTTTTTAGGAACGTCATCCTTGTTAAAAGATCTGTTCATTCTTGAGGACTTGATTCCTTTGCGGAAACACACTTTAATAGATGTGGCAACATCTTTTCTGGTAACACTTCTAGTTGTAGAGCCATAAGCTTCGATGGTTCACAACCAACGATGGTACCTGAAATATGAACCTTTCTCAAATAAATATTAGTAAAAAAAACATTTTCCTTTTAATCATTTTTCAAGTCGAATCTCTTATTTATTCCCCAGTGAAGTCGCCAATGTAGAAATCGAGGCCTGGCACGGGTCGAGAGCCGGTCTATTACTTGTCCCCAGCAGAGTCGCCACTGTAAAAATTGAGGGTCAGCACGGGTCGATAAGCCAAGATTTTTCCGATCCCTGATCTAATGGGGGAGAGCCTATGTGCTCATCCGTTCGTGGATGTTTACCGGACAAGGTCGTACAGAGGTAGCTTCTCACCAGATCGTTGGTAAGGGAGCTAGCTCTGCAAAAGAATGAGAAGATGTTTTGAAGTCGCCACCTGACTAAGGGGAGTCAGGACCCTTTTAACTAGTTTGAATTCTTTTGAGGAAAACAAAACCTAGTTATGACTTTCATATTTATGGTCTGCTATCATAGAGTCTGGGTAAGGAGATTCTAGTACGGGATGGGAAGGTGTTAGGCACCCATCGCCCAATCGTAAGATTGGCCTCTACTTCATGATTAAAAGGGGAAAATGTTTATAATTTATTGAGAATAGATTTTCATGCATAAGCTATTTAGAAAAGAGACATAGTTAGAAGTTGGGTGGAACTTCGACTATGGAGACGTGGTTTCTTTCTTTTGTAGTGGTTTTTCTTTTGTGGTGGTTTGGGTGGAAACCTTGGTTTTTTGATCCTTTTGTTATGGTTTTGGTGGAAACCTTGTTTTGTGGTGGTTTTGGGTGGAAAACCGTGTTTTTGTTGTGGTTTGGGTTTTTTAATGGTGTTGTTTTGGTGGTTTGGGTGGAAACCTTGTTTTGTGGTGGTTTTGGGTGGAAAACCTTGTTTGGTGGTTTGGGTGGAAGCCTTGGTTTTTTTGAGAAGAAATTTGAATGAAATTTCAAAATTAAACAATGAACCTGCAGATTAGCTCAATAAAAATAGGATTAATGCAAACCTTATTGTTTTGACAATGGGTCTAATGTGGGAGGGAATTCCGCTTTATACCTACACTTTGATTTATCCCGGAGGGAATTCCGCTTTATACCTACACTTTGATTTATCCCACTGGGAAAATTAATAATAAAACACAAATTCTTATGTAACACTAAGAGTAGTCACGGTGTTACTACGAAATGGAAAACCATTCTGTTCCCGTATGACTACATAATTTACCAAAGAGATAAGCAATTAATATACCTGAATTATGATATTGAAATTTAAAAAGGATTCTTATGATGATTTCCTGCTTCCGTTAAGTATGTTGAAAGTAGTTAAAGTACTAGCAATTTATTGCTAATCTTTTAAGAACTTAAAGACAATACTTAATTTGATATTACTATATTTTTTGGGTTTTCTCGAAATAAACTATAAATGCGTAAGACAATAATAACTATTATGTAGGAAGGAAATTTGATTTCTCTTTGATTAAATGACACAATACATGGAGACTTGGAACATGTGAGAAGAAATATTTTTTATTTGAGAAACAATAATTCTTCTTGGTTTGAGTGGAAACCTAGATTTTTAGATTGTGGTTTGGGTGGAAACCTTGTGTTGTGGTGTGGTTTGGGTGGAAACCTTGTTAAAGTAAAGGAAGAAGTCTTGTTTCTTCTGAGAAGTGGTTGTTAGAAGTTGTTGGAAGAAATCTTTTTGAAAAATGGCGTGTTGAGAAGTTTGTTTTCTACTGCCTTTTATAGCCAGCGAACTCTTCAATCACCCGCAAAATCCGCAAAAATCCTGCCTGATTGAGCGTCCTTCTTCTTTTCCTAACAAAACAAAAGTGGGCGTCCTTTTTTTCCTTTCCTAATAAAACAAAAGTGGGTCCCGCTTGTCCCCCTTTAGTTGAATAAATTATTTTTTTTTCTTCTTCCTTGCACGTGAATGTGATTGTCCTTTTGACAAACACAAGTGGGTCCTATTTGAAGAAAAAAAACAGTCACTAATTAATGTCTTGGTGCTGATAAGGGGAGGATGAAAAGTGGTCGCCCCTCAACGTCTTCTGAGTTCTTGTTTTGCTCATAACTTCTTCATACGAACTCCGAAAGACTTCGTTCTTTCGCCATTAACTTTGTATTTTCTTCCTCTTTGATGTGATAGCAAGAACTCCTGGGTTTGAATGGGTAATGAAATGGGTAATTGGGTAGTGCTTATGGGCTTGATTGGATAGTGTTTGTGGGCTTGATTTAAAGGGTATGAAAATCCAATAATTGCCACAAAGAATTTCTCTTGTATTTGTCTTCGAAGTATAAGACTGATATCTTTCCATGGAAGGTGCGAAATTGGGGTGTCAACACTTATCACACCACTGAATAAGCATGTCGACAAGTTAAGTGATCGAGTGGTTAGCATGTTTTCCGTAGAAGAGCATACGTATTATTTATTTGATTATGTGGAAGATGTTTCCAAAACCTCTATCTTCAAGAACAGTTGAGCAGAATAGCCCCTAGTGGTTTACTGATTGAATTTTTTTTTCAAAGTTTTCGTAGTAGTAATTAAGATTCGTTCTCTCAGACTTGCGAAAATTAAATTTAAAGGTTCAATGAAAATAATAAACAAAGGCGAGAGTTACTGGGCCTAGGATTCCACCGAATTCATATCAATAGGTTTAATTTATTTATTCTCAATAATTAAAGCTCAATAAAAAAAAAAACACCGACTCTTATTTTTGCCAAGGTAGACTCTCAAAAGATTAATTGTATCCCCTAAGCATAGATTATCTAAACAAAGCATAACATATCTAATTGAATGACAACCAATTTAATCAAATCATAATTCTATTCAAAATAAGTGCAAAAGTCAAATAGAAAATAAAATAAATTCACCCATGTGTGAAGTTCGGTTTCCTCCGTCGACCCAGTGTTGGGGTCTAGCTTCTCATGATAAAAACACACCCAAAAATATAATTCATAGCTCAAATGGTGTTTTTATTAGAGAAAAATAATTATACAACGAGTTTGCATTGCTTCCTGGGTGTTACAGAGTACACCGTTACAATGAAATTCAAATACTGCTGATAGTGTTGCTGTTACAGAGAAAAATAATTATACAGCGATCTTGCAACGCTTCCTAGGTGTTACAGAGTACACCGCTACAATGAAATTCAAATACTGTTGCTAGTGTTGCTGTTAAAATTGGAAACTATCGTAGAGAAACTGTCGCTAAGGTTTGAAAATGCGACAGTTCATAAACGACAGACCAGAAGTGTATGTTCTTCTTCTTCTCTGCAGCAGCAGAGAAGCTGCTCTGCAACTCTCAATTCTCTCCCCCAAACTCTCGATAATCCTCTAGGATCCCCGAAAACTCTTTAAATACTCCACATGATCGATATAACTCCCGTATCATTCTCGTATATTCTTCATTAATTATATTTATCTTCCACGGACTATCACGGAAATAGTCTTCCTTCTTTAACTCCACAACTCGTCTGTACGGTGATGACACACTCCAACATGTAGATTTCTCGTAATAGATCGATCCTAACTCGTGCCAGGAAGATTTCTACACGCTCCAAACACGTCCACTCCCCGGAATATTTTCCTTTTCCAGTTTAATCGAGATATGTGTTGAAAACTTCCTTTTCTTCGTAACTAAATCATTTACCAACCCTGACTCGACCTAACAGGATATTCCCATTCAAACTGCTACAAAAAATCTAGCCAAATATCATGGAATTCTCGAACAGAACCTTCCCTTTTTTGAACCAAAAACCCGAGAGAAGTTCTTTCCCATGTTTTGTCTCCAATCCGAGTTCTAGCCAAATTTACTCGATCCGAGAAGATATACCAAGCATGTTAAGCCGAAACAGGATGATTGCAACTGATTCCAGCGATTGAATCTCTCTCGAGATACCCCAAAAATCCAACCCTAAAATTGTTCTCTCTTCAAGCATTATTCCCGCCTAAACATGAAATTCAAATGGTAGAAGAAAGTACCCCTTATCCAGACCAGGGGTGCGAATAGCAATTTGGGTGCCCCTTAGCAAAAATTGGAGTCCACTTAGCAAATGTCCTTCGGGGGTATCCTTAGCAGTTTTTCGAGCTGAATCTTCCAAAAACGTTTATTTCCTAAAAAAAACACCTACAAACAAGTTTATTAGTGATAAAATGAGTCCCAGCTAATGTATTTATTGGTGAAAATGCGTCACACTTGCGTATTCATCAAATTCCCCCACACTTGCATTTTGCTAGTCCTCGAGCAAAACAGAAAATTGACCCGCTACATAGCTGGTCATATAAAAAGAGACTTAGACCCACTACACAGCTGGTCATGACAATTGCCACATACACAAGACACACATTTTTTTAGAGACCCGCTACACAGCTGGTCATAAATGCAAGAAAAGAAAAGACCCGTTACACAGCTGGTCATAACCCTAACAATCATTATTATTATTATTTTAGACCCGCTACACAGCTGGCCATAATAAGGAAATACATGAAATAGACCCGCTACACAGCTGGTCATAAGCCTAACAACTATAATAAAAAAAATTTGGACCCGCTACACAGCTGGTCATAATATTTATATTTTTATTATCTTTTTAGACCCGCTCAAGAGCTGGTCACAATGCGCAAGAAAATTCCTAAAAAAAAATTAAAAGAAAAAGTTAATACCCACTCCCCCACACTTAAATATTACATTGTCCTCAATGTAATTGAGTCATCCAACGTAAAAATTAAGATGGAAAATTCAAGAATAAAAAAAAATAAAAAATAAAAATTATACCTACTGGAATATACAAAAACGGATCCCCATAAACTAATAACCTGAAAACTTGGGGATCGACCCAAAATACAATATTTACAAACGACAGCGTCACAATTATTTTATGAAAAAATGGGGACACTGAAACTGTCAGAAACCAATATTTACCCCTAAACCAAGTTTTTACTGCACATGGAAGTGCGTAAAGAACAAAGTATGGGGATTCTATTGAGACTGGGAAAATTTCAACTGGCTCATGCACGGTATTATAAATAGGAAAATCCTCTGGGTACTTAGATGCAAAGTAATCCAACAACACTTTAGAAGCACACAAATCTAACCCTAAATTAGGCAACTTTTGGAAGTCTAGGGGTCTAGAAACAACCTCTGAGTCGGGTGAATGATCTTGTGAGGTAGATTCATCTATGGAATTAGGCAAATAATCCACAGGGTCATCTATATGTTTTGTTTGGAACAGAGAGTCACTACAAGACTGATCATCATTATCATCATCATCATTAAATAATCTTTGGCATTCTGGAATTCTCAATCTTTTTTCCAAACTAGGTGGTGTGTGTTTGTAATACTTCTCATAAATAGTTTGATGTGATTCTTCACTTACCATTTGTGGAGCAAAAACTCCATACCGTTGCCTATGCATATATTCACCAAGAGTCATCTTTGATGAGGTTTCCTGATAATTTGACTTTTTACGCATATATTCCGCCAGCGTCATCGTAGGTGACGTCTCCTCAGAAGAAGTCATCATCCTCAAAAAATCCCTGAAAATAAATACAAAAAGAAATGCATAAAAAGGAAAAATAAAAATGAAATGAAAAGAAAATACTGTACAAAATAAAAATAAAAATAAACTAAAAATTAATCTAAAAACAAATCCGCATCGCAACGGCGCCAAAATGATTGAAGATTTTTTTTCAAAGTTTTCGTAGTAGTAATTAAGATTCGTTCTCTCAGACCTGGGAAGATTAAATTTAAAAGTTTAATGAAAATATTAAACAAAGGCGAGAGTTACTAGGCCTAGGATTCCACCGAATTCATATCAATAGGTTCAATTGATTTATTCTCAATAATTAAAGCTCAATAAACAAAATAACACCGACTCTTATTTTTGCCAAGGTAGACTCTCAAAAGATTAATTGTATCCCCTAAGCATAGATTATCTAAACAAAGCATAACCTATCTAATTGAATGACAACCAATTTAATCAAATCATAATGTTATTCAAAATAAGTGCAAAAGTCAAATAGAAAATAGAATAAATTCACCCATGTGTGAAGTTCGGTTTCCTCCGTCGACCCAGTGTTGGGGTCTAGCTTCTCATGATAAAAACACACCCAAAAATATAATTCATAGCTCAAATGGTATTTTTATTAGAGAAAAATAATTATACAACGAGTTTGCAACGCTTCTTAGGTGTTACAGAGTACACCGTTACAATGAAATTCAAATACTGTTGCTAGTGTTGCTATTACAGAAAACTACAAATGGAAACTGTCGTAGAGAAACTGTCGCTAAGGTTTGAAAATGCGATAGTTCATAAATGACAGACCGGAAGTGTATGTTCTTCTTCTTCTCTGCAACTCTCGATTCTCTCCCCCAAACTCTCGATAATCCTCTAGGACCCCCGAAAACTCTTTAAATACTCCACATGATCGACATAACTCCCGTATCATTCTCGTATATTCTTCATTAATTATATTTATCTTCCACGGACTGTCACGGGAATAATATTCCTTCTTTAACTCCACAACTCGTCTGTACGGTAATGACACACTACAACATGTAGATTTCTCGTAATAGATCGATCCTAACTCGTGCCAGGAAGATTTCTACACGCTCCAAACACGTCCATTCCCCAGAATATTTTACTTTTCTTCGTAACTAAATCATTTACCAACCCTGACTCGACCTTACAGGATATTCCCATTCAAACTGCCACAAAAAATCCGGCCAAATATCACGGAATTCTCGAACAGAATCTTCCCTGTTTTGAACCAAAAACCCGAGAGAAGTTCTTGCCCATTTTTATCTCCAATCCGAGTTATAGCCAAATTTACTCGATCCAAGAAGATATACCAAGCCTGTTAAGCAGAAACAGGCTGATTGCAACTGATTCCAGCAATTGAATCTCTCTCGAGATACCCCAAAAATGCAACCCTAAAAATGTTCTCGCTGCAAGCATTATTCCCGCCAAAACATGAAATTCAAATGGTAGAAGAAAGTGCCCCTTATCCAAACCAGGGGTGCGAATAGAAATTTGGATGCCCCTTAGTAATTGGGTTCCCCTTAGCCAAAATTGGTGTCCGCTTAGAAAATGTCCTTCGGGGGTATCCTTAGAAGTTTTTTTAGCCGAATCTTCCAAAAACGTTTATTTCTTAAAAAACACCTACAAACAAGATTATTAGTGATAAAATGAGTCCCAGCTAATGTATTTATGGGTGAAAATGCGTCACACTTGCGTATTCATCATTTACCTCCTCATGATTTGAAACTGAAGCTGGGAGCACCCATTATGTTACCGATAAACGTTAGTGCCAAGAACGGCTTATGCAATGGTACTAGGCTAATCATAAAGAAGTTCTTTCCAAATTGTATCGATGCAGTGATCCTCAGTGGAAATTCAGCGGGTAAAAGAGTATTCCTCCGTAGGATGCCAATGAGCCGCCAGAGAATCTTGAGAATCCGTTCAAGTTGATTCACAAGCAATTCCCAGTACGTATGTGCTTTGCATTCACTATCAACAAAGCATAAGGACAAGCAATTGAAAACACCGATATTTATGTTCCCGAGCATGTCTTGTCATGCACAATTGTATGTTGGGCTTTCAAGGAGTGTTTCCAGCAATAATACTAAGGTATTAATCAAGAAAGGAAGCATTGCTAATAAAGTTGGAACGTTCACCAAGAACGTTGTGTACAAGGAAGTTCTTACATCATCCGAGCTTAGGTAAACATCTTACGAATTAATGTCGCAAATTTCTTAGTCATTGTATTTGTTTTTTACTTAATATATTTTTTTCTTTTCCTTTATTATTTTAGTTTTGGTTTCATATTACATTTTGGTGTCTATTGTGTATGAATTTTTCACTCGCTAAAATGTAAGTCGCATCAAAAACAATAATTTTTATTTTAGAGGAGGATTTTCTCCTTAGTATTATAGTTTGTTATCCCATAAATTTTGTAACGGAATGACTACTCGGCAGGTGCATCGCACGTGCGTATTTACTAATAAATACGGAATTTCAAATTTACTTTCTATCCAGCACTGGGGAATAATGAAGGTTGTGTTTTCTCTATTCGTAGGAAGGCATTTTTAGGATTGGCCAACCTTGACAGGGCAACTGCATTCAGAGATGACCGGTCATAGAAATATACTGTAAATTAATTTAGAAAATCAATATATGTAAGTTCACTTAGAAAGATCCGTAGGATTCTTCCTTGATGTTAGAGACAAACATCTTATAAAATAAAAATTAGTGTAAGAAACGTAGATTTCTTTATTTGATAGTTATTAAATCAGCATAATTGAACCTAGAGCTACAAACTTTAATCTTAATTGTAGAAATCCATATAAGTATGTGCTTTGTTTGATGTTGTTGCGCTTAGACAAGAGATGGAATTATTAAATAAGGTGGGGAGTTTTGTTTTTGAAGACAAGAAGGATGGCTTGATTTTCGAGGACGAAAATGAATAAGGTGGGGAGAATGTAAGGACCCTCAAGCTCGTCAACGCTATTAGACTAGTCGGGAGACGTATTAGCCAGTAATATCTCGATTAGTTTAAAACGAACGTTAATTAATAGGAATTAATATAACATCGATCTAGATTTAAAACTAGTACCGTCGGATAGGTCTCGAAAAGTTATGAAAAATGGACTACTCGAACGTGTTAATCAGATACTGGACGAAGGAGATATCATTGGATAAATATAAAGGGAAAATAGTCTTTTTTGCTTTGGACCGACCCTGACTAGCCATATAAATTTGGAGGGTGCATTATCAGTTGTCGTTGGTCTTATCCCAGAACCGAGAGGATAAACTCGCACTACACCAAATTTCACATTTAGCAACAGCTTAAATATGTTGCTGACTGGGCTTGCAATATATTTTTGCCGTTGCTAAACACCCTATCGCAGTTTTTGGCAACAATGTAGGATCAAAATATTGCAACAACAACACACTTGCGAAATCTTCACCAGCAACACTGCAAAGACGTCGCAGAGTGATTTCAGAAATGACATAACAGATGATGACAGCGTAAACATGAGAAAAATGTGATGATCTAACGAAATTTAGGATGTTTGTGAATTCTAACATTTGTAAGCTTGCGAAATACCGCAAGTCAAATCCGAAAATAAAGGCCAACTTAGCTGTCATCCACTATGGAATACCCTATATAAAGAGATGAATAGGCATAAGGTAGGTAGAGATAATTCTTGGAGTGTTAAGAAAGTTTTGAGGAGAAAGAAAGTCCAAAATAGTATTGTATTCTTGATTTCATTTCCTTCTGGTAAAATTTCTAGATTCAATTAATAAAAAGTGTTGTTATTAATCTTAAGAAATGTGTTGATTGTTATGAATTCTTGTGAGGGGTGTATTGTAGGATTTTTTGCAACTACAAACAACTCTAGCTCTGTTGCTAATTCTGTTCAGCAACGACAATCGCAACAGAAATAAGCTGTTGCGAAACAAAAATTTAGCAACAGAAATAAGTTGTTGCTACTCTGTTGCTAATTTTAGAGTTATTCCGGGATAATTTTACAAGAACATGATATAGTTGTTCTGGTTCATATTTAGCAAAAAATGTTTTCCATTGCTAGATTTTGTAACAACAACAAATAAATGGTCAATTCCTTCGTTGACCTAGTCATAATCGATTTCCCCCAAATTGTCCTGAAATACCCCAGTTCCCTGTAAGTCCCATAACTCTTCCTGTTCTGATAATTCAATCAACTAACCCTCACATTCAACATAAAATTATAATTGAACTATGAAACACAACACAAGCCATGACACAACAAAAACTGTCATTTGGATATATCTATTAATTTAACATTACATCAAGAAATCTTACAAAATATTTTAAACGGAAGATAAACTCTTCATTGTTGGATTCTCTAAGGGGAAAAAAAACTGAAATACAAATACATGAATTACCTGCCCATACTGTTTACTTAAGCTGAAATACATGAAATCTTTCATTGCATAGAAGATGGCAAGTATGAATACCTTTGCTCCAATTAACTTTAAGTTCTTCCATCCTAAGGACCCTTAGTACTGCAAGAGTAAAGTTTGAGGATAAGGCTATGAGGCCGTGAATTTGAGTCATGAAATGAATGATGCATTTGGAAATAATCTCAATTATTTAATATTTAAAGGTCTAATACAACTGAGATGGAGTGAATGTATTGACATAAGAGTTTCAGTAATCTCACCTCGTTCTCATGGAATGGAAGGATGCAAGATGCATGCCATGTGCTTTGCGTATGCAGGTGAAAGCTTCATTTATTTGGATAAAAGTAAAGAGTTCGGTTTCTGCACAAGTATAAGAAGAAGTATCAAGGAAAATCCATGAATATCATTTAATCGAGGTTTAATAAAACCTAACAACACACTAAAATAAGAACTGAAAAATGGGAGATTTTCCATAATTATAACAAGTTAAAATATTATCACCTTAGCTAGCATCTTTCAATTTAGGACACCCATAATAGTCCATGTCTTTTGGAGTCACAGTATCAAGCTTTTAGTTGAAGCAGTAATATACCATTAATAAGTTTGCATGTAGCTTGATAGCTATCAACATACGAATATAAAGAAGCTAACCATCTGATTTTCTTACACCCAAGAGATCCTGAAGTGCATAATGACTTCAAACCTGCAAATCAACAAATACATTTTCAATCTTAGTAATGGCATTGTCAATAAGACAGTACAGGAAGTACATCAGATGTGTATCGGAAATTCAATATTACTGACACAAAATAACAACATAGGGGAGACATAAGCCTACCAGAAAATCTATTTTCTATAAGAGGGAAGGTTCAGGCACGAGTACATGTGGACTTCTACATACAACTTTTGGAACTACTTCTCAATGTACATGATGTTTGATGAAATAATATGATAACAATCATTATAGTGCGATGGTGCCTGGAATATGCTTCTGCCAGTTACATACAGGTAAAAATAAACAATTAGCAACCTTTAGCTCGCATCAGAAAAAAAAATTACAAAAGGCCATGTAGGACCAGAATATCGCTACAACGCTATTCCTGCGATATTAACAACGTTTCTGCGAGTGTCACTGCCAATCCTTTAACAACGTCTCACGAGCGTCACATAATATGTAAAAGAAACTGACGATGAAAGAAGTAAAAGAAGAATACGTTGATCCTACGATGGTCATCGTTCTTTCGATAGAGAATATTGTAGCGATCACGATGAGATCGCAGAATAGATCCGAAATAGGAGGAAAACTTAGATGTCATCCATTATGTAAATCCCTATATAAAGGGCTCGATAGATCCAGAAAAGGATGATGTATTTTTGAGAGCTGGAAGAGTCTTGAGAAGAGAGACACTTCAAGAGAATATTTGTAATCTTGATTTCTTCCAATTATGTAAACATTTCTGAAATTTGAATAGAAAAATGTCGTTTAAATCTTTGAAGTTTAATTGATTTCCAACAGATTTCTATAGAATCTTAACAAGGGTGTAGCGTAGGAATTCCTGCAACTACATTTTGGCGCCCAGAAACAGGGAGAATCAAGCTAAGAAATCTCTAAATACAACTTGAAGATTTGAAGAAATTGTTAGAGTTGAAGAAATGGCTAGAAAAAGAAGAAATACATCATAACCACCGACAACTGTGAGAAGAAGTAAAAGACTTGCAGGTGAGGGAACAAGTGAATTGGAAGAATCTTTAAGGATAGGATCAGGAAGAAATAGAATAAGAAATGAAGCAGAAAGTTCAATTCAACAGCCGAATCAACAAACAAAAACACGAGATAGGAATGTGGATTATGATAGAGTGAGTGTGCATACTTGGAGGTCGGATTCGATAGAAGAAGCAGAAAATCGACAATTGAGAAATGAAGAAGGAGGAGAAAGAAATCAAGAAATGGTTGGAGGATTAATTCATGAAGGACGTGAAATAGTAGATGATTTGAGACAAAGAATACAAGAAGAAAGAAGATTAGAGGCAGAAGAATGTGCGAATTTAACAAGACAAAATCATGAGCTAAGAATGGAGAATTTGAGGTTACAAAGAAGGAGATCAAGAAGTACTGTTAGATCAAATTCAAGATCACTCAGAGAAGAACCAAGGCAAAATTCCCCAGTGAGAAATGTTAGAGAAGAAGTGCAAAATTTAAATAAAGAACAACGTCCTAGAGAAGAAGAGATAATTGGAGATCACTATAATCCACGTGACAATAGAAATCAAGAAGGAAGAAACAACCAAATTGAAGAAGAAAATTCAGAAGAAGGTAGGAGGATATTACATGGGCGAGAGAATCAAAGAAATCAAAGAATGATTGAAGAAGAAATTGAGAGACATTACACTGAACAAGCACGTCTAGCCCGCGAGAGGGAAAAATTAAGGGCAGAAGTAGAAGAACATGAATTTCGAGAAGCAGTGCGACAAAATAATCACAAAAATCGAGAAAGGAGACGTACGCAAAATCGCTACAATGGTAGTATTCAGGAGGAGTATGATAGGATACAGAGGAGAATAGAGAGACAGCGAAGAGAAATGAGGAGAAATGAGGAAATCCGCAGAGAAGGAGACAGGCAGTTACGATATCAAGAGGAAGATGAAAGAGAGAATCGCAGATAACGAATAGATAATGATGAAGAAGAAGATACACAAAATCTCGCAAGACAAGAAAGGCAATAACGCAAAAAAAGGGAAACAGCGTTAAAGAGGCCAATGGAACAAAACTCAGCTGAAAATGAGCAAATATTGAGAGAACTAGCAGAAATGCGAGGAATGATAAACAATAGAAGAGAAGGAGGTAGAAGGAAACTTGATGAAGCTATTGAAGAAGCTGCGAGAACTCCATTTACTAAAGAAGTACAGTTAAGAGGGATACCTCCAAAATGCAATTTACCAGCATTAACCAGCATTTTTGATGGAACTACTTGTGTTGTTCAACATGTCAAAGCCTATGGTAGATGTATGCTACAATGGGAGAATCATGATGCTGTGCTATGCAAATACTTTGTATACAGCTTAACTGGCGAGGCGTTTAAATGGTTCGAGGGATTACCAAAAAATACCATAACTTCTTTTGATCATTTACAAGCAACATTTTTAGGAGCGTATATTAGCAACAATTTATCGCGGCCAGGTATTGAAGATGTGTTTGGGTTAAAACAGAGAATTGGCGAAAGTCTGAAGCACTTAACCATAAGATGGAAATCAATGTTCAGTGAGATGGCAGGAAGAGTTGACGAGAGATATCTTATATTGTCTTTTATCAATGCAATGTTCGAGACCAATCTACTGTACATACAAATTTTCAGAGTCAAGAATACAATCACTATGACTGAACTGAGAGAATTACAGGAAGAATACATTGCTTTGGAGGAGAAACAAAATGAGATGGAATCATATCCCATCACGAACACCAGCTCACTTACGGAAAGTGGAAGTTTGCTCCCTAAAATGATAAATAATGCGGAGACCACCTCGCAGCCACAACAAGAGAAGGTGGTAAGTGAAAACCAACAAAAATTGGTAGCGATGGGTAGTCGAGATCAAGAAGAATATGAAAGGGAGAAGAATTATTACAATTGCGGTGGAAATAATAAAATTCAAAGACTTGATCAGCCGCAAGAAACTTATGGCGGACAAAGGAAGAATAACTTTAGAGGACAAGGAAATCAAAAGATAATATGGGAAGAAATTAAGATGCCACCTCTTAATGCCAGTATAGAAAAAATTTGGGAAGCTATTATCCTGATGGAGAATATACCATCGCCATGGAACATGGGGAAAGAACCACATCCAAGCAATCGAAGTCAAGAATTTTGTCCTTACCATCACTTTCATGGTCATTCAATAAATGATTGTAGGAATGCAAAAAGGATAATTTTGAGGATGATTGATTAGTGGAAGTTAAATCACTTTCTAGTAGGACATCCAAAACCTCATCAATTACCACCAGAACCAGAAACTCGTAGAGTGAATGCTGTAAAAGGAACAGAAACATTCGTGATAGAAGTGGGGGCTAAAGAAAAGAATTTGTTTTGTAACTCCATTGTGCATTCATTCAGAACTATAGAAGATTTCCATGATAATGTTTTAAGCAGAGTCTTCGCGAGGAACACAGATGGAAGAGAGATAATGAATATAGCGAGAGCCTCGCCATTAGAAGAATGGAAGAAACAAACTCTATCTTTCACCGCACAAGATATACCAGAACTTGGCAAGCAACATGACAACCCATTGGTGGTACGATTAGAGATAAAACCAAAGAAAATGCAAGAAGAAGATGAAGAGAATGATGGTAAAATTGAAGAATCTTGGGTCATCAACAGAGTCTTAATAGATACTGGGAGTTCAGTTGATATCTTATTCTATCATACCTATAGAACCATGGGCGGAAGAGATGAAGATTTGATACCATCAACGTATAAAATCTATGGATTTAACGGTACATCTAACAAACCAAAGGGGGAAATTGAAATGCAGATACCGTTAAAAGGAATATCTTCAAAAATCTTATTCTGTGTTGTGGACATCGAATCACCTTACAATGCCTTGATAGGACGACCTTGGTTACACGGGATATTGGGTGTAGCTTCCACTTATCACCAGTGTATTAAATTTCCTCATCCTAAAGGTGTAGGAGTTATTAAAGGAGATTGGGGAGAAAGCAAGAAATGTTATGAAATCGATATGAAGTCTTGCGAAGAAAGAGCTGAAAAGAATAACAATTGGAAGTACAAAATCAAACAACAACAGATATGTGAAAGGTTAATGATTGATGCAATAGAGAGGAAAGAGGATGTGAAAGCTGATGGAGAGCGTCTCGCAGAAAAATAAACAACGGTAAAACGTAGCAGAAAAGCAGAAAATAGTAAGTAGAGAGGTAAAATGATGAACCTTAGAGAATTATATGAATGATTTGTTTGAAGAATATGTAATTGAACAGAATTTTCTTCTTGAAAAAATCGCAAGATTTTACAAAAAGAAAGAAGATCAAAGTTATGAAATTTTATCAGAGTTACAATACTCGCGAGAAACGCGAATAAAATTTCACAGAGATTAAAGAATGAGACGAAACTTTATGGCGTGCACCCTAGTTCGCGAATACAATCTCGCAAGAGGCAAATATAAGACCTAATAGGGCGTCATAGTAGGGGGTATCTCTTGACATGATTCAGGGGTAAGGTTATACCGCTGCTGGATCCTGAGTCATACAGATGTTGGGGTTAAAGAAAACCTATCCGGGAGAGAGATCTTGGATTTCCAACTATATATGGTTATACCCTGGTTGGATGACCAAGAATCTCTTCCAAGAAGTGCAAAGTATGACCAAGGCGCCGAGGTACATGGTTGAGCCAAGGGTGCCAAGGGAGTACGAAACTTCCTTGCCATTCTTGGTAAGTCTTGGATACGATGCACTTGGCCTGAAGAAAACCCCACTTAGGGTGCAGTCTTGTAACTATAAGCCATATAGGCATAAAGGATAAGTGGCTGCGAAAATAGCTGGTTGTTGGTAAATCTGGATGGGAGGAGCTAGTCTTGTATGGCCGATGTTCCCTCCTTGAAGGGGAAACCAGGGGGAAGATAAGGGCGGCACCCTCCATTAGGGAGCTGATAATTGTCTTAAGACGGCAATATCATGGGGATTTATGATCGCAAGAACATTTAGGCCTGTTATATTGTCGCGTGACGTAAATTATACAGAGGAAACAATCCAAAAGTTAAGATGAGATCAATGGGTTTTTGCATGAAAGTGTAAAGACGTCCTGCGATTTCATCGCAAGATGACAATGTCACGAGGCTTTTATCTCGTGAGAGAACTTAGACTTGTCATATTGTCGCAATACAATCAAAGAAGAAAGATAAGGAAAGATCAATGGGTCAATACATGCAAATGTAAAGACGTCCTGCGATTTTGTCGCAGAAAGAAAGAGCGTGGAAAAATAAGACCTTTAATTAGGTAGGCGTAATAAGACCACAAGATTACTGCGATAATACTCGCAGATGTTACGAGAATTGCGATTTTACGCAATTATTGCTGACAATAAGATCGCCAATATTAAAGCAAATTTTATTTACCATTAATATCTAATCTTTAATCAATTTTTTATTTTGCAGATGAATAATAGAGGCAAGTATGGGAATGCATGAGAACGATGAAGTTATTATTCATCTATCATATAAAAATTGCATAGATATATCATATAAAAATTGCATAGATAAATTCACACGCATACAGAAAGTTAAAGAATAATTATTATATTGATTGATTGACTTGCAGAAAAAGAACTGTTTTCTGATTCATACATGTAGAAGCAAGAGAAATTCACAAAATTGGAGAAACTCATAGCAATGTTACAGAAAGAAGAAAATAAATATACAAGGAAGATAGAAGGAAAAAGAAGAACTAGCTAGATTCATCGCCATCTTCTTTATCAGATTTCTCTTGATCGCCAAATTTCTCCCTTTCGTCATTATCATCACTATCTTCATTCTTATCAGATTCTTCTCCTCCACCAGATTTTTCTCCTTCGTCATTATCATCCTCGTCAGAATATTCAGCTTCACTATCAGAGATGTTAAGATTTGGGATTATTGCGGGGATTTCCTTTGCAATATCAGGATATATAGAAGGGGAAATTCCATGATCATTGCAGTCCAACTTAACGGAATCATTACGAACAACAATGAGAGATCTATTGAAATTAGCGGTAGTAATGTCAAATTGCTCCTTCAATCATGAATATTTTTTATTGCGAGTAGCAAGGGTATTTTCAAGTTCCCCAATTCTTTCAAGATATATTTTTTCAGCTCCTACGAGAATATATGACAACAAGTTAGAAATTTTGTAAAAAAGAGTAATAAAAACAGAAAATTAGCGAGAAGAAGAACATCAAACAACCTTCTCTTTCAGAAATCATATCTCTAATTAAGAACGCTTGTTCAACTTGAAGGCTAACATTTACACCTAAGTCATTCCTGGAATTGTCAAGAACCTTCGCAGCCCAAGCAAACTCATCATCGCTATTAATAAGGAGACGAGATCGAACTTGAGTCTCCCTCGCAAGAAGATCTTCATTCTCGCGGATAAGTTTATCTCTATCCATTTGAACGTCAAGGAGAGTTTTATGAAAATATGCTAGGGTCTTGGATCCCTTCTTGATAGCAAGATCTTTCTCGTCAATAAGATCGCTAATTTTCTGTCTTAATCTATCTATTTCTTTCTTTGAATCAAGATAAAAGCGCCTATATTTGTCAGTTAAACCTAAATTGAATCTGTGTTCAATTTTTAAGAGATTAAGCTTGGATCTAAGTTCATCTATGGAAAGGGATTTAATCTTATCATCTGAGAAATTACTTAAGGAATTATTAAGACAGGAAAGAATAGTATGATCATCTACAGGTTCAGGGAAAGATTGAAAGAGTATAGCCTCATCAGTAAGACCATAAATATCTGCAAGTTAAAAGTGGTCGCTTGAATAAGATGCGATAGAGTAAAAAGAATTAAGAGAGAAAGGAAATCAGTCATACCATAAAGTTGTTGGTTAGCTCTATCAAGATCATAGATCTTTTTCTTATCAACTGAAGTTTCAGTCTCCAACTGTTTATTCTTCTTGCGAAGTTCAATAACTTCAAATTCTAATTTCTCTTTATCTTGGCGAAGTTTAGCAGCTTTCTCTTCAGATTTGACACATCTTTTATCTAAATCAGAAGAAACAGCAAAAGAATCTCTTCCAACTTGCGAAAGAAAAATATGAATTAAGATCAACCAATGGAGAAAATATATAAACAGATTGAAGAAATGAAAACATACCAAGGCACCAAGAGAATTCAAGAGACTGGGAGTCAGCGATCTTGAGATTCCTATAAGAGAATCATTATCCACCAGAATAGGGGCATCACAAACTTTAGCGAGAGCTTGGGATGTCTTGTCAATAACTTCATCCTCATCATTGCAAGTTATGTTGTGGGAAATATCGCTAAAAATTCTGGATAGATGAGTCATTTAAGAATCAGAATCAAAAGAATTTTTTATTGAAGGAAAACCGCTAACATCAAAACCCTCGTCAAGATCAACATTTGGATTTTCTAGAGTTAGTTGAGATATTGATGAAGAAGAAGGTTGAGTTTTCCTTTTATTTAATGGAGGATCGCTAGATTCTTCATTGCGAGGGGCAGGAGGCTTTCCCCTAGAAGGAGCAGCAGATTTATCCTTTGAAGATTTCCCAGATTTCTCTCTCAAAGATTTCTCCTTGGTTTTCGCGGGTATTAATGGTTCTAACTCTACGATTTCCTGCAAGCACAGATGAAGATAAGAAATAGGGGCAACAATATATTGTTAAAATTTATGAAGAGATATTTCTTACTTCATCCGTGAAAGATTTCAGAGCCAAAAAAGTGCTAGGCTTCCTTAAAGATTGGTAACTGAGATTCATTCTTTCAATCTAAGAAAGATCAAAATAATTAGCGAGAATACGAAAGCGCAAGAAAGATAATGAATAATAATAATATGAAAATTCAAAGAGATTAGTACCTCTTTAGTTCTCTCAGGCCAATTAAAGACCCAAGGTTGATATTCTGCAGGACTCGCGGGAAGTTCGCGAGAACCAGATATATAAGGACCTTCAAGACATAATGGAAAGATGAACCACTTGTCATCGCTAGAATGGCGAGGACCTTGGTTGGTAGGTGTATAAAAATCAATATCCATCATAAGAGCTTTGTCACCAGCGACCTTTTATTTTTTCAAACGAACACCCCAGCAGGTGTTATCTCTCTTCATAGGGACTATACTATAATTTACAAATAAGTTGTCCACAGTATAATCCTCAGAAACAATGGGGACATCTTTAAATAGAGTATTCTTTGGAGCTTCAGGGTAGCGAGTTCCTTTATTAGCACCGCGAGAAGCATATTCAAGCAACAATCTGATGCAATCTCCACCTAGTTGATATACCGCTCGCGAGAACCTTTCGTCAGAAATTATTTGATAAAATAATGGAAGTTCTGGGTCATAGAGAGGAATGGGAAGACCATCTTCAAGTTGTCCTAGAGATACCATGATTTTTTCGCGAGAACATTGATCATCAGTAAATAATTTAAGAGAAAGTTCAGATCTAGAATCCTGATCTGGAATTAAAGACAAGTTAAAACCTTTAATTTTGAGTTTCTCGCGCATCTCATTAAAGGATTTCAAGTTTTTGGTACCAGCTGCAACCATTTTTGAAGTATGGGAATGAAAAGGTTGAAAAGAAGAAAGAAATCACAAAGAAAATTTCGCGGAAGAACAAAGAAAGTTTGCAGAGAGGATATGGAGAGAAAGAAGAAGAAAGTAAAAGAGAAAAAGGAAAGGAATGAGAAGAGTATTTATAAAGGAAGAAATTTCTCGAAGAAAATGAAAGCAATTAATGCAAAGAAGATACGTGGGTGGTTAGATCGCAGCGGTTATAGGAGACGTGTCAAAAGTTTATTGGAAGAAAGAATTCGTGAAAACAGCTGGCGAAGGACATAGAAACGTGTCAGAATAGAGAAGCCTGAAAAGATAAGCAGTTATGGCATTTAAAGTTCTCTTGATCTTTTCTTCTTCGGAGAAAAGACATGAGAAAAGGCAAGATGTAGGACCAGAATATCGCTACAACGTTATTCCTGCGATATTAACAACGTTTCTGCGAGCGTCACTGCCAATCCTTTAACAACGTCTCACGAGCGTCACAGAATACGCAAAAGAAACTGACAATGAAAGAAGTAAAAGAAGAATACGTTGATCCTGCGATGGTCATCGTTCTTGCGATAGAGAATATTGTAGCGATCACGATGAGATCGCAGAATAGATCCTAAATAGGAGGAAAACTTAGTTGTCATCCATTATGTAAATACCTATATAAAGGGCTCGATAGATCCAGAAAAGGATAATGTATTTTTGAGAGTTGAAAGAGTCTTGAGGAGAGAGAA